>JAHWFO010035268.1:282690-315901 GCA_023313115.1 Rhysida immarginata | reverse complement strand
TCGTTGTGGTCTCGCGGCTGCGAGATAGTGGAAGCGCCGTCTGGTGGTGGCTTCTGTCGAAGTAGAGGATCGCCACAGTACTCCCCTCCCGAGTACCGGACGGTACGAACTGTTACAAATACTTCGGGTTGAACCGGACCTGTCTTCCTGACCGGGTGGTGACTGGTGTACTCGCTGGCGGGGTGGGTGTTTGCGGTGATGGCGTTGCAGTTCTTGGTGCGGTGGTGATGTCATCTGGATTTGCTAACAGGAAGGCAGGCTTGGTCCGATCGACGTTGACGGTTGATTTACGTCCGTTGATGTCTATTGTGATGAGTTTGGAAGATCTCTGTAACACCTTGTAGGGGCCGTCGTATGGTGGGGTCAGGGAAGGTTTGACCGAGTCGTTGCGCACGAACACGTGAGAGCAGTGTTCCAGTGCCGGGTGGGTGAAGCATCTCGGTTGAGAGTGTGCGGAGGTCGGTATCGGGCGTATGTGTTCCATGGTGCGCCGCAGGGCCTGGGGAAAATCAGGTGGGCTGACAGGCGATGTGGTGGGTGGTTGGAAGAATTCTCCGGGGAGGCGAAGCGTTTGCCCATACACCATCTCGGCTGAGGTGGTGTTCAAATCCTCTTTGATTGAGGATCGGATTCCCAGTAGGACCAGGGGGAGGGCCTCGGTCCACTGGTGGCGGTGGCATCTTAGTGCTTGCTTTAATGAACGGTGGAAGCGTTCGACTAGTCCGTTGGATGCTGGGTGGTAGGGAGTGGTGCGTACATGGCTGACGCCCAGCATGGTTCTGAGGCTTGCGAAGAGGTGGCTCTGAAACTGGCGTCCCTGGTCTGTGGTGATTGTGTGGGGAACGCCGAAACGAGCGATCCACGTGGATGTGAATGCTCGCGCCACTGCTTGGGCACTGATGTCACTTATTGGTGTGGCCTCTGGCCAGCGTGTGAAGCGATCCACGCAGGTCAATAGGTAGTGGCAGCCCTCGGATGGCGGAAGCGGGCCCACCAGATCGAGGTGGACGTGTTGAAAACGGCCGGCTGGAATAGGGAACTGCTGGATTGGGGTACGGGTGTGGCGGTGTACTTTGTTCCGCTGGCAGTCGACACAGGCTCGGGTCCATTTTGTCACATCCTTGAGCATGCCGGGCCAGACGAAACGTTCACGTACAAGAAGTCTCGTAGCACGCACGCCGGGGTGGGAGGTGTTGTGCAATGCGAGGAAAGCTTGGCGGCGGAGGGTGGTTGTCACAAATGGTCGCACTTTGCCATTGCTGACGTCGCAATAAATGGTCTGTCCAGGTGCGAGCTGCATTGGTTGTAGGTTTAATGATGTTTTGTTGTCGGTGAGTATCGATCTCAGCTCGCTGTCGGTGGTTTGGGCCTGGGCCAAGGTGGTGTAGTCCAGGTGTGGTAGGCGCAATTCAGCGACACGGGATAGCGTGTCCGCGACCACGTTATCGAGGCCGGAGACATGCCGTATGTCTGTGCTAAATTGCGCGATGTAGTCTAAGTGGCGGAGTTGCCGGGGGGAACAAGACTCTGGCTTTTTTTGAAGTGAATAGGTGAGGGGTTTGTGATCAGTGTAGATCGTGAAAGTGTGTCCTTCGAGTTCGGGCTGAAATTGCTTGATTGCGGCGTAGATTGCGAGCAGTTCGCGGTCGTATGTAGAATACTTCAGCTCCGCCGGTTTTAATTTGCGCGAGAAGAAGGCGAGAGGTTTGTTTCCTTCTGCGTGTAACGCTGCTCCGATGGCGACGTTTGACGCGTCGACCATCAGGGAAAGCTTTTGAGAGGGGGCAAAGTAATTTAAGGTGGCGGCGTTCGCTAGGTCTTCTTTGCAAGTTTCGAAGGCTTTCTTTGCTTCCTCGGTCCAGGGGACGGGACGTTTGTCATTCTTGGTTGATTGTTTTAAATAGTCGTTTAGTATGGCTTGTTTTTCGGCTGCATGGGGCAGGAATCGCCTGTAAAAATTTAGCATGGCAAGGAAGCGTCTGAGTTGTTGGATAGTCTCAGGTTTGGGGAAATTGAGTATGGCTTGTACTTTCTCGGGAGTGGGGCGGACGCCGTCGGGTGTAATTAGGCATCCCAGGAAGGTTACGGCTTGTTTACCCAGGGTGCATTTTGAGGGGTTGAGTTTTAGGCCGTAAGCTTGTAGGCGTTCTAAAACTTGGCGTAAATGGAGTATGTGCTCGGTTTCAGAGGTAGAGGCGATTAAGATGTCGTCCATGTATGGTACACAAAAATCCAGGCCAGACAGCACCTGATGGATGTGCCTCTGAAATGTCTGGCCTGCATTTCTGAGACCGAAGGGAGTTGTAATAAACTCGTAAAGTCCGAACGGTGTGGTGATTGCTGTTTTGGGCACGTCGTCGGGGAACACTGGAATTTGGTGATACGCTCTTTGTAAGTCGAGGGTAGAGTATATTCGAGATCCGCTCAGCATCTGTGTGCAGTCTTGAACATGAGGGACGGGGTAGCGGTCTGGAATGGTCACGGTGTTTAGGCGACGGTAATCGCCACACGGGCGCCAATCGCCATTTGGTTTGCGTACCATGTGCAGGGGGCTGGCCCATGGGCTCTTGGACGGACGTATGATGCCCTGAGTGAGGAGTGCATCGAACTCCTTGCGAGCGGCTTTTAAAGCGTCGGCCGAGAGTCGGCGGGGTCTTGAAAAGACGGGCGGCCCGACAGTTTGAATATGGTGGTAAACTGCTGGGTCTTCGTTCAGCTCGCTACGTGTTGAAGGGTTGAGGAGCGATGGGAATTCCTTTAACAGTTTATGGTACGGGCTGTCTCCATGCACGAGGGAGAGGCGTGCGATGTTTGTGGGGGGTTTCGAGGTACAACCCGCGGACTTCAATCTCGTGGTGGCGTCAACGAGGCAGTTGTTCCTCACATCCACCAGGAGGTTGAAGTGTGCGAGGAAGTCAGCTCCAATTATGGGTTGCGTTACGTCCGCAACGATGAAATCCCATTGAAAGGCTCGACGTAGGTTGAGAGATAGGCTTAAGCGCCTAGTACCATACGTCCTTATAGCTGAGCCGTTGGCGGCGTAGAGGACCAGTTGGTCCGCCGGCATGGGGGGATTTTTGCGGTCTCTGGGAATAACAGAGACGTCTGCGCCTGTGTCAATGAGGAACTTTTGTCCGGACACGGGTTCGGTTAGAAAAATCCTGTCTACCTGGCGTTCACCACCTGCGACAGCAGGTGGCCGCCCTGTTAGTTTCCCGGATTCTGGAAAGAACAGGGGGGGTTGCATTTTCGTGCCTCCTCTCCGAATCGTGCATGGTAATAGCATAATTTTTTTGATTTGTCGGAGTTTGGGGGGTGTTGTAAGCGATTCTGGCTCGAACGCCGTGGGCGTCGGGGAGATCGCGCGCGTTGGCGGCGGGGTTCGTCGAGGCGTGCGCTTAATTCTTGCATTTGTTTTGTTAATTGTTGGATCTGCTGTTGCAGCATTTCCACGTCTGCGTGAGTTTCGGCTGCGGCAGATGCGGTGTGTACCTGCGTCACTGGGACAAGTTCAGTGATTTTGTCAGCCATCGTAGCCAGCTGGGGTAGTTTTTCGTGGGAAGCGGCCAAGATGGCTTGGGTGTTCGTGGGCAGTCTTGCCAACCACAGCGATTTCAATAGATCATCGCTAAGGTGGCCGTTCGCTAATTCTCGCATGCGAGAAAGAAGATAAGAGGGGCGTTGATCGCCCAGCTCTAGGCCCTGGAGAAGTGTGCGAATTTTCGAAGCTTCGCTTTCCGCATAAATTTCAATTAGACGCTGCTTGAGTGTGGGGTATTTGTTCGTCGCAGGTGGGTTAATTATGATATCCTGTACTGTATTTAGGATATTGGACTCGATGGCAGCCACTACGTGATTGTACTTTGTGTGGTCCGTGGTGATATTAGCTAATTCGAACTGCGCTTCTAGTTGCGCGAACCAGAGGTTCGGGTTGGCCTGCCAGAACGGAGGCGGTTTGATCGCCACGCGGGCGATTTGGGGGGCCGGATTCTCTGTTTGATCGGCGGGCATGTTGTATCAAGTTTGCCAGGAGAAGATGAGGAGGGGGTGACTACGGGCAATTAGCACAGAACAATGACGGATTTGTCTCTTGACAACGTTAGGTCGCGCGTTTTGTGAAATGCTGATTGCACTTACCTTGACAGGAGTCGTGTCCTGGCGTCGATCTCGTGTCGATGGTCCTCGCTGGCGGCTGCTTTCCTCCTTGGTTGGCGTGGTTACTTAGGGTTGGCGTCGTTTCCCGGCTGGCTGCTGGCTGTCCGCGATGGTTGCTGGAACGATGGCTGCTGGCCGTCTCAAGCCGTGAACGCTGGTGTGGCTGGGGCTGCGGCTGCTGGCACGGGATGAAGTATGGGCTGCTGCGTTGTCCGATGGCTGCGGTCATCGGCCCGGGATGAAGTGATGGGTTCTCCTCCACGTGGTCGTCTGTTGTTTTTTGTTTCTGATCACGTCCTGGTCACCATTATGTGGGGCAGGACGTGGTATGAACACGCGGCCTTCTGATTATCACGTCCGGGTCACCATTTATGTGGGGCACGCATCGTATTGCGTGTGGAATACGACACGTGACCGCCACATTTCGTTGTTTAAATGATCAGAAGGCTTTTGGTGTAAATAACTGATTTTTAATTTAACTATATACAACTAGATACATAATTACCAATTTACAGGAATACTACGCGAATGTTCACAAGTCCATTACGCGTTGGCACGTGGCATCGTGTGTAGACGGCGTGGAGACGTGAGAGAAGGAGAGCACGATCTGCGCAGCGTGGGGTCCAGAAGCGAAGTGTCTTGTCTATGCAGGTCTCCGTCTACTGCCACGGAATATCTCGTTGTGGTCTCGCGGCTGCGAGATAGTGGAAGCGCCGTCTGGTGGCGGCTTCTGTCGAAGTAGAGGATCGCCACATATAGATACTTACATTTGTTCCCTCACGTGAAAGGCACTAATCAGTTTTCGACATAGTCTCCCCAACCCTTTCCACATACTTGTGCAACGTGTGATTAGTCGGGCGAACCCATCGGAGATGAATTCCGTGGTTGTTGTCGACACCAGCTAAATTCTTTTAGTTAAATTCATTAGGTTTATAAATACTATATTGCCCATTTAAAATTTTTATTGGTTAATTTTACTCTCTTGTGGTATAGTTTTCTTAAGCAACAGAGTTGCAGAACGGTCAGCTAATCTGTCATTTATATCATTTATAATTTTTTTCTTTCATGTCTCTTATTGTCCCTTTTCTTGCTTGTATATCTGTTTACAAGTTTTTCAAGGCATTTTATGTAATGTCGACAACAAAAGCACTTAGCCACCTTGCATAGAAATAACCTTGCAAGGTGGCTAGATACTTTTGTAGCCGACTGTACAATTTCATTTCCATTCCATTTTCTTTCTTTCTTTCTTTTTGTTTCTTAATAAAGTGTGTCTCATAGCTATAAAGAAAAATAAATTATCTTAAACATTAGTGAAAGGACTCGCGAAAGTTTACATTTTTTTAAAAATGCGTTTGTGGGAATCATATTCTATCTATATTAACAAAAATCAATGTGTGTGTGTGTGTGTGTGTATTCGCGAAACCAATAGGCGTCAAACCTTTATGTAGTTCGGGAAAGGTTTTTCACAACCTGCCATGGATTTCCGCAGGTTCCAAGGGTTTTATGAGTGACCGGCGGCCCCCCCCCCTTTTTTCATGCAACAATATATATTTAAATTTATAAATTCAACAATAATACTGCTTACAGCAATATGACAATCCAACATTAACAAACAACAATCCACTCTTACATTGAACAGTATAGACCTTTTTATTTGGTAATCAATGGGCGCCGCCATTACATTCGATCAAACATTAATCGACAAGAACAGCGCCGCGGTGGGCAAAGTTTGCGGTAAAAAGGTGAAAACTCAACTCTTTATTGGGTAAAGCAATGCCTGCCGCCATTACACTCGAGCAAATAATACCAAACGACAATAGCGCCGCTGTGGCCAAAGTTTTCGGTAAAAAGGTCTATTAAAATTACAAAAAATATGACATTTTATTAAGCAACGGATTTTATCATGGGGAATTGAACCCTATACAGCTAGGGGGCCATCCATAAATTACGTCACACGTTAAGGGGGGGGGGGCGAGCCATAAGCATCGTGACGTCACACGTATATATCTCATGTATAAAGCTCAAACGAAAAACTTTAAAATATTACCAACTCTATCAATATAATAATACGATGGTGAATCAGAAAGTAAGTTACACTCTGAAACAGTAAAAACAGATGTAAGTTAATATCCTATACGCACATTCTGAGGAAACTTGCACCATTTATTTCACTTTTCTATATAGGGTGATTCAAATCATGTGTAAAACAATTTAAGGAGATATTATAGAGGTCAAAGTAAACACAAAAAATCCTATGAACATGGGTCCGAATTTGAACGGTAACTGAGATATGAACAGAGATAAAAATGCCTCCACCAAGATCAACAAGTTACTCAGGTTCTGTAAAGGCTAGATTAATGAAATTTGGAGGAATAACAGAATACATAAAACTGCATATACCGTTAAAATTTGATAGAATTACAACAAGAAGTTCCCGAGTTACTCATTCAACATCATAACACGTGTTCACTTGTGAGTACTAACCAGCACTTGTTATGTTATTCCTCCAAATTTCATTAATCTAGGCTTTAGAGAACCTGAGTTATTAACTTGTTGATCTTGGTGGCGGCATTTTTATTTCTGTTCATATCTCAGTTATCGTTCAAATTCGGACCCATGTTCATAGGACTTTTTGTGTTTTCCTTGACCTCTATAATACCCACTTAAATTGTTTTACACACGATTTGAATAACCCTGTATAATCATCCAATAATTG
This sequence comes from Rhysida immarginata, assembly GCA_023313115.1. NCBI lineage: Eukaryota > Metazoa > Arthropoda > Chilopoda > Scolopendromorpha > Scolopendridae > Rhysida > Rhysida immarginata. The sequence goes on along the minus strand of JAHWFO010035268.1, from coordinate 309,030 downwards.
TAAATACTTCTCTGAACGTCAAATTAACTTTTCCATGTCGCTGGGGTAAAAATCCACTCCAGCGTTTCTCAACCATGTCATAGAGTTCTCACACTGTAAGGTGAAATGGAAGAGTTCACTTTATAGCCCTCAATAGGTAGGGATAGGTAGGGAAAATGTTTTTAAACTGCTCTAATTTTCTTAAGTCCTGGCACTTCAACAATAGGCTGCAACGAGCGGTTGCGAGCAGGCTTGAGTGAAAAAAGCCGCTCACAGATCGCGCATGAGGGTATAAAGTATACTATCTCTATGATGTCCCTACCTACTGAGCGCGATCAAGTGAACTCTTCCATTTCACCTTACAGTGAGAGAACTCTACACTCCATAAGAAATGCTAAGCGTTCTGGCGATTTCCTTAATTCTGATTCCTCGATTGTCCAGAGTCATCTCATTAATGCAGGCAATGTGCTCTGGAGTGTTGGACGTGGTTGGTCTTCCAGCGCGATATTCATCCGTCAAATCTGAGTGCCCATTTTCGAACTGCCGGCACCACTTTACAATTGCAGGACGAGAAATCACATTATCTCTGTAGACACTGTAAATTTCCTTATGGATTTCAGTGCAATTTAAGCCTTTCGCCCACAAAAAGCGGATTATTCAATCAGTGTACAATCAGTTGCTGAGCCATGACGACAATAAACACGTTGCAATTACAGACATACAGGCAACATCCTTAAAAACGGTGAATGTTGTCGGCGCTCTTCGACCATAGATGGTGGTGGTGAGTGTATCTTACTTTTTGATTAATCCTCATATTATAAGGTTTAAATTTGCTTGTATCACTTTTTAGCACGTGGCGGCCGCGCGAGCTCACGCTCGCTTTACCTTTAAGTCAGCGCGTCGGCCGCCTTTGGTACATGCCTGGGAAGTTCTTTGTTTGATAAACGATGACGAAGCTGTATGTTTGGATGAAGAAGATGTTGACACATCGAATGTTCTTAACATTATCTAAATCGAGAACGAGGAAACTGCTATACCAGTCATAAATAATATAAAGGAATGGGTTCAAAGTCCATGGACACAAGACGATTAAATTTTGATCGTTCATTTGATTGGTTATGTTTTGTAAATTTTCTAAAATGTTTGATTTATTGTTGAGTTTATGAAAAAAGATTTTAAATAGAAATATATAAATTATTTTGGAAGTGTTTGTGTATGTCATTTTGTATGTATTTGGAAGTGTTGTTTTAATTTAATAATTTCTAAGTTTAAAATATGTCACGTCACACGAAGGGAGGGGGGGTCACACAAAAGTGACCATCTGTGACAAGGACGGGGGAGAGGTCCAAAAGTCATGAAATTTGTGTGACGTAATTTATGGATGGCCCCTAGTCAAAGCTGGCAAAAAAGTCGAATTTAGTCATTGAAAAATTTACTAACGCGCGCGAAGCCGTGGTAAAGGAAAAAAAAAAAGGATCACGATGGCCCCGGTATTACTCTAGTTGGTTCCTAAATTATCAGTTGTAAATATAGAAAACAAAGTTACGGTTGCATTTTTTTTTTGTTTATAACAGTCTGTTCAGTGTCATACGTGTATGTATAAAGAATCCCTCCTAACGATAATGGGCTCAAATCTATGGTAATAAATTTGGATAAAGGTAATCCGCGTGTTGTTAAAATCATCGCTTTCGTTGACTGATGCAGCAACTGATGTAGTCAACGATAGTACTATTTAACAACACGACTGATGCCTAAACAATCATCAGCAAAACAAACATGGCTGACATTGCAGTTGAATTATATCAATTCAACGACTTAGCAGGGCCGTACCCATAATTTTTTTCGGGGGGGTGTCCCCCATGTAACAGATTTAGTTGACATGGAGGCCAATTTCGGGGGAGGATGCAGCCCCCCCCCCCCCCCCAGGGTACGACTCTGTGACTAAGTTCAGTGCCACAGCTTAGTAAATTGGTCCCCGGACAGATTGTACTATCTAATTGTATTTTGTGCCCCCTTAATATTATCTGTACAGCTCTGGTGCCTCTTATGCAAGGGTCCTGAGCCAAGGCTTAGTTAGGCCCCTCTCCTCACTACGGTTTTGAATTTTTACGAGAAGAATTTTAATCGGTAAAAAAAAAATAACGAAGATATTTTAACTGAGCAGTGGTCTGTTATTTCGATTTGCCTAAAAAATGGGCAAAAATAATTTATTACGTAGAGTGGTTCTATATCTGCACCGTGGGTTCTTCGCCTCATATGTCGCCATCATTTTTTTTTCGCAAACGGATCACCTAATCTTGGACTAATAAGTAAGTCCAAGATCTAATCATTGAAGAAAACATCGCTTCAGGTACTTGCGTCTAGCCCCCGCCACCATATCCTCCAATCAGCTTGCATCGCGAGGATAAATTGAAATTTTGGAGGACTGATTACAGAAAACGTGTGTTAAATAATCGTCTGAATAATAGTATACACACAAAAGTTTTATTTAATTTTAGATTTAATTTTAGTGATTGTGCATGTTTCGTGAATTAGATAAAAGCTCGAGGAAGGACTAGTAAAGCAGCGGCGGGCCGTCCGTCGAGTTTGGTTTCCGAGGACTATTTCCCCGTAATCGCGTCTCATATGACTAAACACTTAATCTATCCAGAAGTGAAGAAATAGGGACGGGTTATCACCAAATAAATAACTCCTTAATTAGTTAAAATAATACGTACTTACGTAAATAATTTCGAATATACACTTTTAATGCAAAACGGGACTTGTTCTAAATTAGCTTCTCGCATTTTCTAACACAAGTTCATTGCTAAGTGATGAATTGCATGGCATAAAAACTGTAATCTATTATGTCTTTAATTTAATAATAATAAAATTATCTCTATATATAAAGAAGGATGTTTGTTTGTTTGTGGGTTTGTTTGTTTGTTTTTTATACAAATCTACAGTTTTATTCCGATCTTGATAAAATTTCGCATACATGACCTTCAAAGCATGAGGAAGGTCACTGTCTACCTCAGATTTCGAAAAAATAATAATTATTTATAAAATATCGATATTTATGGTTATGGCAGGGCATATTAATGAGAAATATCTCATGACCAACAATGCAAGGCAAAGTTTGTGCAACAATAGGTATCTAGGTCCATCCATTGTGAGCCTTTAAAAATTTTTTTTACGGTAAATCAAGTCCCGGTATATCACCTAGAATGGATTTTTTCAATGAAGAGGTAAATTCCTGTCTTTCGGATTTTTCTTAGAATGTATAGTCCCTTCGCTCTATATTGTAGTGAATGAGTTATTATTTAACCAATTTGGAGGTTTAATTTAGCTTTTTGAGGTTATTCTGTTTACCTACAAGCGTAATTATCCCGGGCAACACCGGGTCCTCTGCTAGTAAATAAATAAAATGAATAAAACAAGTTTATGTTACTGGAAAATTTGATATATTTTATTCCACTGTGTCGTTGTTATCTTATATAATAAAAAAATAGGGAAGCCAAAAAAATATGCTTGCACAAATTGGTAAAAAATTGCACAAGTAATTTGTTATATCATAGGCCTGCAAATATACGCTATTTTATTTTATTTAATTATACTCAATTATATATTATATTATATTCGCTATGTGCTTGGGAAAACGGTCGGGGGCAGCGCATGCCTTTACTCAGGAGGAGAAACGGTAAAGCGACAACGGGATCGGGTGCTGTCAATCGGCACTTGGAACGTATTCTCCATGACAGGAAAGGAATCAGAGTTAGTGGAGGAAGCCAAACGGTATCGACTGGATATCATAGGTATTACCTCTACGAAACGTCCGAGTTCTGGAACTGTGGACGTAGAAGGAGGGTGGAAGCTCTTCTACTCAGGTGTCGACCCTAACATGACTGCCCAGGCGGGAGTGGGGATACTCGTAAGTCACCGGCTAGCAGATTATGTTGCAGATTGGACCCCCTTAGGTGGAAGACTTTGTCTCCTGAGGCTTCAGATAGGGAAACGGTCTCTCTCTCTCTCTCTCTCTCTCTCTCTCTCTCTATTCGTTGCATATGCTCCGAATGCAGTCACAGAGTACACACTCTTTCTAGATGAAGCTGATGCAGCCCTTAGCAAGAGAGGGAGTGCAGATTCTGTCATCCTGGTGGCGACTTCAATGCACACGTAGGGGCGGATGACCAAACGCGGAAAGGCGTGATTGGGAGGAATGGTGAACACGATTTAAATGCGAATGGGAGGTGCTTGTTGGATCTCTGTTGCAACAATGGGCTTTCCGTCACAAACACCTTCTTACAGCACAGGGATGTCCATAAGTATACCTGGTACAGGGATGGAATGGACTAGAAGTCACTGATTGATTTTGTAATCGTATCAGCTGACTTATTTCGATCAGTGTTGGATACTCGTGTGAGAAGAGGGGCAGAATTATCAACTGATCACCACCTTGTTGACTGTACTTTGCGGCTCTCTGAATCCATGCCAAAACATGTGAGATACTAGGTCCAGACAGACTTGGTGCATCAAATCGGAGGCATTGGAGGATAGAGCTGTGAGGAAGACCTTTGCAGATAACATATCTTCAAATTTCAACGAACTACCCAGTGATCATGGTACCATTGAAGAGGAGTGGCAGTTCTTTAAAACTGCTGTGATTACTTCGCTACAATGTGCTGTGGTCATAAGCAGCTGAGTGTGGCGCAGGGCGGTGAGAAAAGGAAAGCATGGTGGAATGATGAAGTCCAAGAAGCTGTCAAAGCAAAGAAGGAAGCCTATTTGCTATGGCTTGCAAATAAGTCAACTTCGAGTTGAGTGCGGTACACTGAGGCGCGAAAAGCAGCAGCAAAGACAGTAACAACAGCTAAAGCCAAGGCCTGGGAGAAGTTCGGGGAGAAAATGGGGGCAGACTATGGTTCGGCAAGCAAGGTATTCTGGCATGCACCGCCTCCGTGGAAAGAAGTCTCTTTCATCACAAACTATTAAGATTTCAGATGGGAGGCTTCTGAAAACGGAGGAGAGCGTGTTGTATAGGTGGAAGGAATACTTTGCATCTCTTCTTAATCCAGTGACAGCAACAACTGAGGCACATGAGGTGCACCTTGGAGCAGAGAATAGTCACGGTAGTATCACTGAAGCAGAAGTCATATGGGCAATTAAGTCCCTGAAGACTGGCAAAGCTGCAGGTGATGATGAAATCCTGTCCGAGATGTTAAAGGCCTTAAATCAGGATGGTATTCTGTGGCTGACTCGAGTGTGTCAGGTTGCTTGGATATCTGGACAGGCCCCTAAGCAATGGCAGACAGGAATTGTGATCCCTATCTTCAAAAAGGGAGATCAGAGAGATTGCAACTACTATCGAGGCATCTCTTTGCTCAGTATTTCTGGGAAAGTGTATGCTAAGTGTCTGGAGAAGAGAAGTCGGGAAATAGCCGACTACAAACTGTCGGGGGAGCAGTGTGGTTTCCGACCTGGCCGAAGCACGACGGATTACATCTTTGCTCTAAGGCAAATCTTTGAGAAATCCTGGGAGTATGCAAAAGAGGTCTACGCTTGCTTTGTGGACCTCAAAAAAGCATATGATAGAGTTCCTTGGGAGAAACTCTGGCAAGCGTTGCAAGAGTATGGAGTGGATGGGCAATTACTGGTTGCTATCATGTCTTTGTACGAAAGCTCTGAGATGTGTGCCCGGATAAATGCCATTAAGTCAAGACCATTCACCGTGGGTGTTGGACTCCACCAAGGTGCGTACTGTCGCCCCTCTTGTTCTTTATCTTCATGGACTGGATAGACAGGGGCAGCCGAGGCGATGAGCGTGTTTGTGTGGGCGACTGCCTGGTGGAGAGGTTGCTCTTTGCTGACGACCTTGTCCTTCGGTCTTCTCGCACGAACCTTCAACATGCACTAGATCGGTTTGCAGCCAAATGTGAAGAAGCTGGGATGAAGATAAGTGTGGCTAAAACTGAGGTTCTGGTCCTTTCAAGACAGCCTGCTCAGTGCGCTCTCCATATTAGGGAAGCCTCATTGAGACAGGTGGAGAAATTCTACGGCAGGAGAAAGAATTGGATGCTCGGATCTGTGCAGCAGGCTGTGTCAGATGTGAACGGTGGCGATCCGTGGTAACGAAACGCGAGCTGGCTAACAAAACCAAGCTCTCCATCTTCAAATCTATCTTTGTCCCCATTCTCACCTATGGTCATGAGGCTTGAGTAATGACCGAAAGAGTGCGATCGCGGGTACAAGCGGCCGAAATGAGATTTCTGAGAGGTGTGGCAGGTGTTACCCTACTAGATAGAGTGCACAGCAGCACAATAAAGGAATCTTTAGGTGTTGAGCCGCTACTTCTCCGCATTGAGAGATCTCAGTTGCGCTGGTATGATCACGTGATGTGGATGCCACAAACTGGTCTTCCTAGGCAGTTGTTATTTTCCAAGCTGTTGGGTAAGAGACCAAGGGGTCGGCCTAGAACCAGGTGGCTAGACTACATGGGGAATCTGGGTTCGAGTCGCTTGGATATTACCAGGGAGGACATGCGCCTGATGGTGGAAGATCGCGATCGCTAGAGATCCTCCATAGGGCTGCTGCCCCCGTGACCCTAACGGATAAGCGGGTTTGAAAAGTAAGTAAGTTTTATTACACTAATTTTGTGTACATATTAGAAGTGACAAAACTCTTTAAGTCATATGATTAAATTAAAAGCTGCAAACGAATTTCCGATTCTTAAGGAGAAAAAAAAAATAACTGCCACCTTCAGTTATTAGATAGAACCCTCATCACCAGATTTTCTGCTATTTTATGTGCGTCGTCTATTCTTGTGTATCTTCTTGTGCTTCTGCAAGACTTTCTGTTCACCTGTGTTTTTTTGTTCCACATCTGTCTCCATAAGACTTTCTCCACATTGGGTGACTTTTATTTTTATTTTTTCATTTTATTTTTCAATTTTTTATTAAAAGGAGTATTCATTTTTAATCAATTGTATTTAGTTATTAGAACTCCCCATTATCATAAAAAGTGATTGATGGGGAAGAAAATGCTTCACTGCAAGGTCTTATAGAAGACGCCAACATTTCAATAAAGCACCAAATATTAATTACTTTAAATAATTTTTTGTTTTATTTTTTAATAAATTTAGACTCTGTTATCTTGTGTTCAGCAAAATCTCTTAATTTTCCGCGGTGTTTTTGCTGACATCAATTTTTTCTTCTTATCCTGCCTATGATTTCTATAGTAATTTAGGTGGGATTTAAGCACCCGATTTCCGAGGGCGCTAACAGGCTTGCATTTTTTTTTGGTTCCAAATGCAAATGAAAGAGTATCGCCTCTTTCTATTATTGCTCTCTGCCTTTGTGAGCAACGGTTCTGATGCAATACGGTGGCTATGCATTTACCAACGATTCTGACATCAGGGTTTTGGTTTTTGGCATGGCCCCCTTTTGTAGTAGAGTGGGGCCAGTCAGGTGACCGAGAGATGTAGGGCGTGGGCATGGATGTTTGTGTTTGTCCCGGGCTGCATACAGATATAACTTGTTTAAAAGGCGCAAAATGACCTTAGTAGTCCACGCCAAAAATTCTAGTAAACCAACCAACTAGTAGAGCGGGCCTAGCCAAAAACAGAAGCAGTATTAGAATCCAACTCTCTTCTATTAACCTTGATTATAGAACCTATAAAGCTAATGCATCTTTTTTTGTAGAAGCTGTAGTAGCATTAACAATAATTAGTGTCGATTTCATGAGCGCCTTTTAAAGAGACTGAATACATAATTTTCAATATGAAATTGCGTTGCATTAAGAGTTTTTGAACGACAGACCTCCATGCCATGATCTTTATAAAATAGACCTCCAGCGATAAAATATTGCATACTATTTCTTCAAGAACGGAGTACGCATATTCACTTTATTACTACAGAATAAGGAAACACAGAGTGTACCCTAGCGGCCGGGCTGTAACACTAAACAGCAGACGATAGGATCAAGTGTTTCTCTACAGGGTGATTCAAACTTAACGTACAACTTTTAGGGGAGATAATATGGGCAATCCTAGGCAAAAAAGTTCGTATGAACATGGGTACGAATTTGAACGATAACTGATATGCGAATGGAAATAAAAATGCCGCTACCAAGATTAACAAGGTAATAACTCAGGTTCTATAACATTTTCCTAGGTGTGTTATAGAACCTGAGTTATTTACTTGTTGATCTTGGTAGCAGCATTTTTATTTGTGTTTATATCTCAGTTACCGTTCAAATTCGGACCCCCGTTCATATGAACTTTTTGGCTTACCTAAAAGTTTGTACATTGAGTTTTAAACCACCCTATATTGTATGATATGATCAGTGGTGGGTTCATGCACAGGCGCACAAAGCGCGCGCCTGGGGCCTCATAAATCAAAGGGGCCTCAAAATGTTTCAAGGGGACCTTAAAAGGGGCTGAAAATTTAATTGTGCCTGGCGTCTCTCAAGTGCTAAATTCGCCACTGGATAGAATAATCAGCCGTTATAGAGGGTGATTCAAAATGATGTATTTAAAATTCAAAATTTTACTATGCATTTATTTTATAACATCAACTAACAGAACAGGTTTAAAATGCGGGAATGTTCTGTTTAAAAGTTTATGTAATGTTCATTAATTAATTCTAGTATTGGAATACTTTAAATTTCGTAAGTTTAATTAATGAACGAATGCAATTAAACTGCTTAGGAAGATCAGTGTGCTGCACTCGTCGAAACGGCCTGAAGCAATGGCAAGGTTGTCGAAGAGAATAACACCGAAATTGCTGACTCCTCCAAATGGGCGCTTAACTCATGGGCTGGTTGGTTTTGTTGATTGTCCAGGTGAGTATGCGTGGGAACTGTAGCTTCCGAGCACGGCGACCTTAAAGGTTTGGCTTCTTGGAGGTAGAAGCTATATCAGATGATAAAGAAATACAAGCATTAATTCTTTTACTAATTCTTACATCTTATAAATATCATTAAGTTAATATTTAATCTGATACGGAAGCAAAAGTTCGACAACCGTACGACGCGACGCTGCCTACCAAGCGCAGTAGGCCGACTAGGGCCCCGTCTACTGGCTGAAGTCCGTCGCTCCTCCAGTTTCTCCGAGAGCAGCATTTCTAGTAGTATTTCTCTATAATGACGGGGCAAACATGAAGTCTTCCTTAACATGTGGCAACGAAATCAAGACTTAACTCCTCCTTCTCGTTCCTCCTTTTTATCACAAGATTTCTTCGGTCTCATTTGAATTCCCCACCGGGCAGCGAATTCCGTGGCTCGCTCGTCGCTCGCTTTTGAGACTCGTCGATTACCGTTGGCAGGGTACCGTTAGTTGGAGCGGCGATAAAAATTATTTTTTTCTCTTCTCTCGATGTTCCCAAGCGGCCCTCAACGATGCAAGCGTATCAACAGAAGAAACGGCGACTGTTAGACCACACAAAGTGATGAATTCCATGTTTTGCTTCAACACTTCGAGAACAGAGTGCGAATTGCAACAACAGATTACCATTCAGATTGCTGGGATTGCAGAACACACAGATCACAAACTATCATCACATCTATGCCACACAAAAAGAGAGGGAATGACGAGTGTACAGTCGGCAGCAAAAGTAGCTAGCCACCTTGCAGGGAAACATCCGCGTGGGGATTGCTATTGCCATTCAACAGCATTCCCATCACCCCCGTGCTGTCTACCGAAGTGTGTTAACCCAAAAGAAAAAAAAATCACTCTTAATTTAATCGTTGAAATTAGAATACAAAGATTAAACCTGGATGTGAAAAGTTGGTTTTTATTCAATTTCTTCAATATTTTCTATAATGGAGAGAATTAATGGGCCGATTTCTCAAGAAATGAAAGGGAGCATTGTAGCATTACACTGGGGAACAAAAAAAATTTTTTTTCGTGGTGCCTGGAATGTTAGAACTGATTTTGATTATATTTGATGTGTTGATTCAAAATATGAAAACAGTTTCTCTCTATCAGCTATAGTTTTTGAGATACAGCACCACTAACTTAATGCGCTTTTGTTATTTGTTATGGTACAGAGGTGCGACATTGATATAATAAGTCTGGGAAAAAGTTCGTGGCGTTTTTCCTGATAGATGGCCACGAATTTTACTTAAAAAAACGTCATGATTATCAGCGCTATAATTATCAAAAAAGAGCGTACCTTGGATTCTTTGGCGTTAAGCTTGGTGACCAAGACAAAACGTGGGCACCACTTGTTGTGTGTAAAATTTTTATGGAACACTTATGGCAATGGACTAATGGACAAAAGAGAAGTCTGAAATTTGGTGTGCCGATGGTTTGGAGGGAACCCAGAAACCACAATGATGACTGCTATTTCTGTATTGTGCAACGTTGCGACGTTAATATCTCGAAAACTAGACCTGATGGAACAAATATAAAGTTATTTTTGAATTCTGCACCCTAAAATTACCTAAGAACACTTGAAAAATCGCCGGCACCAAAATGTGTGTTGACCTGTGTTATGGAACACGGGTGGTTTTACTAAGCGGCAAATTGCTAGAAACTTAGGTAATTTCAGATGTTTATGTTATGATAGTCGCCACTATTAAGTAGTTGGATGTTTTATATAACCAGCAGAAACAATAACTCTTTTTTATATCTATTAATTGGTAACAGATTCTTTTATAAAAAAGACTGTAACATAAAGAAATGAAATTCATTAGTGGATACTTAATTATTTAATCGCCTGTTCATAAACGGCTGTCGTTCAAGTTCCTTCGTTATGTTGTATAAATATGCCTAATTTAAATTCAGCATGAGCATTCACAACCGCATCCAAGATTTCTGAGCGTAAAATCCAGATTACCAAAAAAGAAACAAAAATAATTCGGCGGACATCGCCTTTGACGTTTCAGTTTTTACACAGAATTATTGCAGATGTGTATGAGTTTTTCGTTATCTATTATTTCAGGACTTCATCACTCTACTGTTTCCTTGTGGATTCAAAGATGGGAAGAAGGAGACTTATCTAGGCGCCCAAAGAGTGGAAGACCAAGGACCACTACTGCTGCTGAGGATGAGGCGATAGCTAATGAATCGTTGGCACAGCCACTAAACAATGCTGTTCAAATAAGAGAATCGTTGGCAATTGCGACAAGCACTGATACCATTCGTCGACGTTTGAGAGAAAATGGGCTTCATCATCATCTTCCAGCTGTAAAGGAAATGATAACGCAGCAACACCGAGAAACCCGTCTTGGATTTGCGTTGGAACATTTGCCAATGAACGCAGAAGAATGGAAAACGGTAATCTTCACGGATGAGAAAACTTTTAGTTCTGATTGCCATGGACAGTTGCACTGCTACAGACGTCGTGGCGAACGTTATAAGCCTTCCAATATAGCAAAAATTGCACGTAGCGGACACGCGACTGCCAATGTGTGGGGTTGGATGAGTGCAGCTGGTCCAGGAGAACTGGTGCTGATTGAGAACCGTTTCACTGCTGACGTCTACATAGACATTCTAGAAAACGTATTGCTACCAACTGTCCATTCTGTGTTTTCGCCTGAAGAAGAAATTATTATGGTTCAAGACAACAGTCCAATCCACACAATTCGCAAAGTAAAACACTGGTTTGCTGAACACCCACAGATTCGTTTACTTCCTTGGCCTGCAAAAGCAGCAGACTTAAACCCTATTGAAAATTTATGGGGGATAATGGTTCGTCACTGGGAGTGGGACAATCCTCGTGGTCGGAACAAAGTGACTGTTTTTGATCAAGCACAGCGCTTGTGGGAAAGTCTTCGTCATTCACCAGAAATTTGTGAAAACCCAGCTTTGTCAATGCCTGAACGACTTAGGAAAGTCGTGGAAGTAGGAGGTGAATGGATAAAGTATTAATCCACTCACAATGGATCTTTTCTTAGGTTGGAATCTTGTATTTATATGAACTTTGGCGCTTAGTGTAGTGTATAGCTCGTAACTGTTCACCGTTCAAAAATAAAAGTCAATTTTGTTTTTCTAAAATGAACACTATCCATACAAGAGGTAATGGATTATTAAGTGGCAATGCGGAAAAAAATTTCAGCAATAATACATAAGTTTTGACAATTACTATTGCAGTTTAAGTAAGCTAATTAAAAGAATTAGTAAAAGTTGGGAAGTCATGGATGAAAAAGTTGAACAGTGCAGGGCCCAAGACAGAACCCTGCGGAACACCAGCATTGACGTCACAAGGATTAGACATGGAGCAGCCAACCTTGACACGAAATGAACTTTAATTAAGTTCATTCAATTAAAATTTTAATTGAATTAATTTGATTGAATTTGACTGAATTAATTTTAGTGATTTGTTAAATTGAAAAATAGTAATAGATTTCTAATCCTCTTTTGTATTCGGCTTTTTTTATTCTGTTGAATTCCGAAATTGTACTGAATATATTAAAATCGTGAAAAGTTAAGCACTCTTTGCTTATGGGTTGCTGCTATTTCCACCGATCATTAAAATTTTTCTTTTGGGTTAATGCACTTCGGTAGACAGCACAGGGGTGATGGGAATTGCATTAGCGTTCCCCACGCGGATGTTTCCCTGCAAGGTGGCTAGCTAGTTTTGCTGCTGACTGTACATCAAAGTTCACCGCAGCAGGGTGAGTGTACAGCTAATGCTACGCATCAACTGCCAAAAATATACTAGTTATTTTTTAAAAATTCAAACCTTTTGTGGTGTCCAGTGCAGAGGAAAAGAACTAGTTTATTATGACGTCGTTTTTCATGTTCTCTCGTCAGCCTCATCATATTGTCCATTTTGTGAAGTCATGGCGCCTTTGATCGAAATGTGTCGTCGGTCGGGGCTTACGATGTTTACAATAACGATAAAACATGTTTTCAAAAGATAAATTTCTTCGGTCCATAATATGCAAAAGGCCCATCGATGAATTAATGATTTCTTCTGTCTGTGAGCAAAGCGAGGGAATCTGCGGCCATTTTAAACGAAGATGAAAATATCATGGTTATGATTCATATGTCTCACAATTCGTTATTGTCAGTTATGACGTCAATAACTAAGTTATTTTTCCCTAATCTTTTTTATCTAGGTTAAATAACCAGGTTTTCTTTCTAACTTGGATATTAAAGATCAAGAACTTAAATAACTAGGTTATTTCTAACGGTGACGCATAGCATTAAGTAAATGAAGGAAGTGATCAAGAAATTATTTAGTGGAAGGTGATGATGCGATGACAAGACATAGATAAGGCAGTGTCTATCGAGGAGGCAAAGGAGTCACGCGTGTCTCCCTTGAGCTCCCTAACAAACGTCCAGAAGACTGGCGAAAATTTGTGTTTGGAAAGTAAAGAAACGAATTGGTCAGAGAAACTCTGCAGCTAAAAGACAAAAAGCTATCCGGGCATTGTAAACTTCTGAACAATGGGAACTTCGTCTAGAGCCAGTGAGTATAAGAGCTCTAGGGAAACTTTGAAGGGGTCTAAAGTATAATGGCTCTAGGCGTCGCCTGGGACATCATCATATACACGCCTCCTCAATAATACCCGTATATCTACGTAAGTAAGAAAACAATTGCAGAGTAGAACGAATATATTTTATTTCCCCTTGGACTTTGATACACTTTGATCATTTCCCCTGCAACGACGTTATCCCTTTTGAAAAAAATTATTTTGCCTGCTCTGCAAACCAAACTGTCACCACTGCCTTAACTTCTTCATCACCGTGGTTTCCATCTCCCCCTCCTTTGTGAGAAATTTTATCACCGACTGTTGCTCCAAATCCACTAATTTCTTGCTCGACTTCACATCGCTTACGCTCCATGCTTTGGGCTTCACATAGAAGTAGATATAATCTTCCTCGTATATGCTGACTCAGGTCTAACACGTCCACTGCCGAGATGAGAGGCCAAAGAAATTACAACGATTGCCTGCAATCTTCAATATCCTATAATGAAGACATTTCTTTCGCAGAAAATTGTCGTATCCATTTCCGTTCAAACAAAATTAAAAACCTTTGGAATCTTCAATAAATTTAAATGCGCGGACTCGTTGCTCTTTGGAAGGGAAATCACAGAAAGTCCACGGATTCCATGCCTCAACCCTGACATCTTAGTCCTACCATCGATTCTCAGAGCCAGCGACCCAAAATTGTCAGACAAATAACAACTGAACTTTTGCACAACTGCTTTCATGAATACAAGAAAGCATTCACAGATGGATCCTTAACCCCAGGAAATCTCCATGAGAAAAATAAACATAATATCCAACAAAATTAAACCAGCAATTAGTGCTACCATTCTGGAACTCATAGCCATTTACTAAAGCTGGTTTTACACTAGCAATCTTTCCCGGGAAAGTAGCGAGCTGTACCCGCGAAAGCTTTTTACACTATTCACAAACGTGGCCGTGCGCGAGTAAGACGAGCGCGCTAAATTTCGCGAGCTGGCTTTCCCGGGTAGTGTGGCTCGCTTCGCGAAAACGAGGCTCATCTCCGTTGATGCTATTGAAACATAAGAAAAAATGGCGGAAGATAAGCCGGACAACGAAGCAATGGTGTATGTGAAAAGAATAAAGGTGAAATTCACATTTTTCGAGTTTGTGTTATTGTTACTGATATGTTGGCCTCCATGTTTGTTACAACAGAACAGGAATGACGATTAAAATAAATCTGCCTTCGTTACATACTCGAGAAAACTTTCTCGGGAAAGATGCTTTTAATGTAAACAGTTAAGCGGCTACAGCAGGCTCTAGCAAAGCGAGCGCAGCCGGGGTAGCCTTTCCCGCTAATAAAGCGAGCTAGTGTAAAACCAGCTTTAAGCTATAATACTAATAGCCCTATAACCACCAGCCAAATAATTAAATTATCTAAGATTCCAAAAGTGCGGTCATGATAATAAAAAAATCCCTCAACTTTGGAAAATGGTTCCACAGATATAATTCAGGACACATACACTCTCATAGCTACACTAATATTAGCAAAATATTCAATTAACTTGATGTGGATCCTGGAACGTAAAGCTATAAAAGGCAATGAAATCGCAAACCCTTAATCAGCTGAACCAGGACATCAAACAGAACTGTCAAGAATGCTAAAACCATATACTAACAGTGCTCTAGAATAGGGCTGCCAATGGCTTGGGTTTCCCCCCCCCCCCAGATTTGGGCATTTTTTATTATTAATATCGTATAAAAAACAGATTTGGGGGGGAAACCGAAGCCATTGGTAGCCCTGCTCTGGATGCTGACAACGGGTGTGCTGAAGCCCAAGGTGGCCATTATAAGAATCTGATGCCAACGCTTCTAAAAAATTATAAACTCACATAAAAATGGCTTACCTTTGATCAAAGAACTGCTCTATTCAGATTAAGAAGCGGTGACCTGATTTTTTTTTACTTAAAATAAAAGTTACTCAGCCCGACAAACGCTCTTGTGGTGGTCGGAAACGGTCAAACATATTCTACTCGAATGCCCAAATACCAGCAACAGATGGAGCAAATGACTCAATCCCTAGCATTAACCCACACCCTCTCCAACCATGAGAAATATTCTCCTATTTGCACCCGAGAAAAAGCAAGTAAAACGAAGAATAATATACAGAAACTGATAGTGCCGAGCAAAGGGACTGCTTTCTCTGCTGCCTTTCCACTGTTTCTCAATAATCTGTCAACTGTTCATTATCTCCAGTTACTGCTCATTTTTACAGATTTTCAAATTCTAAGAAAAGCCCGAACAAAAGGAATTTTATGTATTGTTACAAATTCCATTTGTTTTATAATTCGCAGAAATGTGAGGGAATCTTCATTACATGCCTTAATAATGCAGTTTCAGTGCAGTTCATTTCAGCTTACATCTCTCTCTTTGGAGGAGACTAATTGGTTTCTTAATTTCTAGCGTAGTTTATTATCGGTGTTTGATTTAAGGAGCCGAAAAGTTTTTGTTTAGGTCCGTATCGAAAGTAGAGTGCGAACAAATTACCTAGTAGTAATACCCCCCCCCCCACTCATATTGTTGGGATTACAGAGCACACAAACATCGTGTACACCCACCGCCACCCAAGAAGAGAGTTGTATTGTCTAAGTTCACCACAGCAGAACGAGTGTACATCTACAGTAAGATCACGAGAGAGCCATCCATTGGGAGCATTTTAAAAGAATTTTTCAAGGTTTCAAAATGAATTTTTCTGTATTGTTCTAAGCTATTTCATGTGTTCATTTTTACTGTATATTCACATTTAGATACTACAAAATTTCGTCAAAAAACAGTCCGAGCAACCCAGGAGTATCAGCTAGTCTAGCTATACACTGATTGGTCAATTTATTATGACCACCTGAGGTGTGTAAGCAAAATTGCTATTCTTTCGCGATGAAGTTGCTAGAGGGCCAGACGATTATAAACAGGGAAACAGGTTTACCATGACAGTAGAAGCAATTTGTTTCCGAAGATATGGGTAAACGACGCGATTTAGCTGTTTTTGAACATGGGATAATTGTTGATGCTCAGAGCCATGGAGCGAGTATCAGCAAAACGGCTGCATTCGTTAAATGTTCAAGAGCAGCTGTTGCTGAAGTGTTTAAAGACTGGACTGTCAGGCGGAAAACTTGGTTTGAACGTGCGAGTTGTGGCCGTCAGTGACCAGTCAATGTTCGGCCAGAACGGAGAGTGGCAAAACTGGTACAAGACAACAGAAGGGCAATTGTGCATCAAATTACTGCAGATCTTAATCAGGAATCCTCTCAAATGATCTTTGAACGCACTGTTCGCTGCACACTACATCATAAGGGATATGGAAGCCAAAGGTAATGCAGTAAATAAGTAAAAACGCCTGCAATTCGCTGAGGAACAAAAGGATTGCACAGTCGAGCATTGGAAAAAAGTCACGTAGTCCGACGAATCACGTTTCCAGTTCCATCATACAGATGGCAAAGTGAGAATTTAGTGGAAACAACATAAAGCATGAGTTCAACCCTTCAAGCTGGTGAGGGCAGTGTTATGATTTGGAGCATGTTTTCCTGGCCTACTTGTGCCCTTTAATTCGTGTGGAACAACGTCTGAATAGACAACATAAAATAGCCTACCTAAGTTTTGTTGCTGATAAAGTTCATGCTATGATGTTGACGGCGTATCCCAATGGAAATGGCTTCTTCCAACAAGACAATGCACCATGCCAAAGTGCTCGTATTGTGCAGGAGTGGTTTCAAAAACATAAGAGAGACTTTACCTTGCTTAGGTTGCCCCCGCAATCACCAGATTTCAATCCAATTAAGCATTTGTGGGACGAAGTTGAAAAAGCCATCAGGCAGCTGGTTCCACAACCATCAAATCGCACACTAAACAGTGCTATTCACCAGGCATGGTGTCAGATTCTTCTTTCAACACCTCGTGAAGTCAATGCGAAGAAGAATCACAATAGTATTGAAGGCAAAAGGTGGCCTAACGAAGTACTGATGGGATGGTCATAATAATCTGGCCAATCAGTATAGGAGGACTGTTCAAAAAAAAATAAACTTTTTTAATTACACAGCAATTGATCGTCGTAGCGACGAGCAGTTGGCAGCACCGTAATTGTCATATTCTTCCGCCTACTGGACTATTCATTGGCCTCAGTGGCTCAGTGGTTGCGTGATCGCCTCTGATGCCCGAGAACGCGGGTTCGAACCCGGCCAAGGACGATGAGGATATTTTCGGGGGGAAAATCCTGAGATCACGCACTTCCTTCGGAAGGGAAGTAAAGCCGTTGGTCCCATGTAGTCGTTTGCCGGCTGCACATTAAAGAACCCTTGCGAGGCAAAATTTTCGGCCCCTATAACACTGTCCTGAAATGACCATGGCAGTTGAAAAGGACGTTAATACCAAACAAATCAACCTAACGGACTATTTACAAGTTTTTACGTGTTGATCAGTTTCCACGTTATTGCCATTTGAGTGCAACGTGTCCCGAGTTTGCAATGTCAGATTTACGGGAGCAACGATGCAACGTGAAATTTTGCGTGAAACTGGGGAATATTCGCAAAAAGAGACAACTCATGGTTCCTTTATCATGACAATGCACCTGCCCACTCAGTCTTGTTAATTTACCAGTTTTGTCCCAAAAATCAGATGACTGTCCTCCCTCAGCCTCCCTACTCCCCAGACATAACTCCCTACCACTTTTCTTGTTTCCAAAATTTAAATCAGTGTTGAAAGGATGCCGTTTCGACTCCATCGATGACATAAAAAAATTCGTCACTGGCAATGTAGGATATTCCAAAAGAAGCTTTCCAGGATTGCAACTTTAAAGTGGGAACACTGCTGGAACAAGTGTGTGTGAATAGAGGAGGGGATACTTTGAAGGAGACAAAGACCTGCATATTAAATAAAGAAAAATTAAAAAAAAAAAAAAAAAAAAAAAGTTTGGTTATTTTTTGAACAGACCTCATGACGTTCTTTCACACGGACTATTGGGCCCAAACCGTGCCAGGAAAACATGCCCCAATTCCTAATACGGCCCCCACCAGCTTGAAGGGTTGTACACTTGTAAGTATTGTCCAGGCTTTCATGTCGTTTCCGCCAAATTCTCACTTCTGCCATCTGCATGATGCAACTGGAAACGCGATTCATCGGACCACATAACTTTTTTCCAATGCTCGACTGTCCAATCCTTGTGTTCCTATGCAAATTGGAGACATTTTATCTTGTTAACTCCAGACAGAAAAGGTGTTCAAACAGGCCTTCAGCTTCCATATCCCATACGAAACAATGTACGTTCAGAGATCATTTGAGGGGATCCCTGATTAAGATCTACAATAATTTGATGAACTGGTGCGCTTCTATGGTCTTGCACCACTCTGTTCTGCCTGAACACTGACTAGTAGCTGACGGCCACAAATCACACATTCATATCCAATTTTTCAGTTGATAATCCAGTCTTTTAAACACTTAACAGCTGCTGCTCTTATACATTTAACGAATTCAGCTATTTTGTTGATACTTGCTCCATGGCTCCAAGCAGCAACAATCATCCCACGTTCAAAAGCTATTAAATGGCGTCGTTTACCCATATCTTCAGAAACAAGTTACTTCTACTGCAGTGGTAAACAACCCATTTCCTGATTTATAAGGGTCTAGCCTTCTAGCTCTTGTGTGTGAAATCTTACCTAATATGTGTACAAACATCAGGTGGTCATACATGTAATAATGTGGCCACTGTGTATATTGTCATAGCTCTCCCAAACACAAGCATGTTGCGAGTGAAATAGAACTCCAGCCATAGGTAGGGCTGAAGAAACGTCAGACTATTATTTCATTTTCATTCTATCTTCCCCCTCTTTCGAAACTACTTAATTATTCTACACTTGTTTTCGGTTTTTCAATATGAATTTTTACTGTATTAATTCTAAGCTTTTTCATGTTTTCATTTTTACTGAATATTCACATTGAGGTATTGCAAAATTTCATCAAATAAGAGCCCAAGCAATGCTGCAGATATCAGCTAGTTGTTTATATTTGAGAATATCAGGAGCCTGTCATCATAATAATAAAAAATAAAAATAATTCAACCAAAAATTACCAATTACAAAAACTGAGGCAAGTGGGCATGGTTAAATGACGCACAAAAACAAAATGAACCTCAACCATAAAGTGACGCAAGCTGAACTGCCGCCACATTCAGACAAGACAGGACTCTCTAACTGCAACCATATCCAAAATTTTTTTTTTTCGGATGGGAGGGAATAGCCACATCAACAGATTTTTATAGCAAGGTGAACAGTTTTAGTCTTATTACAGAAACAGGAAGATCTCAAGAAGACATCTTTGGATTTCTCAGAGAGGCAATGGGAGGGCCACACTTTAAGGATTGAGCAGATGGTGGACTGATGGCAGCACACTCAGCCAAAACAATTTTTTTCTGAAGATATTCATGCACTTTCAAATTGTGAAACAACTGTATTGAATGAAATGGAGATTCCATCGATAAGTAAAGTCATTGTGTACTTGTCTGTTTAATAAATTAAAAGAAAAAACATTAAAGGTTTTACGGGGGCAAAGTGAAATGTATCAAAGGTCATAGCTAACTTCCTTATGGTTTATGGGTAAATTTGGAATTGGGACATGCTTTGGAGAATAAAACTTAAGAGGAATATTTCTGCACAAAACAAATCGATTAAGATTAATTTCTTGCCATTACTGAAGTTTTCAGGAATCACGATTGAATCTAAAAAACATTCTTATTTTAAAGCATGAGAGAAAAGAGCTTCTAGTTATCTTGTATTAATTAGAATATTACTGCTGATCTTTGCCTTCTTATTAATTAAAGGAGCTCCTCTCTTTCTGTTAATATAATAATTTGGAATTGCCAAACTAATAATAGAATATATAAATAATAAAAGAAGAATCTTAATTTAATTTTTAATATCAGATTTCATTAATTCCAGTAAGCAAATGACTCTTTAAAAGTTGCATAATGGTCAGGATTGCTGTATATATCTTACTTACTTTTCATACCCGCTTATCCGTTAGGGTCGCGGGGGCAACAGCCCTATGGAGGATCTCCAGCGACTGCGATCTTCCGCCATCAGGCGCATGTCCTCCCTGGTAATATCCAAGCGACTCGAACCCAGATTCTCCATGTAGTCTAGCCACCTGGTTCTAGGCCGACCCCTTGATCTCTTACCCACCGGCTTGGAAAATAACAACTGCCTAGGAAGACTAGTTTGCGGCATCCGTATCACGTGGCCATACCAGCGCAACTGAGATCTCTCAATGCAGAGAAGTAGCGGCTCAACACCTAAAGATTCCCTTATTGTGCTGCTGTACACTCTATCTAGTAGGGTAACACCTGCCACACCTCTCAGAAATCTCATTTCGGCCGCTTGTACCCGCGATCGCACTCTTTCGGTCATTATCCAAGCCTCATGACCATAGGTGAGAATGGGGACAAAGATAGATTTGAAGACGGAGAGCTTGGCTTTGTTACCCAGCTCGCGTTTCGTTACCACGGATCGCCACAGTTCACATCTGACACAGCTTGCTGCACAGATCCGAGCATCCAATTCTTTCTCCTGCCGTAGAATTTCTCCACCTGTCTCAATGAGGCTCCCCTAACATGGAGAGCGCACTGAGCAGGCTGTCTTGAAAGGACCAGGACTTCGGTTTTAGCCACACTGATCTTCATCCCAGCTTCTTCACATTTGGCTGCAAACCGGTCTAGTGCATGCTGAAGGTTCGTGCGAGAAGACCCAAGCAGGACAAGGTCGTCAGCAAAGAGCAACCTCTCCACCAGGCAGTCGCCCACACAATTTATCCGGACACACATCTCAGAGCTTTCGTACAGAGACATGAAAGCAACCAGTAATTGCCCATCCACTCCATACTCTTGCAACACTTGCCAGAGCTTCTCCCGAGGAACCCTGTCATATGCTTTTTCAAGATCCACAAAGCAAGCGTAGACCTCTTTTGCATATTCCCAGGATCTCTCAAAGATTTGCCTTAGAGCAAAGATGTGATCCGTCGTGCTTCGGCCAGGTCGGAAACCACACTGCTCCCCCGACAGTTTGGAGTAGATTATTTCCCGACTTCTCTTCTCCAGACACTTAGCGTACACTTTCCCAGGAATGCTGAGCAAAGAGATGCCTCGATAGTTGCTGTATATATCAAGAAATAAAAAAGGCCCAGGAATAGCAAAACGGCAGATATATAATACAGCCACCACGTTTCGAAATCTACTTATGGTAGATCTCCTTATGTCCTGATGATGAAGTTATTTCGAAACACGTTGGCTCCATTAAATATCTACCGTTTTGCTATTCCTGTACCTTCTTATTTCTTTAAAAGACTTTTATCTTGAAATATATAATGTCTTAATAATATATAAATAATAAAGATTATGATAATAAATAAATGTTTTAATTATGAAAACTTTTCAGATACATCATTGGTATTTTCTTAAAAAAAACAACAACAATAAATACAATTAGCATGCTAATGAAAATGATGACCGATGAAACTTTACTTTCTATAATGATCTTATTATAGATTTTCATTTGAATGGTTTTCAAATCTATCAGACTTGTTTGTGTGGTTAAATGTGGCCAAAAGTTCTAGAATCCTAAAAACTTCTTTAGACTGCCGTTCTTCTATTTCCTTAAGACGCTTGTCCAATTTTTCCCATAATCTTTCTTCTACAGTCTTCAGCTCTTTAGCAATAGTCACTTTTATGAATTCTTTCATATCTTCCCTAATTAAACAACAGTAAATTAATATTTGTAAATTGATTTCACTAAGTTTTAAACTTTACAGGTGAATATACGAAGTGTGTACAAAAAGTATCGGACATTTATTTTTCTTGCCAAAACAAATGAACCGTGGGTTGTCTCCTCTAGCAACAAGGTGTAGGTGACATTCATCCACATTCATGCAATTGGTCACGTAGCTTGTGAGTTGCTGCCTGGCATCGTGAGAGTGAGTGAGTGAGTGTAGTACATGCCTGTCAACTTTTTGATTTTATTGAAAGGCCAACCATCAACAAAGAGTACTATCTGATGGGCCTGCGTGATGCTGTACGACAGAAATGACCTGACCTTTGGGCAACAGGAACTTGTTCGCTCCATCACGACAACATACCCGTCCATTCATCATAACTGATTCAGAAGTTCCTGGCCAAACACCGCACTCATTTGGTCCATTAGCCTTCTTACTCCCCCGACATGGCTCCATGCGACTTTTGGCTGTTCCCAAGCTCAAAACGCCACTGAAAGGAACCCGATTTCAGTCACGAAAAGATATCATGCAGAAAACGACGGCGGAGGAGTCCGCCATTCCCAAACAGGCCTTCCAAAGATGCTTTCAACAATGGCGGGAGTGGTGGGAGAAGTGTGTGCACATGAGAGTACTTTGAAGGGGTTTAAGTACGTTTAAATCCTACAGATGAATAACTTTAGTTTTCCCCACCAAAGATCCGATGCTTTTTGTACATGCCTCATACAAGAGAATACAATGTCTAACATTACTGATAAGAGTCAGCAATGATAAACTAATTAACCCTTGAATTTTTTATTTCCTGTAAATATTTTTGCTTTCTGTAACATGGAAAAATTTATACATGTAATTAA
The DNA here is from genome assembly GCA_023313115.1 of Rhysida immarginata. NCBI lineage: Eukaryota > Metazoa > Arthropoda > Chilopoda > Scolopendromorpha > Scolopendridae > Rhysida > Rhysida immarginata. The sequence continues at coordinate 286,015 of JAHWFO010035268.1, read as the reverse complement.
ATTCTAAATTTTAGTGATGATTTTTTTTTTTTTTTTTACTATTAAATTGTTTTCAGCACCCTGTGAATCCTCGTGGATTTTCACCTTTAGCATTTTTTTTTTATAGTATAAAAACCATTACAGTGAAACCTACCTGCAGGACCAATTTTTTTTTTCACTGATTTTTCCCCCCATTATTATGCACAAAATGAACTTCTTGAAAGGGCCCCCTCCATAACAGGACCCAGGACCACTTTTTTCTTTAACCGGGGGACAATGAACCTCTTTACAGTGGCCATCGCTAGCCAAAGATAAATGTACAAAACATTATAAAACTTGTAAATTTATTTGCTTACACAAACACATGCTTCTGATCTGACATTACAATTGAAAAGTTCAACTCTGACAGCCTGGTTCATTGTTGACAAAGTCTATAATGGTGCTGGATGAAGTAAATTAGATCGAAAATCTATGGAAGCATTTCAAGAAGACACAATAATTAAAGGACAACTCTACAGTCACATACAACTTTACTTAAATCGAAAGACTAACCTATTAATAACATCATAGCATATTTAATTTTTTTAAATTCGAATCCTAAATGTGTGAAAAACGAAAATTCCGGGAGCGATTTGAAATTGGGAGGCATCCATCTTGGGTGAAGGCGTGACGTAGTGCGAGGATTGCTCCCAGCCAGCTTTGCAGTGAAGCTTTAACAGTCACTATAGATCTACATTCCCTCAATACTGCTTATACTACAATTTTCACAATGTCTGGACATGAAAGCAGCGATTCAGATATCAGTTTTGAGACTTACGAAGATATGGAGGCTTATTTTAACAACTATCTATATAATGAATTGGACAACGATTTGGAGAACCTTGTGGGTGATGTGGATGGTTTAGGCATGAAATCATATAGTTTAGAATCTCTCCTGTGCGATCACCTGTCATTAGACGAGGAATCCAGTGTCGCCGAATCGACGGAAAATGTACCACCCGCAACAAATTGTCAAGTATAATTAATACATTTATTATTTAAATGTGAACAATTTCATGATATTAATTTTCAAATTAGGTACAGGCCCGTAGTCAGGGGGGGAGTCAAGGGGGGTCGACGACCAACCCATTATGGAAAAAGGTCAGACTCAGTGGAATTTTTGAAAATCAACCCCCCCCCCCCCCAAGATAACGTCCTGGCTACGGCCCTGAGGTATCAGGGCACAATATGTGAAGATATGCCGACACCACAAGTACGAAAGTATGCTGTCGTGATTATGCCGAGATCGATCTGCATATGCCCAGTGGTTCGGCGTGCATCACTAAAAATTCCATCTTTTCAAAAATCCGTCTTTTCCGGATTACGATATACCAGCAATCTAATTTGTCCATTAGATTTGGGTGCACATGGGAAAAAATAAAAGAAAAGTTCTTCCCCGTTGGGTTGTGACAGCCATTCGAAAAATCTTTTCTTCACAAGAACAATGCTGTTTCATAATACTGTAAAATTTTATTAAAACTAATTAAAATTCTCTCAAGCAATTTTCTTTGTTTATTTGATCATAACTAAAATTTATGGAAAAACAAACTAAATTTCAGGTTATCAAAGGTATTTTGTTACACTGATATATTTTAATTTACGATCATCACTAAATATAAACTAGTTTAAATGACAAATGCTTTAAACTATTTCAGCCAGTTTAATAGCTTCAAAACATTACACAAAAATTTGCTACTGTTAGCACTATTTACTTATTTAACTAGATTACCTAATATAATTTTAATGGGCTCTTACAAGGGAACATTACGACCTCGGAATTTTAGTTTAATACGAGACTTCGTGTAGTTGTAGTGTACCTTAAGGATGGATGTTAACAGGGTTCTCCCCAGGCCCTTTTTAACGGGCGGCCCGCCCGGCTGATTTTGGCGACCGCCCGGCTTAATACACGAAAAACTGCACAACACTGCATACTATTTTATTTTGTCCACCTGGTTATTTTAGCTTACCTCCCACCTGATAAAATTTTCTGGGGAGAACACTGGTTAATATACTTAAATATTAAGATGCACTATTCAGCCAATTTTGAAAAAAGACGGTTTAAAATTTCGAGAACCATACATAAGGGAAAGTTTTCCTCCTTGATTGTAAGTAATCCGATAGCTCAGACGGCAGCGTGGTTGCTACTCACAAGTCAAAGTGTGAGGTGGCGGGTTCGAATTCCAGTTGTAACAATTTATTTTTTTACCCAAATAATTATTTAATATATTATATTTACAAATTTATTTGTGACAACCAACTTTTTCACAAACTTTTCCTTTTCTCAAAATTATTATGCTTATTTTTATTGTTACAAGTGTCTACGGAGTAATATAAGTAACACAAGTATTTTCAGCAAAATAGCCTATTATGTATGGAAAGGGTAAAAAAATTCATTTCATGCAAATAGCAATATAACACAGAAGTAATAATATTAATCAGTTAAATTAAAATGATATACATGAACCAGAATGATAATTGTCACAGAAGCATGGAAAACAAAAGATACCACGACAATTCGCACAACAAATAAATGAGGACTTTTTACAAGAACAAGGAGTTTTAAGAAAATCCATTGAAAAGCACACCTCGTTTACATTCACAAAGATTTCCCTTTCGAACCAGCCACCTCGAAAAATAAAATAAAATAGTTATTGCTTTTAAAATGTTGATTCTATACAAAATATTTTGCAGAAAATACTTTATTACTCCGTAGACACTTGTAACAATAAAAATAAGTACGAGGGGCGATTGATAAATAAGGTCTCCATGGCTGTAACTTTTTTATTTGTTAACCAATTTTCAAAATTCTTTTTGTATCTTATACTCACATTTGTCCTCTATGTAATGCACTATTCACTTTTCGACATAGTCCCCATCCCTTTCCACGCATTGTACCAACGCGTGACTAGTTGGGTGAACCCGTCGGAGAGGAATTCCGGAGTTGTTGTCGACACCAGGATTAAATGGCAGTGAGACAAAAATAGCTTCGTGCCATCTGATAGCAGCTACAAGTGGCCCAATCGACTCGGGAAATTGGGGAATGCTGTTCCGAACTTTTCACTTCCTAAAATCGCATGATTTGCTATTATATATTCTCCCACTATTCTACGCTGAAAAATGCCTATAATCGTATAATAATCAGTTTGTGTAGTTTATTAATTAATAAGCATTGTCAGTATTTATACAGTATTCTGGATTCAGCCGCGTCGGTCTCTGCATCGTTCGTGCTCATTTACGGGCAAGATACGCGAAGGATGATCGCGTCTCAGCAGTTCATAACAGTAAGGCTGAATGTCTGTGTTGTTTC
>JAHWFO010035268.1:261491-282290 GCA_023313115.1 Rhysida immarginata | reverse complement strand
GCGTCTCAGCAGTTCATAACAGTAAGGCTGAATGTCTGTGTTGTTTCCGAATGATATTTCTTCCATATCCTTTAAAAAGGAATTAAAATCTACATCCGATTCAGAACGGCTGCTGGGTAATCTTCTTGTTCATAAGCATAAACCATCGTAAAATAGCATGTGTAAAGAAATAAACGAGAAAGTCATTTCCTCTTTGTGTAATGGAGTGCGGGACATGACTTGGCTTTCGTAATTTTTGTTCGTTTTATATATTTCGCGTTCGATTAAAATTTTTCATTTATGCCACATCATTATTTATATCACGAACTTTCATTTTAAATAAAGTTGTATGTTAGCCTGGAGTTGTCCTTTAAGTAAACAAATCGGAAAGAGTTTACATATATTACTTCGGTGATTTTAATTCATTTAATGCACTTTATGTAAAGGAAAATTTATTGAAATGTATAGCTCTAAAGCTGGAGAGTGTGTAGCAATGAACAGACAACTAAGCGATAAGTACGCAATTCTATTGGTTCGTTTCGTTGGTCTTCTTTTATGGTAGTATGCAATTGCCCTAGAACCCTTTGCTAAATACACTGCCAGCAAAAAAAAAAGAAATGCAACACATGGAAAGAGTGGGTCAATTTTAATGAAACTGAGCAAGACCATAGTGTGTGGCCATACAACATACGATTTAAATTTCATCTCGTTATGTGCACAAGATCCTAGTACAGGGTGTCCCAAAAGTCCCAATAGAACAATTTAATACGGCGTATACTCTCCACGATCCACGAGCATGAATGCAGATCTCGACTATAGCATGCATACAGTCGTACAGATGCTGGATATCATCCTGGGATACATTGTATAGAACATGTTGACACAATTGTGCAAGTGTTATGGCTTGTGTGCTGCAACCATGGATGTATCATCCCATCATGTCCCAAAGATGCTCATTTGGTAAAAACTCTGGAGTTCGTGCTGGCCAAAGAAGTCAAGCCACAAATTGGAGAGCTTGTAAGGCAGCAAGGCAATGTGTGAGCAAGTGTTATCCTGCTGGAACAGTACCCTCCTGTTGAAAGAAGTCAGAACAGGTTGAACAATTCCTTGGACGTACCACCTTACGCTGTTTAATGTTCCATTCACAAACACCAACAATGAGCACGAGTTGTAATTGATGGCACCGCACACCTAGACACCAGGTGCTGTATCTGTGTGCCATAGACGAATGCACTATGGAAGATGTCACTCTTTGGGTCTTCATTGCACACGCTGACATCCATCATAACTGTTTAGGCACAATCTGCTCTCATCACTGAAGATAATAGATCTCCATTCAGCTCAGCAGTCAGCTGTTTCATGGCACCACTGCAACTGCACAGAACTGTGTTCTTGTAGAAGTGGTAGTCTGGCTAGAGGGACATGTGACTGCAGTCCTACTTAACCAATTTGGTCCGACAAAAGGGGCTGTCGTAGCTACAAATGTTGGCGGAATCTACTATCAGCACCATGTGTGGCGAAAACTATAAATTCTATGTCAAGGATCTCCAACGGTTTTTTTATTTTTATTTTTTTTTGCAAGTAAACGGTTGCAAATGGTCAGTCTTGTTATGATTGGTGCAAGTTATATCTCTGCTGTGGATGCTGCACAGGTGTTAAGTGCTTATGGTATATAATATTTACACTAAAAATTGGCCTCTTCCCCCAGTGTTCCATCCAGATTTTCAAATTGAAAAACTTTAGCCATCTTAGTAAAGGGCCTCTCCCTAAAAACAACACTGTCATCTGGCAAAACAAATTTACTCTTGTCATAATTGGAATTTTTCACTGTGAACACAGATTTGTTGATAAAGTCTGAACATGTTTCATCCTGAACGTGTAGGATGATCATAATCAAGAAGCTTAATGTAAAGAGGATATTATGCCACTAAACAATTACTCTCACATAAAATGCAGTTAATTCATATATTCTTTCTAAATAGTTTCTTGCTCCTTATTTGTTTTATCTCAGCTTCTTACATAACTGAAAGACTGCAACAGTTAACTATTTTCTGCATTAGGCGTGGTTCCCAAAAGCATAAAAGCAGAGGCAGAGATTTCTGCCATTGCGTTTATGCATGTGGGAACCAGGCTTTACTTTAATAACCATTTGTTTTTGTATTTAATTGTATGCTTCTAATGACCCTAGATCAATTCCAAAAGCAGGAATTAAAAAAATAAATAAATAAAATAAAATAAATGTAAACTTACTTCCAATCATAGAGCAAACTTTGATGTTTGTCATCGTATTCACTGGATAGTGTACTGTTCGAATTTCTTTTCAAACAGTTTGAATTTGATGGTGTTAATCTAAGTTTATTGAAACTTTTTAACCAAGAAGATGCAAGTTGGCCAGAATTTCCATATGCTCCCATGTTAAGTGCATCAAAGAAGGATTTACTGTCCTGTAAATGATTACTTAGCATCTGTGAAACTTCCTCTTTTTCATGTAAAGTCTTGTTTGATTGGGCTAAAAATTGTAATAGTTCATTTGCTTTATCAGATATTGGAAGTTCTGAATCTTTGATGCGATCATACACTTTAGAAAAATCTACTTTTGAAGGAGTATTTAAAGTCAGAGTTTGAAGTAGAGTTACTTTCAGCCCATATAGCCACACAGATACTGGTTTTCTGACTGAAGCAAACTATTATGAAAAAAGAAAAATTAAACATTAATAATAAAAATTATTAAATATCATATCATTATACAATGATATACTAAAAATCATGGAGTGAGTGTCTGCTAGGAATGCAACCAAATTGTAATGCTATGGAACTTCCTCACAAGTCTGTGTTGTGATGGCATCTGGAGAGTCTGAACAGCTAAACTGTTTATGACAAGTCAAAGATGTTCTTGATACACTTCGATACACTTTGACCATTTTCCAGCAACAACACTATCCCTTATGAGAAAAAGTTCTTTTGGCTACTCTGCAAAGCAGGCTATTCACTACTTTCAGTTTTGGTGACGCCACCCTTGTAGCATTTAACTGAACGGAGCTAAGTAGGATTCGCCTTAGTTTAAATAAGGCTAAACACGTTGTTGCAGCTAAAGAAATGAAAGGAAAAAGTAACAAATACTGCCGTGTTTAAGGCTGCAAATCAAAAACGATGTTACATGCAGTAAGATTATATTTTCCCCCCAAAAAATAAAGCCTTTAGAAAAAGTTGGGAAGTGAAACTTACAATGAGGAAAAAAGCCACAGATACAATGAGTATCAACACAATTTTTTTCTATCACCAACTTGTAAGCAGAAATTAGTAACGGCAGGGTAAAAGATGGAAAATATTTATATATTTTAACATACACTACTAATAAAATGAAATAATATTTAATTATTTATTTATTTAATTTAAGATAAAAAACTATGCCCAGCTGGAACGAGTATGGTCACTGACCGCCGAGTTAGGTCCCAGTGGGTGCGACAATATAACAAAATACAAGTAAAAATTGGTTGGTAGTAAATATTATGTTAACACTTAAATGTTAACAAAAATTAGTAAAATGAGAATTAACAAAGACCATGTGACATATAACAATCGCAAACTGTAATGAAGTTATCTATAATTTCGTTATGTTTATCCTATTCCTTACTTATCGATATAAAATAAACTGTACAAGTTGTTATATCCCATAAAATATTCAAAATTTGCTTTTTGAAGTTTGTTTCACGTACAATACGTTTACATGCACATTATTTTACGGTAAAATCACTATCATTGTTAGCTGTATTAGTTTTGATAACTTTATTTTGTTTGTGGGTCATTAATAAGCAAAAAATTAGGTCAGTTCTTATTAGGAAGAATTTTCATTTTGAATCTACTTTTTCATATTTAATCAACAAATAACTTTCCAACTAAGAAATAAAATTTTTTAGGTATGTCAGCATTAAAACGTAAGTTGAAATCAAGTGCTATTCCCAGCAGCTGCTTGTCACATCGACCACTTGAAAAATATACCATCATACAGAAAAATATCACACAGTATAATATTCAAAGCATGTTGATGGAAAACAGATGGTGAGGTGGGTCCTACTTTCGCCGCCATTTTTCAAAATTAGCAGAGCCCTCTATAATCACTGAAAGTAGCGAATAGGGTGGATGATTAAGCTGCTGGAACCCACAAACACCGATTGCCATGTGCACTGGTGCATTTGCTTCCAAATCCACTAATTTCTTGCTTGACCCACACATCGCTGCATGCTCCATGCTCTCACTTTCATTTGTTACAATCGCACAGAGCTGATACTACATACATGTCACATCAAGACACGCAGTAAAACATACGGACTTGTTTCGACTCACTCACACAGAGATGGATATATTATTGAATCCTCCTCGTACAAGGATGCACGTAATTCTTTACCTGCTGTGTTTTTTTTCCTAATAACTGTTTTGATTTGCTCCATGAATGTTATTATTAAGTTCCCACGTTATACTCATCTGTAAACTTCGACATACTCTACTGGTAAATCTACTTTTGAAAACTCTTTGAATGGCTTATACTCTGTTCACACTGCAATTCTCAATCATGATAGTATAGTGTGAATGGAATGCAATTAAGTGAAACATGATCATCACGTTGGGAATGTGTGCAATTTCATACACGTTCCCATGACTTGACCAAATACTTACACACATTTACCGTTGATCACCTCTCAAAATTCTATACACTTGCCAAGAGACTTTTCACAATGGTAGAAAAATGTCAATTTGTTCAACAATTGCCCAGCCCATTACTAAAAGTACCATGGTCATCTAGTGGCAAAATTGTACCCTTGATCATGATCGTAATTTTACAGTGCGAACACCCAGATTTGTCGATAAGATACTGAAGGTTTGAATAAGTTCTTCATCTTGAATGTGTCTAGGATGATCATGACCCAGAATTTTAGTATGAACAAGATATTACAGTGTATAATTTATAAGAAAAGCCTTAATTACTTTAATTGAACAAGATGATACTGGCTTTAAGAACTCAACAGCTCCTTTGTAAACTATAAAATCATCATCAATTTCTTCTACAAAATTAGTGCAAACCGTAGTGAAATATTCTCCATGGTCAATATAGACTTCTAATTTTCTGGCTTCACTGACCTGAAAACAAAAATAATAAATGCCATTGTAAATTTTCAACAAATGCATTCTTGGTTAATGTAAAACATTTATAATTTATGTATTTTAATTTTTTACCACCAATAAACGTGCAAGTTGGAGGTTTGAAGATGACGAACATTTAATATTTAACGTACATTTTTCCGAAGCGCTTTGGGAAGAACAAAGTAAACGAATGCAGGAATCTACCGATACTAACCCATCTAAATCAGACTCTCTACATAATAACCAAAGAAAGACCATTGAGCCAATAAACCATTATCAAATTTATCTAATATCACAGTTCATTAAGATGACAATTAAAAATCCAAAACTCACTGGCCTTGCTGATTAAACGTATATTTCACTGCATCATATAAGGTTTTTTTATTATCTTCTATTTTCCAATTTGATGAGACAGTTATTTCATTTTTATCTATATCGACATATTCCAAATTCTGGTTTTCAGAAGATTCCGGCAAACAATGCCTAGGTATCCTCTCACCACTACCACAACATGCCTCCATATTGTTTTCTGACGTTCCTCGAACGTATTTCCGGTGAACGATGATATCACTTCCGAAAAAACAAGCTGCACTTTTCGCCGGCATGCCCTTCAAAGTTCATCACAAGGACAGATTGCACTTGTAACGGACGCTTTATCGTGGTTTCTTAGACGAAACCTCAGCCAAATTCATAATGAGCGTTTGTCTGATTGTTATCGATGGATGGGGTATTTCTGAGCAGAAAGAAGGTAAAGTTCCATCAGGGTACATGCTATTGAGAAGCTTTAAATTCTTAAACATATCACATGTACTCCTATGTTAATATTGCCGTGGATCAGTACTACCTTTGAAAATTAGTGCATAATCATTGATTATGCATAATTTATTTATTATATGTCAAATATGATTGCTGTTATTTTAAGGAAATGCAATCTTAAATGCCACTACACCTGTGATGGACGGGCTCTGCTCAGCATCAGGGCAGAGTGTCACCTTGGACGCATCGGGCTTGTCGGTCGGGCTTCCAGCTGGACTCATGGGAAACAGCGAAGTGGGACATATGAATATTGGTGCTGGAAGAGTAGTTTATCAGGTGTTTATAAAATTTATATATAATTTATTTTTTAGCTGTTATATCATCATTATAATAGATATTGCTACGGGTATTTTAAATAAAATTATTTTTAGATAATACATCGAGATCTTTCTCTTCGTGACTTAACCTGGTCACCTTCTTTCATAAATTAATATGATTCTAATTTGATAAATTATTTCAGGGGTCGAGTTTTTCTGTATTTATCACAACTGTTGAGTAACATGGATAAGGAGTGAAGGATAAAAATGAGCCATGCCCCTCTCAGAATTGAAACTTAATGAGAATTGTTTCAAATTATTCAATTTTACATGAAAAATCTTGAATTGCAAGTAAATTTGAAATTTTTACGTGAAGTTTTAATATTTGGTATTTTCATTGCTAATTTGTATAATTGAGAACATTAATGAGTCTTAATTGTATGGATATAGGTTAGGGCACAGATTAAAATGATTAAGATGCGACTTGTAAGGTTAAAAAAGACTAAATCAGACAAGGTCAGTTCAATGTTGGTGGCGTGAAATGGATTGATGTGCACAGGAACGTACTATTCAAAACTGTCAATTTGTCCTAGCTAGGTTTGCTCGGTTTATTGGTGCTTACGGAATAAGATTTATTAACAAACTGTGTGACTATAAAGAACAGTATACAATATAGAAGAAATAAAAAGGTTCTACGCTTGAAGCAAAGAATTAAATTTATTTATTAAATTAGAAACTGGCTACAAACACAAAGCGTACATTACAATTTCTCACAACCATGCAAAAAATGTAAATGAAAAAATGTAAATTAAAATTTTATTTTAAAGAAGAGACATAAAAAACGAAGTTAAAGACGTTAAAGAATGGAAAGAATTAGCCACCTTTACCTTCACGAAGCCTAAATCGAACAAAATTACAAAATCTTAAAAGACTATGATCTTGGGGTTAAATTCAAGACTGTCAATAATAGCAGACATGTTTTCAACGCTAGAGAATGTGAAGATAAAAAAAGAATTTAACAAATCAGGCATCTAGCAATTTGCATGTCCTGATTGTGAATTGTTTTACATTGGATCCACTAAACTACTACATGCTCATTTAGAGAATGTTTTAATGAACATAGATGCTCATGGATGAACTATGATGGGAAATCTACATTTGCTGAACATTTGTATAAAAACACACCATTTATTACGTATAGATCAAACCATGATGATTCTAAGAAGACAAAGAAATCCACAGGCGATAATAATTTATGAGGCATTATAAGTATGCAGATCTTGAATTCATTTGAAGCAATCTGAAAAAATATTGAATAATCAAACCTACCTTGACAGAGATCTAATTTTAGATCTCTCTCTTTCTTCAGCTTTTTCCCATTTTTCTCTTGGGGTCACTGTGTTAATTTTTGGTTGAAGCAATGATTTTTACAGCCCGGTGCCCTTATTGATGCCAACCTGACTAGAGGAAATGTTAGAACAGGGGAAAAACACAAACATCCACGCCATCGGCAGGATTCGAATCCGCGACTCGCTGGGTCCTGGGTCTCACTAAGCTGGCAGAGATCTAATTTTATATATTATAAATAATTTTCCTGATACCAGGTAACCACAAAAGTTCTTGCCGTTTTTATGTTCCCATAAAAGGAAATGATATGCAAATGAGTGTACAGTGTGGTCCGAAATCTGTCAAGGGAGGAGCAGAAAGGTTAGCCTGTATAAATACAGGGATGTTGGGCATTCACATCAATCACATCTTGTGCAGAGGTGAAGACAAATGGAGGTATTGAAGGAGATGGTTAGGTGTTGTTGCTTTTATGACTTCAAGGTGAGCTTGTCAGTAGCAGCATCAAGTCACCGAATGTGTCTTGTGTTTGGGGATGCTGCTGCGAATGAATGCACCGCAAGGCATTTGTTCCAGAAATTTAGGAGAATTTGCCATTTCTGATGAACCTCACAGTGGTCGACCACAAGCCTTAGATGACCAGGCCCTGAAAACGGCCATAGAGGTTAACATGTGGTTAACTTGCCAGATGGTATCAGGTTTCTGATGAAACAGACGTCACCTGCACAGCCTAGGAAAGACGTACAAGTTGAGCAAATGAGTACCCCACATATTGTCGGAATCCAACAAGAATCAACGAGTGACAGCCTGCATATCGTTGTTTTCTCGGCATTGTAACGCACCTGTATTTAATCGAATACTTTCCAGTGATGAAAAGTGGGTCCTGTTTGACACTCCCAAGCATTCCAAACATAGGTTGCCACCCCGGGACACTGTACCTCACACTTCAAAGCCACCCCTACACCCACACAAGATCATGCTCTGTGTCTGGTGGACTAGATGCCAAATTGTTCACTGCCAATCAATAGTTCGTTGCTATCAACTGGCCAAATCATCACTGGGGACCTATACTCCCAGCAGATGAAAAGGAGCCAGCATTGGTGAATCGCAGAGGGGTACTCTTCCTTCATGACAATGCCCAGTCACATGTGGGGCGGCAGGGCCAGACTAGTACCTTTAGGGGCCCTAAGCACTCCACACCTTCCTTAATATAAATCCTGTTTTTCTGAGGATTCGGGGGCCCCTATTCACACGCTTAGTCTGCTTATGTGTAAGTCCAGTGCTGAGCACGGTTGGTCAAGGAAACCATAGAGCGGCTTGGCTGGGAAACTTTGTGTCATCCACTTTACTCACCAGATCTTGCTCCAACGGATTGTTACCTTTTCCATTCTCTGGACAACCATCTTCGTGGAGAATCCTACACCAATGATACAGATCTGCGAAAGGCACTCACTGACTTCTTTGAGTCCAAGACCGCCAAGTTTTACAGCCAGGGGATTGATCAACTGGAGACACATTGGCAGAAGGTGCTAGATGCCAATGGGGATTACTTTGGGGACTAGTGATACACTACTTTTTGTTTATATCATGACTCTTATAATTTTCACAACCATGGCTCTTCCAAATCAAACAACCTTTTCAAATATTCTCACTTTGTTAAGGAAATCACCACAGCTTAAAGAAATATCACAAACAGTGAAGTTAATTTTAAGAGTCTTTAATAGATGAGGAAAATTATGCAAAGCATAAAATTTCTTGCCATCAATGTAAAGGTTGGGCTGTTCAGAGTCACACACAGTTTTTTCTTGAAATGGAAAGAATCTATTGGGTTGTTCAGAGTCTTCAAAATATGCCTTGTTTGGATACAATCTGTGGGAGATGATTTACATTAAAAGAAGATAAAATATATAATTTTTCAAATAATAGAGAGGATATAACTGCATTTTTTTGTACGAGCAATTCAGTTCGCTCCAGACTGCTGCTACTAGTTTCCTTTGTACAGTGTCACTGATAAGTATTGGTAAGCTAGTATTCTGTAGCTTTTCTAGCTTTTCTTTTGATAGCACAAAAAACATAACCTAAAGGAAAATAATTTATGTACACATTTAGGCTAGGTTTATTTTAGGAAGTACTTTTTGTGATGCCCATATATTTATGAAAAAAAATGGTAAGACGAAAATCAATAGTTTCCAGCCAATTCTTCAGTATTGACTTTAACTTGTATTAAAACCTGTTAATAATGAGAGTGCATGCAAATTTTCATGTTGTATTGCTCATGCACCTTGGGGAAATACCAAGGAAGTTTTGATCTTGTGTGTGAAGGGCTAAGGCCCTGGTCAAAGTTGTGTATCAACGGGCCTAAATATGTCTGGCCCCCGCCCCCCCCAACCCTTTCATCAGATGTCAGGAAAACTTCAGCAATTATTTCGTCTAAGGAAAAGACATAGGACAGTAAAATTATTTTGCATTAATGATAATTTATATAGATCTCAGCCCCAGCCCTCCCCCTTTTACCAATTGTTACAGAAATCCGAAAAGCAATTTCAAATAACCCCAATGCAATTGAATTGAAATTGCTGCCAAATTGCTCCCGTTTTTATTGGTCATAGAAATTGCTGCCAGAAAATTAAAGCTCACTTTATGGGTTTATCTCTGTTAATCTAAACAAAGATGTGAATGCGTAAAAAATGCTTGCTTACCTTTATGATTCCTTTCAGTAATCACCGATTATTCACAAAGCTGGAAAAGAAAAACTGCACAATTGTATGATTGTGTACAAAGGTGTTTAAAATACTGAAATTAAACATGCATAAGCCATCTTATACAGGGTCGTGTCACTGAATTTTGACCACCACGTAGTTTTATGTAAACACGGCTGAACCCATTCACAAGGGGAGGGGAGCAGATAAACCTGCCTATTGGAAGACATATAAAGGTGGTTTCAGAGGAACAGTTCATACAGTAATAGTTGCCGTCAAGGGTAAAACACATGACCTAACAGACTTTGAAAACTGGTATGATCATCAGGTACAGTGCAAAAGGCAGCAGCATTTCGGAAGCTGCAGCTTTCATGAGCTGTTCGCTTAGTGCCGTAGTGAAGGTGTATAATGAATGGAAAAATGGACAAGATGTGAATTCCAGGCGTGCAGACTGTAGGGGACTATGGGCTGTTAATGAACGGGGTGAGTGGTGCTTACGACGACTGGTTAAGAGTGATTGACGCACTACCATCGATACATTGACAGCCCAAATGATTGAGGAATGCGCCAGAAAGCTACCGAGAACAACTGTCCAATGCACATTGTTGCGTCTTGGCCTTCACAGCAGATGTCTGGTTCTAGCAACCATATTGACAAGTGTGCATCGCAAGAAACAAATTGCGTTTGCATTGCAGTACAAACATTGGACCCTAGACCAGTGGAAAAAGGTTGCATTTTCCCATGAGTCGCATTTTCTACTGCATCTTATCAATGGGCGCTGGCATATCTGGTGGTAAACATCCGAAAACAAACTACTCAAGACCATTTTTGGGTGGCAACAAGCTGGAGGAGACAGTGTACCTGTCTGGGACATTTTTTTCTTGCCAAGTTTTGGCTCCATTATTTCCTCTGGAAGGTATCGCCAATAGCTGGTCATACTTACCCATTATTGCTAACCGGATGCATTCCTACATGGCAACTGTCTATCCTGCGAATGACAGCTTCTTTCAACAGGATAATGCCACATGCCACTTGACCAAAATTTGCCGTGCATGGTTCGAGGAGTATGAGGATGAGTTCCACCTACTACCCTGGCCTCCAAACTTCCCAAATCTGGCGAAAATCTGTGGGACGTCTGGATCACACGTCAAGCAGCGAGACCCTCCACTTTGGAATCTTCATGAGTTACATGTTGCTCTGCTGTTCGCATGGACACAGATTCCTGTTGCCACCTTCCAAGCACTCCATGAATCCATGCCCTGTCGCCTAGCTGCTGTTTTGGCTGCAAAAGAAGGCTATTTGGGTTATTATGTAGGTGGTCATAATTCAGTGACTCGACCCTGTGTTTGATGCCCTGAATTTTTTTCGCAGAAATTCTATGAAATGCAGGATATGTTAGATTGGTTTGACCAAATATGCAAGACAGTAGTTACACACTACCATTATAGTTTTACTACTACATCTGGATTTCATGATAATTGCAAAGATTTATGACCAACTTTCATAGATCATAAAATTGCTATTGCTAATGTATGTCTGTTGTGGGGTTTTTTTTCCGAATGCTTCCGAATTTTTAAATTCAGTTTCACCATTCGATACCTGATGCAAAACTCCAGCCTGAGTCCTGGACAAAATTCAGTTTCAAATTCAGTTTCAAAAATTCAGTTTCACCATTCGATACCTGGACAAAATTGGTCAACTACTTCTGGGTCCAAAAGTCTCCCGTAAATGATGGGACCACGTCTTTCACAATAAATTTCACGCACAACTGGTGTGTTTGCTGATCAATGCAGTTCTTTCTTCACTATTCAATAGCTAAGGCAGAAGGCTTGCTGATTTCACTGATGGCCAAAATTGGCCAAATGTTTATGGGTCAAAAGGTCACAAATTTAGAGGATTAGTTTATAGATACATAAAGACATTCTTCATTGTTATTATTATTTAGAAATGGGGAGATATAATTGATGTATTATTTTTTTTTTTTAAATTTCTGTAAAGTGAAATTTTACTAGATTTAAGGAGACCTTTTATTCAACGATCACTGACCTTAATGGATTTGGGATTTAACAGATAAAAAATCCTAAAGAAAATATTTATTAATAAAATTGACTTTGGTCATATTTATATTTTTTGTTAATACACTGCTCAAATCATTTAAAGGAACACTTCTATTAAGCAGCATGCAGAAGCAACTAAGAACAATATGGACAAAATCGCTATATGTGATCATTAAAAGACTGTTTATTTAACAATAGAATGCATTATTGAAACAACTGGTGAAGAAACATAAAGAAAAAACAGGAAACTGCAGGACCCCTGCCTAAAACAAAGTGAAATGTCCTTTAGACGTTGTGAGGAGAATGCCCTGTTTCTTCCTGGGATCAATTTTTGCACCACTCAGTAATGTGTATGCCTACCATGGGCTGCAATAACCTCCATGCACCTTCGAGGCATGCTCCGTATCAGTAGACGGATGTGATCTTGGGGAAGCCGGTCCCATTACTCAGTAAATGCCTGGATGAGCTGTTGCAGTGTTTCTGGAGCTGAAGGGCAGTGTCGAATTCGCCTGTCAAGCATGTCCCAAAGATGTTCAAGGGGATTTAGGTCTGGACTCATTGCAGGCCACTTCATGGTCTGAATGCCATGCATCCGTAGGAAGTCTTAAGCGACAGCTGCAATATGTGGACAAGCATTATCCTACATCAGATGGGGGTGGCTGTGGCCTGGTTATCTCGTCGGTTGGCTCGCTGATCGATGGAGTTAAGCAACTTCAAGTACGGCCAGCTACTGGCTGGGTGACCACTGCTGGGTGGGATGGGTATTTGGGGTCCAGCTGTTGGGGGACTTTAGTCTGACCCATTTGCTGAGTGACCAGTTCCATCATTAACCCCCCGTGCTTCGCAGGGCACGTTAAGCCGTCGGTCCCGGCTGCTACTGTCATCTTGTAGCAGCCGTTAGTTACTGGGATGGTGCAAAACTCCCTCGAAGGAGTAAGTGCCGCAGATTATCGTTTTGCGATAATCTACCCTCTGCACAAGATAAGATCCTGCATCAGAAGGAATCCAGGCCCCATGCCATGTGCAGTAACAATCACATGTTCTTCCAGAATGTCACGAATGCAAACGTCAGCGGTCATTTGCCCTCGGACAACCACAGGATCCATTCAATGGTCTATTGAGATGCCAGCCCAAACCATAATGGAACAACATCCCATTCGGTCAGTCTCACAAACTGTTGCGTCGGTGTTTCACTCACCACGTCGTCTCCAGACATGTAGACGGCCATCACAGCGGGTCAGGCGGAATCTTGACTCATCTGTGAAGAGAACAGAACACCAGTGGCAAAGCTGCCCGGTGACATGTTGATGTGCAAACTCTAGTCGCGCCTGTATGTGCTGGTGGGTTAGCCTAGGCACTCGATTTGGTCGTCTGGCTCTCAAGCCGACTTCACGTAATCTGTTCTGGATTGTTTGATCTGAAACAGCTACCCCAGTTGACATCAGCAGGTCATTTTTCAGGTCTCTGGCCGTTGAGGTTCTTCGGCGCAGGGCACAAGTCCGCACATAACGATCTTGATTGACGGTTGTTGAGCGTCGGAGACCTTGCCCAGCTCTTCGTGTACTGGCCAGTCGCCTGGAATCGTGTGTACAGTCGGAAAATGACGGAAGAGGACACATTGAGGGCATTTGCCACAGTCCGAAATGATTGACCCATTTGGAGCAATGTTATGGCTCTCGTAGCTTCTGCTTCAAGATGCCTTCGTGGCATGTCAGAGCACTAACAACAACGTTCCAGGAATGCCTGCACCTTCTAATGTCCGACTGTTATCTCCAAACAAAGAGTGTACTGGCATGTAACCACTTTGTTTTCCGGGGGGTTATATTGCTATGCAAATTTCTCAGAACATCTGGCAGCAAAATGTGTTGGCTTCAGCTATTATTTCCTATGAGGGATCAAGTAGGCTTCATGTTGCAGAAGATGAAATTGCTAAAAGGTATTATTTACGCCCTCTTTAGGGGATTCTACAAGTGTTCCTTTAATTGTTTTGAGCAGTGTAATTTGCAAAATGTGTTAAAATGGGAATATTATAAGTATAATAAGACAATCCCTGTGGCTGCGTAAACGTAATTGTGTCCCAGTTCTTGTACATGGTTATGATGTTTCCAGAAGTGATGCACAGCATGATATATGTTGTTTGCTTTTTTCTTCAGGAAGCGTAACATGCTTTTTCTGTGCAGATGATGCTATTCCACACAATTGTCGTTTTGTTTCAGGCTCAAAATGGTGCACCCAAGTTTCATCAGCTGTCACAATCCGGGACAAGAAGGCTTCCCCCTCAGCTTCAAACGTTGCAGCAACTCAGAAGAAATGTTTTTTCTCAGAGCTTTGTTTTCCAATGTAAGACAGTGCGGAACCCATCATGAACACGTTTTTGTGTAATCAAGAGCACAGATGATTTCACCCACATTTCCTTTGCTGATTGAAAGCTCCAGCGCCATCTGCTGAGTCGTTCTGCATTGGTCCTGACGAATGAGCACATCAGCACGTTGCATCTTGTCAGGTGTGACAGCCAAGGACGGCCACCCCGACCACGGCAAATCTTGGAGCTCTGTCGAATTGCTTTCTGATGGCCTCACCCTCTGTGCCCAGCGACTAACCGTCTGCTAACTTCTGTTGACTGCTGATGTTCCATAAACTGCACATAAATGTTTGTGAATGTTTCCAACTGTTTCATGCTCCGCAGTGAGAAATTCAATGACGACACGTTGCTTGTAACGTACATGACTTACAGACTCCATGTTGTTCCTTTGCTGCACGTACGCTATCTGTCGGAAGAAACGGAAAATTTGCACGTGCACTCCGAAGACTTCAAAGAATGAATATCTCAAGTTTCGCATTCGTATCATTGTTGGAGACAGAGAAAAACATTGTAATGCATTACTTTCTGGGCTACCCTCGTACAATTAATCAAATTAAATTGAAGAAACAACAATTGAATACAAAAATTTGGTTTGATGATTGATAAGGAATGAACGAACTATGTACGACCTGTTTAGATCGATCGACTGCTTCGGTGCAGTGCATTTGTGTTGGGCAAGAGTCCCAAATTACAACAAAGAATAGCGCTTGGGTAGCAGGCTTCTGCTGTCTCATCCTTTTGAGTGTCTCCCATGTGGGACACCTCCAGGAGCAGAAAGTAAAAAGGCCGAAAAAATATGCCCTGGTTTCTGCTTTCTAGTTTTCTACTAGTGGGAACCATGCCTTTAGAGTAAGCTCTTGAAGCATATCCATTGTTCACCTGCATTTCATATTTCTACTGCATGATTTTAGCCTCAAGTGTTTTGTTTTGACCTCCATGCTTTCTAGTTAGACAAAAGGGAAAAATGATGTTTTTTTTTTCTGTACATCATTTAATTTATTTTATAGTCTAAGATTTCTCTTTATTATTAAACTCTTTGAGTTTCCTGGATTTCTTTGACATAGATAAGAAAAATGAAGTTTGCAAGCACTGCTTCCAGAGATACATTACATAGAAGATAAGATGAAACATTATCTTGAATTGGCTGTAATATTAAAGGGTTATCTAGTTGTTAAATGGAACACATTGCTTCAGCATTCTTGCTAGTTATATAGCTGGTAATAGGATAATGATGAATAACATAAGATTCTTGGATAAGCAATAACTGTTAAACTTGCCTATTATAAAAATTGGAGAGACTGTGGATAATAAACGATGATGGAAAACAATACCTCTTGTCCACTAAGATTCTACTAGTAGCTTCAAAAATTTCCCAGAATTAATTTTTATTTCTGCACGCAGAAAAAATACAAACATTTAAGCAATTTTTCTTTCAAAATATTGTCCTTAGGCAGTAACACACTTCTGCCAACGTCTGTACGATGCTTAGAAACACTCTGCGAAGCCAGTTTGCAGAACGGTGCGAAGTGCAGATATCGCAGCAGCTTTTGTCTCTAAACTTTGGCATCTGTGTTCTCGCACGATGTTGCTCACAAGATTAATTGTGGATGGATTGATTGAAGTTGAAGGACGGCCACTTTGTTGGCCATCTTTGATATTCGAACGTTGTTCCATAACTGACGTTTTACGTAGCGAAATTAGAATGCAATGCTTACTCTACACTACCAGTTAACAGACTGCCCGTGCACCGCAGCATTCCGTTTAAATCACATCTAAACACATTCGAGCGTGATCTGCGAATGGTAAACAATGCAGGGAAGCCTCGCTCGCTCATTACACTACCTGAATTTCACAGCATATCACGATTCCAGGAACTTTTTGAAGCTACTAATATACAGTATATAGCTTGGATATAAATTTTGGAGTTAAACTGTGGCCATCATTCAGCAAGAATATGTGAATGATAATTCCTATGTGGTCAAAATGCACATTCAAGTTGTAAATATTCTTATATGGAGACGCATTATTGTTTTCTTGTTTTCTTTTATTGTGTTATTGCTTGTCCACATTTCACTTTTCTTTTTCATTACATACGTGGTAGGATTCAAAAGTTCCTGGACTGAGTCTATAACGTGAAAAATAATATGAATTAAATTGCAGAAACACATCCTCCTTCGAAATAAGACCCTTGTGAAACAACACATTTTTGCCATCGCCTGTAAAGTTCATCGAAGCATGTAAAGTTCATTGAAGCATGTCTGGAATCCTTTTTTGGCCATGTCCTTTAATTCAGCCTGCGATGCACATTTAACTTCATCTGAAGATTGAAATCGACAACCTTGCATGCATCTTGCCAGTTCAGGAAATAGGAAGAAATCGCAGGGTGCGAGATCAGGTGAGTAAGGAGGATGAGGCAAAACAGTTGTTTTCGTTTTCGCAAGAAAGTCATTGACGAGTAGGGATCGGTGAGCAGGAGCGTTGTCATGCAACAGCACCCATGACTGCTCAGCCCACATTTTTGGTCTCTTCTTCCGGATCGACTCACGCAAACGACGCAGGATTTCGACGTAGAGTTCTTTGTTCATATTGCATCCTTCAGGGATAAATTCCAGATGCACAATGCCCTGGATATCGAAGAATACCTCTACCATGACCTTTCCTTTAGAGCGATCTTGGCGGAATTTCTGCTTCCGTGGAGATTGTGGTGATGTACAAAAAACACCATTTCTCGTCTCCAGTAACAATTGTGCCAAGTAGGGAAGGATCTTTGTCAACAGCCGAGATTAAGTCTCCCGCCATTTCCATTGAATTGCCTTTTGGTCTTCGTTTAACATGCGGGGAACGATGTGTTGACACACCCTATGCATGTTAAGATCCTTAGTCAGTATCCGCTGACATGTGGCCTCTGATATCCCAACTGATTCTGCTATTTGGCAAATTGTTTGCTGCCTGTTTGCACGTACCGCTGCAGAAACCTTGTTGATGTTTTCATCGCTGCGGGAAGTCACAAGACTGCCACAGCATTCGTCGTCTTTGGCACTTTCCCTGCCTTCTCTGAAACAATGATGCGACTCAAAAGCTTGCGTTTTCCATAATGTTTCACTTCCGTACACATGCTTCAACATTTCGAAAGTCTCCGTGCTAAGTGAACACAAAACTTGATATTGATTCTCTGCTCAACTAACGCCATTTCTTTCAGTCGCCGGTTACTAAATGCACCTGCCTACAAAAAACGCTGTCGCCGCAAGCTTTCCTGCACGTGATTTGGGACAAACTACTTTTAGAAAAGGGGGAGAACGTAGTAACACAAAAACGTTCTCGTAGTCGCACTACTGCAAAAAAATTTTATGTTATAGACTCAGTCCGGGAACTTTTGAATCCTACCTCGTATATATCCAGTATCTAAATTGGTCTTAGTCTTTAAGTAGTCAACAAAGAGTAAGAGGCATTTCATTATATGTATTTGAAAAGTTGGCATTAATTTATCTCAGTCAGGTGAGTCGCATAAATAAACACAAACTAGGAAACCTTGTTTTACCTTTAAGATATTCCTTGTATTTTGTATTTTTTTTTCAGTCTCCATGATAATTATTTTTAAAATTTTGTTATTTATTTTACTAATTTTCCATATTTAACACACAGACTTAATTTTATTTTCTTTTTCTAAATAGGATATTGTTGAAATAAACATGGCTGTAGACAATAAATCAATCTATAACAATAAATTCTTCTTGGAAGCTTGTAATAATGCAAAAGCTCAAACTGGTCGTCTTCATCTTTTGGGCTTGGTAATGAATTTTTTATTTATTTATTATATACTGGTATATTAGAAATAGACATATTCTATAGACTTAAATGTGAATATTTAGACAGTTTTCTGTTTTTATATTTTTATCTTATTTATTTATTTATTTATTTATTTATTTATTTTTAATTACAAAATCGGATCAGTATCCTTGTATAAAAACTGGAAAAAGAAGTTTTAATTTGAATCAAAAGCATTTCGTATCGGGCGCCCCCCGGCCCCACCCTGTTATGTATGCTGATCATTCAAAGCTGTGTAAAATTGTCAGAACAATTCAGGATTGTTATGATCTGCAAGGAAATATTGCTCAATTCTCTGAATGGTGTAGCTGTGATTGTCTAGTTCGTAATTTAAAGAAGACCAATTGTTTCACTTTAACACCTAAGACTAATTTGATTGTTTTTGGTTATACAGTAGTCGCCGCTTATTGTAATCACTTTGGTCCCAAGTTTACTTGATTACAATAACCAAAGTTAAAAAAAAATGAGGCTTTTTATTACATACCGTATAAATAACGCTTTATTTTGTTCAATGTTACACAACAGTACAAGGAGAGTGAAATATAAACAGAGTAAATAAGTACGTACATACCGTTATAGTATAGGAATTAAAGAAAATCGTCTATTCTCAATTGCCTGGTTTTGCTCCTCAGGAGATCATTAATGTATCTCTCATAATCATAATGCCTTTTAAGGCCTTGTGAGAAATGATGATCTCCTTGTTGCAAAACATTGAGGGCTTTTCGCATTTTGCGACACGATGGTGGATTAGAATATTCATCCGGATTCTCTTCCAGTTCGTCCGGCTCAGCGATTTCAGACTCTGTGGATATGTTGTCAATACCAAATGGAAAGGTAGTAAATGTTGTCAATAGCAATGCAAGGCAGGAAACTAATGAAAATATGATAGTTTATTTATCTGCATAAATAATAACTTCACAGACCTGATCCTGAGTCAACCTGTAAGCGATGTTTATTCGTTTCATGTATTCCGTTACATGAGCTTCATACAAACGGCGGCGTTCATGAGTGAAGATGATTTTATGTAAGAAAATATACAATTTTTGTTACAATTAGATACTGACAGGCTAAGATGGTTATAAAAGGTTTTTGAAATGATTTTGAAAAGATTTCTTATTGAGATGTTTAATAATGGGAAAACGCGTTGATTAAAAAAACCGGCGACATGACGTAGGATCGTTTTCCTGTGCAGACAGCTTGCACAGACTACCTGTTTGCAGTAAAGCCAACAACTGCACTGCTGGTGTAACATAGTGCAACATCGTTTTTGAGGGATAGCGACATTTCGTTACAAGACAATTCGCGACAAACACAGCTCGTTCCGAAGAATTTGTTAGACACAGCTTAAAATTAAAAGAATGTACCACAAATTTAATCATAAACTTATGCAGTAAACCTTGCATCTTTTAACATAAAAATGCGAAGATAAGGTCATTTTATTCTATCATTAGTCTATTTAAAAGTGCCACTCATGATTAAAACAAAAGAAATCCTAAAATCATGCGTTTTTTTGGTTAAAACAATGAAAATATCATTTTTACAACTTCAATTATACAATCAAAAAAGCAAATGTTAAATCATTTAAACATTTTAGAATCTTAATACGACTTGTCACAGGAACGAATTGCTTGTCGCTAATTGTCTTATAATGAAACGTCTGTATTCCCATTTTTGATGCTCCAGAGCTGAAGAGCTGTTGAATTTAACAACTTGCGGTATTTTTATGGAATTTCTAGGTCATATCCATGTGCAAAAGCCTCACTTTAGGAAAACTTTGATGACATTAACCGAAGTTTTGATTGCAATAAGCGGCTGAATTTCAGTGTATTTGTATATAACCGTTCTGTTCCTGGCAAAAATGATGACAATAACCGATTGATTACATTAACCGTGATTACAATAAGCGGCAACTACTGTATATTGAATATTGTCCCTATTGATAGAGCTCATCAGGTGATGGATTTTGGTTACACCTTGTTACCAAATGTTATTTTGGGATTTTTATTGACTGAGGTTGCTACTGCCCTGAAAAGAGGTTGCTACTGGGGTTTATTAGTAGATTAATGAAATATATTAAAGATATTGAGACAGCAAAACTGCTATTTGAAAGTCTGGTTGTTCTGGTAATTAATTATCTTATTATGATTTGGGAGCATTGTTCCACCTTTATTTTTGAGAGGCTCATGAAGATTTATAATATATTTTGTCTTATGTTTAATGTTTTAACAAAGGCTCAAGGCATCAATTCTCACATTCCTTTATAGCTGAAAAGTTTAATAATAATTGGAAAAGTTTACGTTACCAATGCCAAAAGATATTTA
>JAHWFO010035268.1:222327-244656 GCA_023313115.1 Rhysida immarginata | reverse complement strand
ATCCTTCAAAATCCGATGTTTCCGAATCGGAATGAAATAAAGATAAACGGTCGAAAGTCAAAAGTCGTTGGAGAGAGAAATACTGGGAGATTATGCTCGTCGAAATTGAAACCAAATACTGATTGCCATGAAACCAAAAGCGACCCCTTATATATCGCAACAGGTGTCATAATAGCGGGCGTTGATTATTCTGATTGGTTGACCTCTAGCGGGCGTCGATTATTCTGATTGGTTGACCTCTAGCGGGCGTCGATTATTCTGATTGGTTGCCCTCTATTGACAAACGCGAAAATTAGACCAGTTGATCATTAGCCAAATGGCCTCTCCGGGCAAAAAGCCACACTAAAAGCGTGGATTATTTGAAATAATTTATTTCCTGTTGATGACTGATTACACTGCGCGATTTGCGGAAAGCATCGATGTTCAAATACATCGATGTTTCCAAAGACATTCGATGAAAACGTCGATAAAAACCATCGATGCTATAAATTCGTCGATAATAAGAGTGCTTTATTATCGAGTGAATCACCCGCTGTCGAGTGAATTTTTAATCACGTGTAGAATCTATTTTTTTTGTAAAATCTCTGGTAGTAGCGCCGCGGTGGCTGATACGCCGCACACCCCGAATTTTTAACTTTTAATAACAGAAACGCCGCGGCATTACTCCTGAAAATTACGGTAATTATAATCAATGTTATGAGCATGGAATAAACCTTAGTGATAGAAAGTTATGTTTGCAAGCATAAAATTTACAAATAAGGGATTTCCATTTTCCATTAGATAACCTTCTGGATATGGCTACCTTTCTCTTCTATCACCAAACATAAGTGGTTAACGATATTGAAAATGGCAGATTGCAAGGGCTGTGAGATTTGTTGGAGTCTTTCAGGTGATAGAGAGTTGTTGGTCTTGTAAGATAAACCCTGCCTTTTTGAAATCCCTATAACTATTTCTGTACTTAATACATATTGTAGCAGCCAAAAACTGTTTAAACTAATTTGCATATTTTATGATTGGAAACATTCCCATATTAGGCCAATATAAACATGTTAAAATATTATAGGCTGTTCATTAATAAAACCATTTTCAGCTCAAAGTGAATAAGTTTTTTTGGGCCATCTTGTGTAACTTTGACATCTATTTCCTCTTCAGCATTGCAAAGGTTTTCATTTAGTACTGTTGTTTTCTTATCTTCTTAAGTAATTTATTTTTAATTTACACAATTTTTATATTATATAACTTTCATGTTTATTGTTAAGTTTTATATTTTTAAAAATTAGTTATTTTATGTTCATTTTCCTTTTTATTTTTTCAATTATTATTTTCTGTAAATGCCAATCAGAACAATTGTTCCCTCACTGATACCTGAATGGCTGAGTTGTGTACTTATGATTGTATAAACTTTGCCTTTAAGTAATACTTAATTACTTTGCCATGAAGATATATGATCAAAGTGTGTCTGCTCTTAATCAAAGTTTTCCATTATTGCTATAACCAGATCTGTCTTTATTTCTTCTTCATTTGAAGCAATATTAGACCAACGTGGATTAACAATACAAATGGTATAATTCCAATAAATATGGACAAATGGTAGTAATAATCAAATTAAATAATAATAATAATAATAATAATAATAATAATAATAATAATAATAATAATAATGAGAACATAAACCATCCACAAATGAGATTTTGTTCTTATTTTATATGTTAGAATCTGGATTAAGATTAAGGGAAAGGCTGTTAGATGGAGTGATAAAATTTATGGTCGTAAGTTCAGCAAAATTGATGAAACTGTGACAATATAAAACTTGTCCTAACTTGTCATTTATTATATGAAATAAATCAGTGTATTCTTTGTTATTTTATGCAATTTTAATTGAGGTACAAATAGAATTTACTCTAATTTTAATAGTATATATACAGGATGACACACCTTCGTTTGAGGACACACCTTCGTTTGGCTACTGCTGCACTATAGTAAATTGTATGTCCTTTCCGTTTCCGGAAAGCAAAATGGCGGACCATCAAGTAACACAAATCATGAAGAGATATGCAATAACTATGGCAATAAAGACAGAGCACAGCGATTTAGAGATATCACGATTTCTAAAGGTCGCAAGATCATTCGTCCACAAAATACGGAAGGAGTAGCAAAGCGTAAAAAGCATGCGTCACGCTCTGACATCATCTGAACACCTGAATTTATTCAGCAAGCGCAGTAGGCCATCAATGACAATCCCAGAACATCCATGAGGTCACTTACCAAAGATCTCCATGTGTCAGAAGGAACAATCAGAAATGTTGTCCATGAAAACATCTGATATCACTTGTATGTTATGCGAAAAGGTCTTAAACAAGCTGAAAAATCCGTGTGAAGCTGATTTGCTGTGGATTTTCTCCGAGGAAAAAAACTTTGACCAGAACAGAAGGTGAACAGAAGAAATGACTGATCGTTATGTGTAGACCCTTTGGAAGTGCCACGAGTCGTGCACACGAAATTTCCTGCAACTGTCATGGTTTTAGGAGTTGTCAGCAGTGAAGGACATCTGATGCCTCCACACTTCTTTCCCCAAGGCCTTAAAGTTAACTTTGTAGTCTACTTTGAGACCCTTGAAACAACTGTTAAGCCTTGTATAGATACGATACGCAACGGAAGGCCTTACATGTTTCAGTAAGACTCTGCCCCAGCACACACGTCTCGCATGACACAGGAATGGATAGCTGACAACTTCCATGATCACGTAATCCCTAACCTTTGGCCTCCTAACTCCCCTGACCTGATATACTAATATTACCCATCAGTTGTGCATACAACTTAGTCAAGTGACAACACACTGATACTTCTCAGTATTAGGAGGTAATTAATGCGGGATGAAAGAGGGTATATCACAAAACTATGGAAATTCTAATCAAATCCAAAGACTTAATTCCACAAATTTAATACCTTGGAAAAACAGAGAAATTTTTAAGGCCACACTAATAAATAAATCATGCATGTTAAATATTCCAATAGTCTTATGCCCACTGCCAAAAATGCCCAAGAAATTTTTTTGAGAGTGGATCGCAGCTTCAGCCTACGATCTTTTTCATTGACAATTTAGAATACTCAAAAAACAGATAGCTGTCTTAGTCCTGTAACATGCAAGAGACCCAGTGATGAATTTAATATATTTTTTCTATACTGTCAAACCTCCATATAACGATATTCGCTAGTGATTAACTCTTATAAACGATAATTTTTCATAGTCCCAGCCAATTTCCTACCTTTTCAATGTTAAATATCCTTCGTTATAACGAAGTATTTTCAGAAACACCCTGTTAGAACGATAATATTTTTCAATTTTATTTAAAAAATTCTCAGTTTCATATTTGAAACGATTTACTATGAGTAAACATACACTATATGATCACAAATATCCGGACACATGCACGTTTGCGCTCTAGCCACGATTTCATGGAAATCAATAGGGCGTTGCACATACCTTTGCCCGAATCACAGCTTCCACCCTTCGGGGAAGACTTTCCACCAAATGTTGGTAGGTACTTTCCGGAATGTTCCTCCATTCCTCCCGAAGAGCGAGAATCAGTTCAGGTACAGAAGTTGGCCGATGTGATCTGGCCCACAAGTGTCTTTCCAATTCATCCCACAGACTCTCTATAGGATTGAGGTCGGGACTTTGTGCCGGCCAACCCATTTCTTCGACCCCTGAGTCCGCAAACCACTGCTGTACACGCCTCGCTTTGTGGCACGGAGCATTGTCGTGTTGGTAGAGAAATGGCCCGTTTCCGAAAAATTGCCACAACGTTGGAAGTGCACAGTTGTCCAAAACATTCAGATAACGGTCGGAGTTCATGATTCCTTGCACAGGAACGAGCTGGCCCAGTCCGTACCATGAAAATGAGCCCCACACCATGACTCCTCCTCCTCCGAACTTGACTGTGGGCTCTGTGCACTCAGGTAAGAAGCGTTCTCCAGGTATGCGCCAAACCCAAACTCGTCCATCGGATTGCCAGAGTGTGTAGCGAGATTCGTCTGTCCACATTACAGGTTTCCATTGGTCCATTGTCCAGTTTCTGTGGGCTTTGCACCACTCCAGACGTCGCTTGGCGTTGACCCTGCTGATGTGGGGCTTGTGGGCAGCAGCACGGCCATGGAATCCCATCGTGTGCAGTTCCCGACGAATTGTCATGGTACTGGCATCATTTGCAGAGGCGTTTCGAAACTCTGTGGCAATTTTTTCCGCCGAGGACTTCCGGTTGCTGCGGGTGACACGACGAAGCACTCGACGGTCTCTGTCCGTTAGTTTCTTGGGTCTACTGGTTCTTTGTTGAACTGTTGTTGATCCCCGGGTCTTCCATTTCATAATGACATCGCCTACTGTTGACTTGGGTATCTGAAGAAGGCTGGAAATGTCACGCACGGACTTGCCGCATAGGTGACATCCAACGATGGTTCCACGTTGGAACTCACTGAGCTCTGCCAAACGACCCATTCTTGCCAATGTCCAAGCAGAGTTGTGTCTGAAGGTGTGGGAAGCTATTTAAATGATGTGCAAGTCATTATCATGTGACATTGGGCCAATCGATGATCTGTGAGGGGTGTCCGGATATTTTTGATCATATAGTGTAGTTTCCGTTCAAAGGAAATCAGTAACCTTAGAAACAAAGTTAGCAGCAATCAAATATATCGATCGAGGTATGAAACAAACTGATGTTGCAAAAAAAAATATGGACTTTCACAATTGGCTTAAGAAAGGGAAAAAAATTGAAGAACAATATTTGAGTAGAATTTTAATTGTTCCAGTTAAAATATGTTACAAAGCTGTTTCAAGTATTTATAACTTGTTACTGATTGTTATTCAGTACATTTGTTTCTATCATGTTGAGGAAGATGACTTGGTCGTCAAAATGGGCATTCGTAGTATTAAAATAAGTTTGTGAAATTTGTGGTTTCTTCTTCTGTTATTTTTTTCCATTATCGGATTTCCACAGTTTCTTGGCATCATCAGATTCCCTTACTATAAATTTATAACTTATTATAATATTTCTATAAATAATCTATTTCATTTATCTTGTATTATAGATGAACATTTTTTGAAATATCCCCTTAATATAACAATAACCCTCTTTTATAACGATATCATCTTATAAGTCCCAAAAGATCATTATACAGAGGTTTGACTGTATAGTGGTACCTCGCATAACGAACGCTTCGAACATTGAACGATCCGCATAACGAACGCTTCGAACATTGAACGATCCGCATAACGAATGCGGGTTCAGGGTGAAAATCGACTCATGCAACGAACCATGCCCCACATAATGAATCAAACTTGTGCACTCACACGTGTTCGGTTTGTTGTGATCACATGCACTCACACGTTCAAAAATCAAAGGATGATGAAAGCATAAATAAATCTATAGCCAGAAGGAGATTAAAATCTATAGTGCAAATAAAAATAGGCTTAAAAGGGATTGGAAACATTGGATTAGGTGAGTGTTTTTTGTTTTTTTCTTTGTAAGGAGTTTGTCGCCAATTTTTTTGTCTCAGGAACGAATTAAACTCTTTGTCATAGATTACTATGTAAAAGAGTCTCTTATAACAAACTTCACTTAGTAACGAATTAAGTTCGTTATGTGAGGCACCACTCTATTTATTTATAAACACACAACAAAATAGGGTCCCAGCAAATTTTTGTCTTGCGGTTAACCTGTCGCTGAAATTCATTGTATTGCAACTGCTTATTAACTTTTGGTTGAGATAGTTGATAAAAAAAAAATTCATTACTATTAAAGGACACTAGAATGTCTGGAACAACATACATTAAGGAAGAAGTAGAGATTAGTATCAAGTTTTTCATTCATAATTTCAGATTATGAGTGAATCTGCTGCCATTTTAAACGAAGATAAAAATATTCTGGTTATGACTTTGTATCAGTTATGACGTCAATAACTAAGATTTTTATCCCTAAAATTTTTTTTTCTTTTTATTTTTTATGTTTATCTAGGTTAAATAAAGAGGTTTTCTTTATAACTGGGATCTTTTGTAATGGACACAAATAACCTGGATATTAAAGTTCAGGAACTCAAATAACTGGGTTATTTCTGCCAGTGAACTCTTAGCATTAGAGTCTAACACCTTATTACAACAAATTAAAAACATTTAAAATAAATTTCCCAAAAATGTAACTTCAACAGTAGCTTTACATTGTGACATAGGGTAAAAGGAAATTGTTACCACCACTCAACGTTCAATTATTCTAGTCAAAACAAAATTCAGCAAGTAGCTGTCGCGGACGTCAGTGTGACATAGGGTAAAAGGAAATGTTTTTGTTCCCTACGTTTATTTGTAAAAGAAATGGAAATGTCGCGGACATCAGTGTGACGGATGGAAAAAGAAATGTGAAAGTTCTTATCCCAAAGTCAATTAATTTAAAATTATTGTGGACGCCAGTGTGACGTAGGGTAATAAAGATAAATTACTTGCGTTTACTTGAATTATAGATAAAAAGGTTGTCGCGGACGCCAGTGCATAGGCACGATTTTGGATGCTTCTCTAGCAATTAAGAGATATCCATAAATGAGTTGAAGGAACTGAAGATAATAAAATGATAGCCTAAAATAGCTTTCTATTAACCAGCCTCTTATTTAATTTCAATATAGGCCTATTGACCTGGTTGACCTACCAAAATAATACAATTAAATTTTAAGTGTCTTAGAACTACTCATGCATTGAACAGCAAGGAATATCGTGACCTTCCCTCCAATATTTCAATTGAACAAAGTCTTAACCTGGTTGACCTGCCAAAGTAAAGAACGTGCAAATCTTAAATAAATTTAAGCATGCATTAAGGGATAATAAACGTTCTAATACTCCCCTCTATTCAAATCAAAAAGTTATTCCCTTTTATGATACAACTCTACAAAGAATCAATAAACAGTCATAAAGTTCAACTCTTTTTTTTTTTTATTAATCAAAATAATTTTCATTGAAAAGGAAATCTTAAGATTATAATAAAATTTCAAAGAAAAAATGAAGCAGACACTCACGACCATTAAGTTAAAATTTCGCATTAAAGTTCAACAGTTCAAATATAGTTCTTATGACTAACACACGCAATGGGGGGCCTGTTAAATAAAATGTGCACTTATGAAATTTGCGTTTATTTCAGACTGAGAGAATGACACATCATAGAATCGTTACGTTGAAACCTTTCCGAGTCCGACGTTGAGATCTCCTTCCGTAGTGGCTTATGGTTCCCGCCGTTGACCGCAGTGGGTTACAGGCCGCCCGTCTGTTCCACTATGCTCCCGTGAGAACTAGACTGACCCGTTTTCCCGCCCACTGTGAATCGCTACTCGTGATGCTCGTGATGTACCATTGTTGCCGTTACTTTCCGCCGCATTGACCCTCGATGTTGCTGCTAATCAACTTCTGCATCGGTCTTTTATAGTGTAGTAATTAACATTGCCGGGTACTCTCATGATTGACAGTTGCCCGTGGATTTCTTTTTAGTGGGAGTTTTGAAATCCCTGAAGAATCATTAACCGACATGGTTCTCTATGTGTTTGTGATGGAGTCCTTTTCTTTTAGAGAGAAGGCCATAGCCGAGATTCAAGAAGTAAGAGTCCAGAGGAAGAAACTAGAGAGTTTCTAGAGCCTAGAGAGGTTCCCGAGAGCTTATTTGAATTTTTGCCGCACAATTTATACCTCAAATAAAGTTTTAAGAGTTCCCTCCTGTTTGCATTAAATCGTAAAATATCATTGGTCGAAGTTGTGGGGTTAAAGGAAACGAAAGCATGCGTCAGCTCCCTCATACGTTAAAATTCATAACCAAGAAAGCGTTCCTTGCCAATCCAGGATGCACGCACCCTCCCCTCTTTTTAACAGACGAAGCAAACAGGAGAAAAAATAAAATGAGAGTGACCGCTTCAAAATTTAAATATAAAACAGAAAGTTTGATCTACTGACAATTAGGAATATCTTTATAAGAGAAACCCAATTTTAATTAATTAATTAATGTAAAAGCCACAAGGTTGATTAAGAGAAATAACAACATAGTAAATAAAATTAACATATTTAGGGTATTAAAATAACACTGATGTTAAATTCAATTTAATATCCATAGGGACATATTTATATGTCACAACAAAATCAAAATTTATTATTGAATATAACGAACATCTCTGAAAAAAATTTAAATGTTATTTGACCCTCGAAAATGATGAAAAATTGAAATGGTCATTGGGTCTTTATATCTTAGTTTATTACATTATTGTATTATACGAGGGGAGTTCAATAAGTAATGCAACACATTTTTTTTTCTCGGCCAATTTTGGTTGAAAAAACTGGACTTTTCTTGTGGAACATTTTCAAACTTTTCGGCTTCGTCTTGTAAAGTTTCATTGACGTCCGATATGTGACAGCGCTATAGTGAGCTGTTAAAATGGCATCTGCCATGGAGGTGCATTCCAAACAACGGGCAGTGATTGAGTTTCTTTTGGCGGAAAACCAGGGCATCTCAGATATTCATAGGCAGTTGCAGAATGTCTACGGTGATCTGGCAGTGGACAAAAGCACGGTGAGTCGTTGGGCAAAGCATGTGTCATCATCGCCGCAAGGTCAAGCAAAACTGTCTGAACTCCCGCGAGCTGGCCGGCCGTGCACAACTCTGACTCCTGCAATGTCGGAACATGCGAACACTCTCATGTGTTTCATTGTGATCCGTCGATCTGCTCGAATGAGAGTGTTCACATGTTCCGACATTGCAGGAGTCACAGCTGTGCACGGCCGGCCAGCTCACGGGAGATCAGACAGTTTTGCTTGACCTTGCGGCGATGATGACACACGCTTTGCTCAACGACTCACCATGCTTTTGTCCACTGCCAGATCACCGTAGACATTCTGCAACCGCCTATGAATATCTGAGATGCCCCGGTTTTCCGCCAAAAGAAACTCAATCACTGCCCGTTGTTTGGAACGCACCTCCATGGTAGACACCACTTTAACAGCTCACTATAGCGCTGTCACATATCGGACATCAATGAAACTTTATGAGACGAAGCGGAAATGTTTGAAAATGTTCCACAAGAAATATCCAGTTTTTTTTCAACCAAAATTGGCCGAGAAAAAAAATATGTTGCATTACTTATTGAACTCCCCTCGTAGATGACCTTTAATGTTAAAATAAGAAACGTACTGTACCTTTTTGCTTAAAACGTGACAATAAATTCTTTGCTTATTATTTTATCTTATACTTAATGGGAAAACGGGGTATAATTTTTTCATAAGTTATATTCTGTTATTTAGATCAGCGATGGTGGTGTCCATGCTCATATAAACCATCTATTTGCTCTATTGGAAGCTGCAAAATTGCAAAACGTTCCCAACACATTCGTTCATTTCTTTGCTGATGGCAGAGATACAAGTCCAACTAGCGGAGGTAATTTAGGATAATTTTTTTTAAGAGGTGGTCATTTTAATAAATCATGTTTTTGAAACGGATACTTTCAAAAGGTCAATGTTTTCCAGTTTTCCTGAAATTGGCAAACGTGGCAATCAAACAGACACGAAACAAATTTAAAAAAAAAAATATTAACCCTTTAGACTGAGCCTGTTATTTTGTAAAAGATAATGGAAAAGAAAAGTCAAAATGGGAAAAATAAGGAGATAGTGAAGTCATTTAAGAAGTTTTGGGATTTATTTGTAGAAGAAAGCATATGATGGGAGAAAATGAGATGGTCAGGTTAAGCAAATCTCATCCAGACATAGGATAACCTTTCTTCAAGTTAGAGAAAAGCTAGCTGTTGGAAAACTTAAGAAATTCAGTAGGCACAGAAAGAGAAGATAAAAGTGAAGAAGATTGAAAGGAATGTGATACAAATTATGTATAGTGAAATCTCACTACTATATTGCGGGGTTCAGCAGAAAATATTGTCACGAAGAGCAAGGGGATATCAAAGAAAATGCGATCCAAAGATAATAAAGGGGCGTCAAATTGCAGATGCTTACATTGATCAACTGGCAACTGTCTTACCTCATTTTGGAACACAAATGGTTGGCCCGCGATGAGAATTTCCAGGTTCTAGACTTAGTTTGGATGCAATAATATTCGGTACTTAAAATCACTACCATTGTCACCAGATCTTTATCTGATAGAAAGCTTATGAGTCTACTTGGGGTGTCTATCATTTCTGCTTTCTACTGATATCTTTGGATTTGAGCTTCTGTGCAATATAATATCCAGTCCAAATCAAAAATCGTGTCTGACTTTGCTCCCTCCTGGTAGCCTCATCATATTAACATACCTGAACTAGTCATCGCATATTCTGGTCATTGCCAGTCATAAATTCCAAGTTAATTTGGAATTAACTTTGCTAACACTTTGTTAATTATGACTACCCTGTTGTTTTTTTTTTTCTGTTTTGTTTTCTTCTTTATTTTATTACATTATGTGCTGACAGGGGTCTAACTCGTTGGTCTATGACCATACCGGACTCAGATAAGCACTGCTTGTAACCTTAATTAAATAAAAAATAATAAATAATAATAAATTTCGGAGAGTAAACAAAAAATATTGACTATAAAAAGAGTCTTTGAAGATCAACACTGCGCATTAGCTTTTTAAGCATTTTTTTTTTTTTTCAATAATTTTGGAAAAACTGTTTACAAAAAATCCAGCAGAGTTGTCAAGAAGAATTTGGAGGAAGGATCCACCCACCTTGTATAGAGTGGAACGTGCTCATAAAAACATGATTAAACGAGTATATAGACTGCCCTGCCAATAGTTTCCGGACACTCTGCTCCACAAGCCCTCTATGGAAATGCTGTCGTCAGTAATGCCTATCTTTGTTGCAAATAACTGTTGCAACACGGCAAGGAAGGCTGTCCATAAATTGTTTACATTGCACTGGTGTGATACAGTGCCATTTGGTCGTCAAATGGTCCAGCAACTGGGGGCATGTGCATCCATACACTGTGCTCCAGCACATCCCGCAATGCTTTGATTGGGTTCAAGTCTGGACTCTGCGTAGACCAGGGCAATAACCGGATGTCTGCACAAGCGAACCATGCCTGTGTTGAACAAGCGATATGACATGCGGCATTGTACTGGTGGAAGAAGCAGTCCGATGAGGTGCCATCATCACTTCAGGAGGTGGATTTTCCAACATCTTAGTGCCGTGGGGAATTCAGTCGCATGTTGATGCTGATAAGTCCTATACCTGCTGTACAGAACGTGGCCCATGCTATGACCCCACTGCTAGAGTCCTTCACTGTGAGTAGGAGGCACGCTGGATCGTGTTTCTCGTTTGGCCGTTTCTCAGATTGTTGGAGGGTGAAGTGGCTTTCATCACTCCACATGACCTTTGCCCAATCATCACTAGTCCACTGATGACGTTCTGTACACCATCATAGATGATGAACAGCATTCACCCTTGAGTCGAATTGCTTCCTCTTTCCTGCTCTCCCACTGAAGCCAATCTCAAGGAGGGCACGTTGCACTGTGCGCACTGGTGGGCCACGAGCTGCAGCTGGTGAGCAGGCGTCTGGGTGCCCTACAAAGGCAGCAGTGATGTCCCGCAGGGTGTCTTTGCGATGCTTCACCACCACCTTAGACAGAGCACGTTTGTCTCTTGGCGAGAAGAGTAAAATTTGTCTATTGTTGTTGCACCTGTCTTTTCGTATTTGTGCACAACAGCGTGCACACTGGAGTGAGGATGCCCAGTCAAAAGCCCTAATTTGGCAAAAAGACTTCCCGCTAATTTGGCACCCCACAATCATTCCTCTCTCAAAGACTGATAATTCTCGGACCTTTGGCATGCTGACTGGTGTTGTCACTGCTGTACCATCTGATGAGTTATGTCTTTAATGTGCTTACTGTCACGTGCATTCTACAGTGTGAGACCACATGAACATCACAAACATAGGAGTGTCCGGATACTTTTGGCAGGGCAATGTATAGGAAGATTTGAAGAATCAACTCATTCTCCAAACCTGTGGAGGTAGTGTGATAATCTGGGGTTGCTTCTGTTTATCTGCTCAGGGTTCACAAAATGACATCAGCTGAATACCTAAATGTGGGTTTTTCAACTCAAAATTCTTATCAGTCGATCGTGCTTATTCAACTGAGAATCGGTAGTTTTTAAACTCAGAACTGCATATCATAGGCTTGTTCTACATTTACGAGATAGTAACTCTGGATGTATCAAAGCTAGAGAAGCTGAAATTCAGGGGAATGACAGGATACCTCTACAGGTGTATGCGTTTGAAATTATGA
Organism: Rhysida immarginata; assembly: GCA_023313115.1. Lineage (NCBI taxonomy): Eukaryota > Metazoa > Arthropoda > Chilopoda > Scolopendromorpha > Scolopendridae > Rhysida > Rhysida immarginata. The sequence continues at coordinate 232,375 of JAHWFO010035268.1, read as the reverse complement.
CATTACAACCTACAGTATATTGCCATAATTTAAAGCGCATTACTCGGAAGCCAATTACTCGATAGAATTGGCTGAAAATTGATATGCGTGCAATGTTTATGCCAATAGAAAACCATTCTAGAATGTTAAAGATTTGCAAGAAAGAGTCATTACCGACTGAGACAATATTCCACAAGAAACTATTGCGAAATTGTATGTTTCAATGCCAAATGGCATGTTAGAAGTCGTTAGAAGCAATGGTTCACCTATAAATACTGGAACTGTTGGTTTTTGTATGCACTTTTTAGTTGTTCGTATACTTTTGACACACCCCAAGATGCACACAGCCTGAATAAATACTGAATGGTTAATAAATATTGCTGCACTTTCAGTTTCTAAATAGTCTATAGTTAAATAATTAAATATATACTGGAAATGAACCTCCAAACATCAGGTAACGATTTTTCTATCGAAAAATGGAAGGAAAAGTTCTGCGACCTGGATTTGAACCAGAAACCTCGACTGTCATGGTCGACGCCTCTACCAGGAATCACGAGTCTATAGTTAGGAGTTAATGTGTTTAATGTATAATTTGTAGCCTTAAAATAAAATATTAATACGGCAAAATTCTGAGTGTTTGTACGAGGCCTGTCCGAAAAGTATCTGGATTGAGGCTACAAAAAAAACTTAGAACTTGCTGCACCTTTTTCCTATCTGGATCGTGTCACGACATTTCTGCTGATGCAGCTGTTAAGAGTGCTGTGTGCAATTGTTGTAACATGCTAAAGCAGAACGTTTTTCTTTTCTCATCACGTGGTGAAAATGACAGAAAATGAAAGCTTCTCCACAAGTCACCTGCCATCCACATAGTAGAAAAATCAGCTGCTGAAACTTCAATTTTAACTGCGGAAATTTCATGAACGGTCTGTTATCTGAACCATATTTATATGAACTTGTGTTTTTATTCGCTGTGGGGAATCGCCATCAGAAGTTTGTGACAGAGGTTTAGATACACCCTGTATATTAAACACACCTCTATATTTGACATATATGACGAGGATTATTCTGAAAAATATTTTGCTGAGATATTTATTCAGAAAATGATTGAGTTAATGACAAAAAATTATTTTGGATAATGGGTTCTTTTCATAAAATTTAATTATCTGTAGATATATTAATATCTTAATTGGGAAAACAATTCTAAGATGAAATAAACATAGAAATTTCTTTGAAGGGTTTTTCAGGAACGCACTTAATTGAGCAAATATCATCTGTAATTAAATTAATTAATTTTGGAAGTCTTGGAAATAAAAAAAATATCTTCCAAAGAAATTTCTTTGTTCTTTTCACTAATAATAAAAAAGTCCAGCTTGTTGAGACGAGAACCCACTTGACTGAGCAAAGAGATATGTAAATTATTAATGAATATAGGAAAATTCCACAGCCTGGATTCGAACCAGGAGCCTTCAGCTCTTCGTGCTCAACGTGCTAAGCAATTGCTCCACTGTGGACATGGAAGCATTACGCTATTTACATGTCCTTAGGGCTGGTTAGAGCTGTTACATAGTTTGCAGATTGGGACTATCTTTCCTAATGGTGTAATATTCATTAAAGACTATCTCAAGAATGGTCGATAAGGGTTTATCCTATGCAAACTTCAGATATTTAAATTATTGATGAAAATAGGAAAGAAAATTCCACAGCCTTGATTCGAACCAGGAACCTTCAGCTTTTTACGCTGAAAGCGCTATTCAATTGCACCATTGGGAAAGATAATCCCAACCTGCGAACTAGGTAACTGGTCTAACCAGCTCTAAGGACATGTAGATAGTGTAATGCTTCCATGTTCACAGTGGTGCAATTGGTTTGCAAGCTAAGCAAGGAAGAGCTGAAGTTTCCTGATTCGAATCCAGATTATGGAATTTTCTTTACTATTTTCATTAATAATTTAAACATCTAAGGTTTGGCATAGGATAAACCCTCATTAATAATTCTTGAGATATTCTTTAAACAGATACATATATGATGTAAATTTCTGTGGTGTACATAGCTTACTGGAGAGTATTGAAGCATTAATCTAAAGGCCCCTGGTTCAGTTCCATGCTTGACATTGCCTTTTCTAATTTTCATCTGTAATTTCAAAATAATTATGTTGTTTACTTATTTGTATTTCTCTCTCCATCCCATCCAGTTACTTACATTCAACAGGTTTTGGACCATTTGAAGAAAAATGAATATGGCAAATTAGCTACCATAATGGGTCGTTATTATGCCATGGATAGAGATAAAAGAGATGAACGTATTAAAATAGCGTATGATGGAATGGTACAAGGAAAGGGTGAAAAGACAACGCCTGAGAAAGTTATTGAGGTACTAGTTGGAGTATAAAGGAACTAAAGTGTTAAGTTTATTTACATGAACTTTCACCTCATTTTTTTTTTAATGTCTACTTTATTATAGCTTGTTCAGTCACGTTATTCTGCGGATGGTGATAAGCGACAAACTGATGAATTTCTTACTCCTATAATTGTATCAGAAGATGGGCTAATAAATGGTAATAACCATCATTAAGTAATTAAACAGAACTATACAGAAAATATATTCAAGATAGTGAAAATATTCTGGCATGTATCAAATTAGCCTAGCATGAGAAAACAAAAATCAATTTAAAGGGCAGTTCTATGGTCCTATACATTTTTATTTAATTTTAAAAAAGAATTTGTCAGTATCGGTATCATACATTTTTCGAAAGGGTTTTTTCAATTGTACAAATTTAATGAAAAAATCAAGTTTTTTTATTTTCGTAGAAGTATTGAATTCTAGTATGTTATATAAGGTAATTGTTATGATGTGATGTAATAATTAGCTAGCATCTTGAACAGATGTGTCATTACAAAATAAAAAAAAAATGACTTTTTTTTTTTTTTTGAGGTTTTTTTTTTTTTTTTTTTTTTTTTTTTTTAACATGCTGCCTCATATAAAAGGGCCTTGATACTGATCAACAGGGACATTTTTAAGGATGGTCTTAATAATGAAGTACATGTTATGGCCAAAATTAAAATGATTTTTTGATCGATATTTATATGAAAAATAGTGTCACATGATATTTTTTCTTCAAAAAAAAAATAAAAAACTTCATTATTTTTGGAATTGCCCTTTAATTTGTACACACTTATTTAGCTCATTATATATAGATTTAAGATGTGTTTAAGAAGTCCGACCAAATTCAATCACACGATGCAGACTGTCAGCTTCAGTCTTGTCTGGTCTAATTGTCATTGTATTATAGGCCAACACGGTCATGTGAAGTGCATTCAATATCATTGACAAATTAAGGAAAAATTAATTTAATGACATTAAGACAGAAAATGAAACCTAAAAATCGAAACGGCCTCACAAAATGAAAATAGCCTTATAAAATAAGGCCACTCGATCAAATTATTAAAGTACAAGCCTTCGAAAATACATAAGACTGGCGTTGTCAGTTTCAATTTTGCCATACATTTTCAATCTATATAATAAATAAACATGAGTTACTAAACAGTTTTTATTTAACCTAAATATTAATATAATTAGCCACTTGAGTTTCATTAAGGAAACTTACACTAAGCAATGATGCTAGGCAAAGAAGCTCTTTTGTTGATTTTAGTGTCATCGAATGTGCACACCACCATATTTGATCAGCTTTGACTGCAGGAGGGGTTTCTCTAATTGGTTGCCATTTTGAATTTTATGGAAAAATAAATAGCTCGAAGAAAGCCAGATTAAATTAATTTGCATATTAATTTTTGTAGCCCCCCCCCCCAAAAAAAACAGGCTCTATGCATTAGGGGAACCATAAAATTGATTGATTTTGGATAATTTAATTGTAATAATCGTCACCGATTTAATTTTTGTTGGCAAAAATTCCCGATCGGAAGTCATTGTCCACCATTTTGGCTTTCAGGTAAGATTTGCCAACTTGTGGAATTCCCACTTGTGGAATACCGACTTGCGGAGGGACGATTGGACTGGTAAATTACAGTACATTATAAAGTATATGCAAGGTTTGTCTATTAAATTCCGGGAGTGGAACTAATACAACGAAACAAGCAGTAAGAGTCAAACTTATGATTAAAAGGCTACAAAATAATTACCTCTGGGTGCTATACACTTTTGTGCATGGCTGTACAAGTTCTTGAAACACGTATTATAGTCTTGTTAAGATATGGACCGAAGTTCAGTCGTTACGTGTTATGTCCTGAAATCGATCTTCTTTCAGGGTGGAGTTGAGTTTGGGGAACAGGAAACAGGCAGGAGGGGACAAATCAGGAGACTAGGGAGGATGGCTCACCTCTGCGATCTAATGTTTGGTTAAGAACAGATTCACACTAATAGATACGGTGGACTTATTTCATCAACCGATTCGACACTGCTTCATAGTACTGTTTGTTGACAGTTTGAGCAGGTGGTGAATCAGTTCATGTCGATCAAAGAAAGTGATCAACATCGCTTTAACTTTAGACTTTTGGAAGTGGAATTTGTGCTGTCTTGGAGAGGCTGGTGATCGCCATTCTGCACTCTTTTGCTTCGATTCGAGATAGTACTGATAGCACCAGGATTTGTCTCCTGCCACAATTGAATCCAGGAAAACTGATCTCCATCAACTGCATCGATTAATTCCGCACAAGCATCCATTCTGCATTGCTTTTGTTCGCCCATCAAAAAGTATAGCACAGACATTGAGCAAATCTTTCTCTTCCTCAAATCATCAGCCATAATTTTGTAAACTGTATCTTTGCCAATATTCAACTCGTCGGCAAGCATCCTAAGGGTCATTCGACAGTATGCAGTCACTAAACGTGAACTTTTTGCATTAGCTGTTTGAATACTGATACAAAATATTAATCAAAATTGGTCTCTCATATTAGGCTCTGATAACTATGCTGAGATTTTAATTTGTCTCACCTTCATTTAAAGCAAACACCCAATAACTTCATTATTCAAAATCCTTTCTTATTCACTAAGTAAGTTCAAACAAAAATATCACTTACAAATATTCAGCTACTTAAAAAATTATATTAACACAAATCACCTTTATCACTCAAAATACTGTAGGCACTACACACAAATTTCCACCTGAAGATCACCCGCTGTACTTTGAGAGAGGAATCTGGATTGATCACTTTATGAGTCAATTCAATTCTCGAAATCTCTAAAGTGAATGCTACAGATTCCTACACTCAGAAGTATTAGATGCATGCCTTTACAAATCTTGAATGCTTCCCTGTTCTGCATAGTATTCTTGAAGAATTTTCTCTTATTTGTAGCCCTGTAGAATTTCTCTGAAGAGTTGCCCCTTTTTACTATTGCTCTGCAGAATTGCTTCTTACTGTAGATCTGTAGAATTGCTCCTTCCCATTCTTTTTCCAGTCAAGTAAACCTGTATTTCATCCACTCAGATCAGCACTCACTTCACAAATTACTCACTTGGTTGGTTTTAAAACGAAAAGAAGATGTCAAAAGAAGAAAACGAATCTAGTGTTGGTTGACTAGATTTAAGTTCTGCCTTTGACCATAATTTAGATTTTTCGGTTCACAAAAGTTTTAATTAAGTTCGGAATGGGTTCGACAGAACACCCCTTTCACACAGCTATTACCTGTTGTATTCATGGTGAGACCCCTTGAATTGTAAATGTGAGGAGAAGAAATAACACAAAATCTTGCCACTCCGCAATGGAAGTTACATTGAAGGAATTGACAATTGGTATCCTCCCCCATCATCATTACATGTCATCTGGATATTGCTCAAACTGGAGTAAGAGCTCATTGCTCCATCACCACACTCAACGAATACAGAAGACTGTCTCACACCCCCTCCTCATTGATGCACCAATAAATAACCTCACCACATCTGGCCTCTGTTTCAACACAAAACCTCAAAAAAAGAAAAAAAACTTAAATAAAATCTAGTAAAATCGAAGATTTCCCATTCTAAACTTCCTCAACCTTAAACTCATGAAAGACTCTCCATAAGTAAAAGCTGTTAGCATCACCTCATCAAATATGTAAAAGACCAAACTTATCCTAACTCCCTTTCAAACCATAATACAGTAATTCTTATTTCTGTTTCACACTAACACTCCCCCCTTCAGTATCTCACCAAATCAACTTCTGTTTATCTAAATTTAGAAAACACTCATAACTTTATTACAAAATCAGTTATCAGAAAAACTAAAATTTATCTGCCTATATGCTAATCACTTTCAAAGAACCTCCAGTTTGAAAGACCACAATTCTGCTTATCGGTGCTTATTCATAAAAGTTCACTTTTATGATGCCTACAAGCCAAAAAAAATAAACAACATGTGAAACATCACACTAGTAAGTCGGCAATGAGTCAAAAACTGGGGGTTGCATCATACAGGAGGTTAATTTTTTTTACTGATTTTCTTGGCTTGGAAAGTGGGTTTGGCATTATACAGTAGTTGAATAAATACGGTATTGATAATTTATTTAAATGGATAAGCATTATAATTTTGGAACATGTGTGGGAAAATATTTTCCAGAAGTTCCACATCATTCCATAATGTTTTTACTTATGGAACCAGTAATTACAAGCACCCATTTTCTCTTGTCATGTTATCAAAGCTGTAAAATTAAAACGATTGAACAAAATAATGGAAACATTTAATAAAACAAGGAATACATTTATTATTATGGTATAGAATCATTGTTGGTATGCAATGCAGTCTGAATTTTCCTGAGAATGGAAGCATACAACCCTTGAATTGTGGATAATGAATCTTATACTTTTCTTTGTGTAGAGAATTTGAGATGCAAGAAAGGGTATTAGCTCCTAGGTCTGTTTTTTCCCATTTAGATCAGAGTAGCTTAATTATGTTGAAATCTGGAGTCTGCACTAGCTAGGGAAGATGTTGAACTTTGCCTTCACGTTACTCAAATGAGAATTGAACATTCCCTGTGATAGTGATAAGGATGGGGCATTGCTATCCTGGAAAATTCCATCTCGTGTAGGAAATGAGGTTTGCCATATGGGTAGCCCTGGTTGGTTAAGTTTACTCATGTTCTTTGCAAGCCACTCTTCCTTTCTAAGTGATTATTGTTTTTGCAGAATATACAGTATATACTACGTAAGTCGATTTCTTAAATAAGTTCAAGGGCCAATTTTGGGCTAAATATTATGAATTTGCTATGAGTCGTGGATTAGTCAAAAGTAAAATTTAGGCTGAAATTTGAATTGGATAAAGTTTCCAAAATTTTATCTAGGCCCAGTTCTTTAGTGAAATGGTATTCAATCAAGATCTTGGAGAATTATTTGCATACCAGTGACTCTACAGTCAAGATTGTTATTATTTATGTAAAACCATAAAAAGTTTATATGTATGAGGCGTGTCTGGAAAGTAACTACAGTTTTGGAAAAAAAAAACACATAAAAACATTTTTTCAAAACAAAATTTATTTTTACATTAAAGAGCATTTCTTAAACAATTTATCTACATAGTTGCCACTGTTGTTCAGACATTTGTCATAGCGGGAAACCAACTTTTCTATGCCCTCTTCATAGAAAGATGCTGCCAGTGAAGACAGCCACTGCAGAACGATACTGCGAAACATTGAGAAAACTTCGGCGCACAATCAAAACAAAAGACTGTGTACTGAGTCAAGGCATTCTGTTGGTGTCACTCAATACCTTATTCAAGAATTCGATTGGGAGCAGTTTGATTACCGGCCGTACATCCCCGATCGCACACCTTCTGACTACCACTTTTTCTTGAAATTGAAGCGTGATTTTGGAGGAAGGCGCTTTGACAGTGATGATGACGTAAAAAATGGTGTTCAGCAGTGGTTGTCTTCACTGGCGGCATCTTTCTATGAAGAGGACATAGAAAAGTTGGTTTCCCGTTACAACAAATGTCTGAACAATGGTGGCAATTATGTAGAAAAATAGTTTAAGAAATGCTCTTTCATGTAAAAAATAAATTTGTTTTTGAAAAAAATTTTTGTTTTTTTCCAAAACAGTACTTACTTTCTGGACACTCCTCCTACAATGGCCTACCAAAAATTTCCAGATACCTTTTTTTATTGTGGCTTCATGTGGCTCCCATGATGCACTTCTTGACTTTTAATGTAAAAGAAATGTGACTAGCTAATAGGGCATTGACGCAGTCACCCAGCATGTCAAAAACCATGAGTTATTGGAGTTTCAAAGAGCAGCTATCATAAGATACCACATTATTAGAACGTTTTTTCATGAAACCAGTGTTTCTGACTGGCATCTTCGATCTGTTGTGCATGATGTACTAACAGAAAGATACAATAATGACAGCATTTTGAGACCAGCATGCTATTTTAAAGGCTGTGCTGAAGATTTGCAAAGGCACAATTCAGGATATCACTGCTGCTTTGCTATGGACCCAGACGCCTTATCAGCCATAACCCATCAGTTCACCTAGTGCAACGTGTCATTCATGACATGGGCTTCTTTGGAAGGGCTGGAAAGAGGAAGCCTTTTGTTTCAAAGGTGAATGCTCTTTGTTCTTTACAACGGTGTAAGGATATCACCATTGGATTACTGATCATAACTTTGCCGAGTGATAAATGCTTCCTCACTCAGGCAATTTGTTGATTATGTGTGACCCATTTCTGTATACAGTGACTCTCTCAAGAAATTTGCTCGATTTGATTGCGAAACCATCTTTGGAGGTTCTTCTTCACTTCAGGATAAATAATGAGCTATAAGGAAGTTGTTTAAATGATTGAATGATTGTAGTCATTTAGTACTAGTGTAGTGCTGTTGCAGGATATCTCATTACTAGCCTGAATCCACATGAGACCATGATGTGGAAGCCCACATCATAATTACCACTGAGAAAAAAAATCAAGACCATGAAAAATGTTGTTAAGGTACAATGGTGGTTAGAGATAAGCATGGCATTGTCTTGTAATGGCAGTGGTGTTTTGAAGTAGGCATGGCATTATCCTGTGAGGTTTTCTTCCCAAACGCAAGACAGATACTGCAGAAGCATATAGCGCGACACAAAAACAACTGTCCAAAGGTGTCTTTGTAATCAGTCGAATAAATTTTTTGATAGAAACTGATGATACATTGAGACCACTGCATAAACAAATGTGGCAATTATGTTGAAAAATAAGGCAATAAATAAAGTTTCCAATACAGTTTGTTTCACTCTGAAATTAATTTATGAAACTCAAATTCCTGTTACTGATTTTCCCGCATATGTTTTTATAAAGGTAAGGATTAAGAATTGCGTAGTAATGAAACTATTTATTATGTTTTTTGCTTAGATAATGATACAATGGTATTTATTAATTTCCGTGCTGATCGTATGCGCCAAATCTCTGAGGCATTTGGAATTACACGGCGTTTTGAAACTGAAAAAGTACCCAAGAATTTGGTAAGTTAATCCCGCACAGCATAACAAATAGAATTAATAAGTGTGATTACTCTCATAGTAACCAATGCTAGAAGGGTTGTTCCGAAAGTAAGTTTCGTCATTTTTTTTTCCACACGGAAACATTATTGCCAAAAAAAATACAGCATGGCATCATGAACTATACACGCTGCACTATTTTTCGACATAGTCGCCACCGACATTGAGACATTTGTCGTAGCGTCCAATCAGTTTGAAGAAAGAGTAGCAGCAGGCAGGTGTGCCCGAGGCTATTCGAGTACGAATCACGATGTACTGACAACGTGGTCGCATCCCAGTTCACCAGTCAGGAAAAAATTCAAAGTGTCACCCTCTGCAGGAAATATTATGGCAACAGTGTTCACGCAGCAAGGCTCACACAAGATCAGATAGCATTAGGCACACCTGCCTGCTGCTACTCTTTCTTCAAACTGATTGTATGCTATGACAAATGCCTCAATGTCAGTGGCAATTATGTCGAAAAATAGTGCAAGGTGCATAGTTGATAATGCCATAGTGTATTTTTTTTTTGGCAATAAAGGTTCCATGTGAAAAAAATGATGAAACTTACTTTCGGAACAACCCTTGTAAAATCAGGTGAGGTGACGGATATGTGAAACAACAATGCTTAGTGT
>JAHWFO010035268.1:203081-215143 GCA_023313115.1 Rhysida immarginata | reverse complement strand
ATAATTCCTTGCGCTGCTGTTTGTATTTGCTGCATTCAACTAAGACGTGATGCACGCTTTCTTTAGTGGAGCTGTTACATTCGCATGTGTCCGTGTTAGACAATTTCAATTTATATAATAGACTTCTTAAGGGGGTATGTCCTGTTCTGAGTCTAAATATAATCATTTTATCCGTTTTAGTCATGTCCATAAGACGCCTGATTTTAATCTCTGGTGCCAGATGTTTATACCATGTATCTGGTTCCGCCCTCCACTCCTCGTTCCACCTTTTTAGCTCGGTTGAGCTAAATAGTGCTTTGCTATTGGTTATGTCTAAATCAATCTGTTCTGCCTCCCTGTTTCGAGCACTGCGTGCTAAGAAATCAGCTGCTTTGTTTCCTCTGATGAAGCCAATTGCATAATTTTTTATGTATAATTCATTAATAAGTGAAATTATTTGCCCATATCCATCCCTATGGAACCACTGGTTATTTTCGTATTTCTTTTTAATTTTTTGAAGGGTGCTTTTAGAGTTTGTCAATACTAGATAGTTATTAGGTGGTTGTTGCTGCAGTACTATTAGGGCCTTGTAGATGCTTAAAGCCATAATCTTATAAGTGGAACAAATACATTTGGAAATTTTTTTTTTAATTTTCAAAGAATAGATCATACAACTCCTTGCCGAAAACTGCATTTTACATTCTGAAGTTAAATTTGAATGGTGAGTCATCAACAAACTTTTATAGCTACTGGTTTAGTCTTTTTTTACTGGATAATGTACCGTAAATACTAGAGTGTAAGTCGCAAAATTTTGAGTGAAAAACAGGGGTGCGACGTTTACTCGAGCCTAGCTAAAATTACATGTCAATGGGCTGGCTATCGATGTTGATATAGTTTGTTTCGTTACCAGCTGTTTGTCATGTTTGATTGAATAGCAAAACAAGTAGTTAATATATTCCACTTAATTTATCAAATTAATATCTATTTATTATTGTTAACAGTAACCACCTATAGAAAATTATTTATCTTTGGATAATATCGAGGAAACTAGGAAAAATAAATACGACTTCGCTTCGCATTGTGCCATTTTGAATAAATTAATGAACACAGCCATGGAGTTGCATTTTGTCCTGATGAACTTCAAACGAAATTAACGTATAATATACGTCACATGCATGGGGTGCGACTTATTTTCACACACAACTTATACTCGAGTATTTACTTGACTTATTCCTCTAGTCGACCTCAAATGGAACATTAATTTATTCAAAAATTAAAATTTACATTAAACAAATTGAAGATGACAAAATATTAGAATAATTTCCAAAACCCTCCAATTTGGTGAACAGAAATGTTGCAAGTGATTTACATATCTTTTTAATGTTTAATAGAAAAGGCATTGCAACTTTTCTCAGTTCAGACTGAGCAACATGGTAGAAAATCGGACGTTTATCATATCACAAAATGAACAATTATATGACATTTATTGAACTGAAAAAACTCTGGCAGAAATTGCTAAAATCATGAAGTGCTCACAGTCTACAGTGGCAAGGGTGTTAAATCAGCAAAAGGAGGACTCAAATTTTACAGGAAATCAAACGACATATGGATGAAAACGCAAGGCTAGTGAGAGGCAGGGTAGGCAACTGAAGAACACTGTAAAGAAACATAGTTTCAAACGTGTTAAATATATTCATTGGAGTAGAAAAACTGTGGAGCAACCGTATCTAGCAGAACTACAGACAGGTGACTACATAAATTTGCGTTTCAGCCCAGAGTTCCCAAAACTGACTTTTGATGATGTTGAAGCAAAGACCAACCCATGTAAAGGGGTGCAATGAACGAGTTACTTAGGGACAAGATGACTGGAGTAACAAACTATTTAATGACGAATCCGTGTTTTTTTTTGATGACCAAGGGTCACGTGTGGAGACAAACATAAGCAGCTTACAACAGGAACTCCCTCAACAGATTAGGGATATTTGCTGCTTCAGTAATGGTAATGAAATCTTATGGAATAGTAAAGTTATGTGTCTTAAATGATGTAGTAAATGGCACAGTATCAAGAAATACTTGACAATTCCATGATCCCATCATATGGAGATCTTTGCTGTGGTTCCTTTCTGTTCCGGCAGGATGGTTCATGTAGTCATATTGCTAAATCCAAGAAAGAATGTCTTCACCATGAAATATATGTGTGTTACATGACCAATAATTCACCAGACATTAATCTAACTGAAAATTTATGGAGGTTGATGAAGGCAAGACTTCAGCAAAGACTTCCACAGACTAAACAGTTGAATTAAGAAATCAAACATTTCGGTCTAATATCAGTCGTGAAGAATGTGCTAAGTTAGTCAACAGCATGCGAAATAGGCTAAGTCTTGTAATTCAAACCAAAGGTGACAAAATTAAGTATTAATTTGATGAATAGTTTTCTATTAAAGACAATTCAGAGTATATTTCAAGAAAAGTTATAAAAAAGTTACAAGATCTAAGAAAAAACAAATTACTTAATGACGATGATTATAAAAAAATACTATCCAACCACCTCTCAACCAAATATCTTCTATGGGCTTCCAAAAATACACAAACCTGACTGTCCAATAAGACCAATAACATCTTCCCGAAATTCAGCTACTTATGGTCTTTCTAAATTTTTACTAATTAAATTATCTCCTATCTTTGAATTTCCACACACCATAAAAAATTCATTAGAAATTATAAATGAATTAAAAAAATTAACAGTTGATAAAAATTGGAAAATCTATACTCTAGACATAAAATCAATGTATGACTTTGTACCACTTAAAGAATTGAAAAAAATTATTAAAGAAAAATTATATAGCTTGAACTATAAAGTCAAAGATATAAATTTATTATTATCAGCTCTTTAACTAGTTTTATCTGAAAATCAAATGAAATTTAACAACAATTTATATTAACAAATAAAAGGTTTACCAATGGGAAACTGTTTATCTGGATTTTTAGCTAACATTTATTTGGATATCATTGAAAAATTACTATTACACTCAAACTTAAACAAAAATAAAATTTTTATGGAAATGCTACATGGATGATATCATCATAATAATAAAAAACAACGAAATAGACCCAATTATAGAATATTTAGAAAAAGTTTCTGATTTCAAATTCACTAAAAACACCATGGAAGATAATAAAATACAATATCTGGATTTAGAAATTGAAATGGAAAATAACTCAAAATTTTCTTTTGATATTTACATAAAACCCACAAGAGGAAATATTATTAACTTTAAATCTTTTCAACCTATACATTATAAAATCAATGTCATTAATAATTTTTTACACAGAATTCATAAAGTCTGTTCCACAAAAAACATCACACCCCAATTACTAAAATTAAGAAAAATGTTAATTGATAATAACTACCCAATTAATTTTATTGAAAAAGTTTTTTGTAATTTTTACTGGAAAAATTGCATAAAAAAGAAAGATGACCAAATTATTAATTTAAATCAAAATAAAAACTATATAACATTTAATTATCACCCAAAATTGAATAAAACCCTTAGAAAAATAATAAAAAGAGAACAGAAGGATAATATAAAAATAGCATTCAAAAATAAAAGGACAATAGGAAACTTTTTACTAAACAGAAAATTAGAACAAAATAATAATAAACATATAAAAAATAATGTTATCTATAAAATTCCCTGTAAAGAATGTAATGATCATTATATTGGTCAAACAAAAAGAAGTGTGGAAAAAAAGAATTGATGAACACAAATATCAAATAAAAAATGCAATGAGAATAATCAGTTATATTTACATAAGAAAAACAAAAATCACGACATTGACTGGGAAAATATAAAAATTCTAGGAAGTGAAGAACATTGGCAAAAAAGACAGAAAGTTACCATATAACCAAATCAAAACACTGTCTAGCTCAGCAATCCTATATATTGGATAAAAAATGAGAAATACTATAATTATGATTATAAAATGATAACCTTTTAATTAATTTATACTGTATTAATATATATGTTATAAAAAAAAATCACAACTCTAATTATAAAGATGCTTCTAATTTTGTAAAATCGTCCTTGATCAATTATTTCTTTCATTTTTCAATAATAAATAACAATATAACTACTGTATGTTTTAACAATACAATATTTGTAACAATGTTTTAATTTTTAAAATTCATTTTCTTAAAACCTTTAATCAGTTGATAATTTCAAAATGATGTAATAATGTTTTGGACAATACTATGTTTATAACAATGTTCTTTTAATTCTTTAAATGTATTATTCTTAAAAACTTCTCACTGATGAAGAAATCAGTTAAAAACTTTCAAAAAATTCTCTACCTGATGAAGGACATTGATAAAAAAGATCGAAAGGCCTCGTATATTATTTTTTGTGTTTTTTTGTGATGTTTCTCTTATTATTCTCTATCGTGATTTGTATATCTTTTTTTAGTCATCATTCTAATTTTTTGTCTCTATCTCGGGATTATTCTATTATTTTGTCATCTTCAATTTATTTAATATAAATTTTAAATTTTGAATAAATTAATTTTTCTTTTGAGGTCTACTAGAGAAATAAGAACATCATCCAGGAAAAAAAGTCTTAAGCATGTACTTAAGCTCCTTGATTAATCCAGCTCATTGATTAATCTCCACTCAAATTTAACTTCAGAATCTAATATACCATTATTCTAATTTTTTGGCAAGGAGGTGTAAATGATCTCCAATCTAATTTAGTAATGCTTTGAGTACATTTTTTGCATTTCAATGAGATATTCAACCTTAGCATTTTTTTTGAATAAAAATTAAATTCTTGTTAATCCTCTAATACTTATTCTATACTAATAGTGTATAATAATTGAAAAACTTATCTGTATTATGTGTAAATTTTGGCATAATTTGTAAGATTGTTTGGAGGGCATTGTTATCATATGAATATGAAAAATGGCACACAATTGCAGTATTGAGAAGAACAAAGTAGAAAAAAAAAAAAAAACTGCCATCTTTTCTGAACTTGCCAAAGGTGAGGTGAACTGATAACTAAGTCCTGAAAAAGTTGATACAGCCGATCTAAGATATTGATGATCATATTTCTGAAAACAGAATTTGAAAAAGTTAATACGTTTTCAAGCTATCGTGCAAACGGCAGACAGATGGCCAGATAAACATATAGACCAAGTGTGCATGTTTATAAGTAGCTTTTTGCTAAGCATCTAATAAAGATTACTATAATTCTAGAAAAGCGATTTCTTTAAAAAATGTTTTCTCTAATGTATGACATTGTTGTGTTGACTATAGAGTTCTCCTTTAAGTATTATTATTTTGGATTTATGACGTAAACGGGTGCCTATTTATTTTTAACGTTCTGTCGAGTCAAAACTGGTATAGGAAGCTAATACGAAGTATTGATATTTTTAGGTTATGGCAAAAAAAAACATGCATTTTTTTTTTTTAAACTAGTCCAATTTTGAAGTGATATGAATATTTTCTGATATCAAAAGCAGGTGTAGGACATCCAAGAAATAAGCTGTATAGGAAGAGTATATACTTTCTTGATTATACTGTGTTTAAAAATAATAATTAAATTAATACAATCACGTTCCTTATTTTAGTTTTGTATGATATAAATAGGTGCCTTTTTGTTTTTAACATTGATTCTGTTGAGTCAAAACTGGCATAGGAAGCTAATATAGTTGCGCAGTTCATTATAATTTCATATAAATTGCCTGTATGAAATGATGTGCTTTCATTACTTCAACAACTTACAAAAATTGAAAATTGAATATAACACTACATATAAGATATTAAAAATATTGTTTTAAATCTTTTCCATTTGCATTTTATTAATTAAGAGATTAATAGATGATTTATAGCATTTTAGTGAAATTTTCTTATATAGGATAGCATGAATTTTTCTGTTAAGACGTGTCGGAAATAGTACCTTTAATAGTCAGACCTTTTTATCTGCCAAATTAATATTTACTGATGACAATATATTTATAATTTTTCTTTGTTTTGTGACAAAACAGAAACTGAAAAATATGCCCACGTAACGTTCTTCTTCAATGGAGGACGAGAACAAGCATTCGAATTGGAAGACAGAATGATGGTTCCTTCACCAAAAGTACCAACATATGACCACCAACCTGAAATGAATTGTGCTGGTGTTGCTGATGAGGTGAGAACAGATTTTTGATATGGATTAACACTTACGTTTATGAACTTTTATATCCAAGTAATAATGCTTTTATAGATGGTGAAAGCACTTGCTTCAGGAAAATACCCATTTATTATGTGCAATTTCGCTCCTCCTGACATGGTTGGACATACAGGTGTATATGATGCAGCTGTGAAGGCAGTAGAGGCTACAGGTAATTTTAAATCTTTTAAATTAATTAATAAAAAAAATAAAAATAAAAAAAAAACCAGGCACTTTTAAAATCTGTTAGAAAAAGGAAAAAAAAAGATTTAGTCATCCTCTGGAAATTAAATAGTTCTCCAAGCTGGAAAAAAACAAAGATAATGGAGCCTCATATGAGTGAAGTAAAATCCAATTTTGTACTTTGAATGGGGCCCAAAGCAACAGACAATAATCAATTTATCATTTAGAATTACTGATGCAATTGTGGGTAAGGCAGTGAAGTAAAAGTAATCTGAATAAATTATCTCTTAGATCATAGTATAAAGTGTGCCCAAATGAAAAGGAGACTATGGTTATATCTAACAAATATTTTAATTACAGAATATTTTAAGTACAGTATATTTGACGTACAGTTAATGTGTAACCTTATGCCTACACATAATTGCCTTTGATAATGATGCACTGATCTCGGAGCATAAGAAGCAAATGATGGCTTCAGTGTTGAAACTTCTGGATTGCATACACATCCTTTTTCAACGGTGTTGTGCACTTCCTTGTCACAGGTGAACCGATGACCTGTCAATGATTTTTTTTTTTAAGGAGCCAAACAGATAGGAGTCACATGGGGAATGTCAAGGCTGTACAGAGGATGTTTGAGGACTTCCCATCAAAATGTTTCCAGCAGGTGGAGGGTCTTTTTGGCCACAAGTGGCTTAGCGTTGTCCTGGAGCAGCACTATCCATTTAGAGAGCTTTTCTCTGCGCTTGTTTTCAATGGCCCGTTTCGGCTTCAGCAATGTGTTGCAGTACTGTTCAGCGTTTAATTGTTTCACCCTGTTCTAGCCAGTCGAGGAGTATGGTCCTTATTTGTTGAAAAAGAAACTGAGCATTTTTCTGGCCTTCATGGCAGAGTGAGTGGTTTTGGGGAGCCAGGATGATGATACATCTATCGAGAAGCATATTTACCAACTCCGATTAGACACAAAGACGCTACAGTGAAAGCCTCCTTTTCATTTGGGCACACCATAAAATGCCAGTTTTCGGTTTTGTTTTTTTTTTTCTTATTAAACAATTTGAGAAATTTATTTATCAGATCTTTTACCACACTACTTCTTTCCATTCTCTAAATTAAAGATGCCTTTAAAAGACACTTTTTTAAACAAAAAGATAAAGTTAAGGAATATATGGAAAGTGACTTGAGAACTATCGTTACATTTTAATTACTTAATTCCTTTAAAATTCAAATGCAATAAATATGTAACTAATGTCCAGATTTTTTGTGACTCTTGTTATATTTTATAAACATTTATTGTGTTATTCAATTATTTTTACTTAAAAAATCTTTATCTTTACTATCTAGATGTAACTATTGGTCGAGTCAAGGAAGCTTGTGAAAAACATGGTTATACTCTTTTGGTAACAGCTGACCATGGCAATGCTGAGAGAATGATTGATGAGAAAGGAGGTCCTGTGACATCACATTCAACTAACAGAGGTTAATAATTTACATATTTAACATAGATATTAAATTTCCTTTATTACATTATTAAATTTCCTTTGAAGTGACTTATTGGTACCCCTTATTTTATACTGCAGCCATTTGTATTTGAGGGGGTAAATCTGAATTTTGTGTGTTTGTGTGTCTGTGCATATACACCAGGTGATCCAAAAGCAACAGAAAATTTGAATGTAATCACATATGCTCCATGTTGTGTAGATAATTAACGAGATAAAGGTTCTATGATGTATGATGCAACAAACGTTTTAATGCATAAGATACGCATTTTGGTTATAAAATGAAGAGACTGAAGATGGTTTTATTACCAAAACGCCTATCTTATGCATTAAAACCTTTGTTCATGATTGAACCTTTATCTTGTTAATAGAAAATTTGAAAATGCAAAAGAATGGTGGGGTTTCGTAAGCGAATAAATAGCCATTTCCTATATGCATTTCAGTCTATTAGGAAGAGCAACTGTCAAAGTTTTAGATGCATTATTCATTGTGTGCACCCTTGGTCACACAGCTCACATTAACACCATTATCAAATTCCTCCCATACACAAAGAAGCATGTCAAGTGTTACAGCCTGTTGTGCAAGTGTTATCTGACCACGAAGATCCTGGACGTACATGAGTAATGTTGGGGTCTAAATGTTGTTTTTAACAAACTCCCAAAGGAAATAATTGTATGGTGTAAAGTCCAGAAAATGGGGTGGCCATAGGAGAAGGTGGTTGTCATCATTCCTAGCACAGCTAATCCAGCACTGTGGAAGAACATTAATGAGCAGCATTCACACATTCCTTATAATGACTACATTCTCTAAATGAATGTGCGAATGCTTCTCAATAGTGTTCTTCCACACCACAGAAGTGCTCACACTAATGCCATTCATTCAAGAGCAACACAGCCAGACATTCAAGAACATCTCAGTTGCAAGGTAGATTCATAATACTGAATAGATCAGTGTGGCCAATGAATTTTTCTGATATCTGTACAGGTTTGACTTCAAATAACTCTTACCAAAAGTCAGGTGTAAGATCTGAAAGCTCTTGGAGGCCACTCTTTTGGAAAGGATTGACTTAGGGCATGAGCAGGAGGAGGGGGTCATGTTATTTTGTAAAATGCTGCAGACCTATCATCTGGGACATTAATGATTTGAAATCTGAGCTGTGGATCTCTTCAAAGAGAAAAGGGTCAATAATGAAAGAAGTGTTGAAGCTACATCACTCTCTAACTTTTGGCTGATGAAGAGGGTTTTCCACAAATGCATATTGGCTTTCTGTAGCCCACATGTAGAAGTTCTGCACTGCGAAGCTGCTTCCTCCTTATCACATCTTGCATCATATGTGCCTCTATGCCACAGTCAAATGGTTCCCCTCTCCTCCAAGCCTGAATGGACATTATCACCACAGTCTTCAAACTTATTGATCGTAGTAGTATGAAGGTTTTTCAGAAGGTTACTGCACAATTTTTTTTCCTCAAACAGAAATAAAGAATAGAAAAGTGAACTTTTGCATGTTGCTAAATTTGAAGTTTCCACATTTATCTGTGGAATTGCATAACAATCCAACAGGCAGTGCAGCTGTAGTAATTTGTTAAAATGGCATTTGTGAATGATTGAATTACCTGGTTGTAAAGGACGAAATTGGGAGAGAAAATACATGTGTTCTTGTGTACAGAAGTTGTGCAATTGAGAAGAGCACCATTGATCACTGCAATTCTATTCACAGCTTCAGAAAGTGGGGAGAGAGCTGTGCATGATTTGCTGCTGTGCACCAGGTGTCTTACTCTGCTGAATCGTGCTGATGCCACTGCACATAAATGTTGACAAAAAATTGCCCGTACACAAATTTCACAGGACAGAAAATTTGGAAAGCAATTGCCAAAATAATTTTGAATGTGATTTCTCATCCTCTTATGGTATCAATCTGACTTCTTCTGATTTTTATTTTTTTAGTCTGCTTAAAGATATGATTCATGCATTGAGGACAGGGCTGCATGCATGAATATGATGAGAGTTAGTACAGGGCAAGGTATACATCCACTTCTTTTGTGCTGGCATAAGGCCATATGAAGATTACGTGGAAAAATAGCATGTGTACAGGAAGCATTAATTTGTTTTTAATAAATACACTACCCTACAATAATGGCAAGGATATCTCCTATTAAGTGAAATCTGACCTGCATGTTGGAACCCATGCTTACATATCATTAACTGATGTGATTTTTACAGTGATAATGTAGTAACTTGCCCATGTAATGTTGTCGTAGGTGGAGAATGGCTAAATGAAGAAAACTTGACGAATTTGACAATCTGTTGCCACATTGCAGGCATGCCTATTTGTGAAATTTTTGAGGAAAAATCAGTCTTATTCATTTGTTGATATCATGAAGAAATGGACCAGCACAGTCATCAGAACACGCATGCCCACATCGGACGATCTCCAAATCTCACTGAATGCAACTAATAGGTGTTGAAGCATGAGTTTAATAAAAAAATCATAAGAAACCACTCCAGGTCATTAACAAGGGGTTCCAACAGGCAACAGGAGTCAAGTGCATTACAATACTTTTTAGGAGGAGCTGCATGAACTCTGCAGTCACAGATATGTAGCCACACAGAAGCCAAACAACCATGCTGCCAGACTTCAGGGATGTTTGAAATGCCGACATTGGATTGTCGAAGAGTAGAAAAACATTTTATGGCATGAGGAATCACGCTGCACTTAATTCCAGTCACAAGGGTGTGCTTGTATTAAGGAATGCTTTACCAGCCGTGAAGTTTTGGTCGTGGTTTGGGAGTGTTTTTCATGGCTTGGCTTGGGATCCTTGCATTGGTTGAAGGCAATTTGAACTTTGAAGCCTACAAGGATATTCTGGATACTTGGTTTCTTCCTATACTATGTAAATTTTTTGTTAAAGAGGATGGTTACTTTCAGGACTAAGGTGCTGGAAAAAAGTATAGAGCCCGGATGAAAATGCAAATAAACATAGCAAATTCGTGCCGATTTTGTTGCCTTTTTATAGACGTGAATTAGATGATACAAAACGTTGTTTCCAGGAGCATTTAACAACGAATAAGGAATCTAATGCAAATTAACAGCCATTATCCCAACCTAGCCACTTGCAAGTTGGAAAAAAGTTTAGAGTTTCAAGTTTAATACCCAATAAAGGCCCCCTTTTTCTCACTGACCTTTATAAATCTGTTTGTCATTGATTCACTGAGTTTCACTAACACTCCTGGATCCAGGTTTTGCCATGCTGCAGTGATACTATTCACCACTTCTTTATTACTGTACTAACGGAAATTGCTGTATACAGAAAGCACTAAGATTCCCTAAATGTTCTCCACTGGGTTGAGATCTGGACTCCAGGATGGCCAGTCTAGAGCAATCACAGAATTAGCGTCAAACCAGTCCTTGGTTGAGGCCGAGCTATGAATAACAGCATTGTCCTGCTGGAAAATCCATTCAACCTCCGTTATGAGCAGGCCGTATGGAAGCAGATTATCCGCCAGAATATCTTGATATGCATTGGAATTCTTCTGGTGTGATATGAATGCAATAGGTGTTGTTCTGCTAGCAGCAAACCCTCCCCAAGTCATTACTGAGCCACCTCCAAATTGTCTCTTTGAGAAGAATTCCGTTTCATGTCGAATATCATGCCAAAAGGACTTGAACCCATTTGGTCTGTCCATGTTGAACTTCTTCTCATCTGAGAACACAACATTATTCCACTTGTCATCGTATGTAATGTATTTTTTAGCAAACGCCACACGTGCTTCACGCTGAGCTGCTGTCAGAGGTGGTCTTCTTTCCATTTTTGAGTAATGCAGATTTGGAGAAGAATGCAACACATTTCGTACGGTTCTACTAGTGCATGGGAGGTCTAGTTCGGCAACAATCTGCGAAGAAAAGTGCTGATGACGAACAAGGCTTCTTATTCTTGATGTCTGGCAAGCAGAAAGTGCACTTGGCCTGCCAGATCTGGTTGCCATTCCATGTTTATCTGGACTTTGAAGAAATTTGTTAACAGCTGATTTGGAACGTCCAATTTCTTTTGCAATTTCAGATCCAGTCTTTCCGCATCCCTTAAGAGTAACAATTTGCTCTCTTTCATAATCTGAAAGATGTTGCCCTTTTGGCATCTTATACAGGGTGATTTACATCGAATGTAAAATACTTAAAGGGGGTATTATAGAGGTTAAG
>JAHWFO010035268.1:173375-202681 GCA_023313115.1 Rhysida immarginata | reverse complement strand
GTGTTTATCTTAACCTCTATAATACCCCCTTTAAGTATTTTACATTCAATGTAAATCACCCTGTATATTAGTGTTATATTACACAAACAGTGTGGTATATGCTCTCATATGACGTTGCTATATACTTTCATCACCTTAAATAATCCTTTCAACTAATAAAATATGCAAGAAAGTGGACGACTCTAAACTTTTTTCCACCTTGCAAGAGGGTAGGTTGGCATAATGGCTGTTAATTTGCATTTGATTCCTTATTCGTTGCTAAATGCTCCTGGAAACAACGTTTTGTATCATCTACTTCACATCTATAAAAAAGCAATAAGATCAGCATGGATTTGCTATGTTTATTTGCATTTTTCATCCCGGCTCTATACGTTTTTCCAGCACCTTATAATGCACCAAGTCATGTTTCAGCTTCTGTTAGACAGTGGTACACAGACATAAATGCCAGTTGCCTTCCTTGGCCAGCACAGAGCCCTGACCTTAACCCAATCCATTTATGGGATGCATTGGCGCATCGAGTGAGAGCCAGAGAAGTACGTTGGAAATCCATTGCTGTCATGCCTTGGTTCCTGCAGTAAAAATGGACCCAAATGCTGGGTCCCAGAAGGGTGGCTGACATAATTTCAGCACATAGAGGTCCAACAAGACAAAAAATAAAATACCTCTTTTTTTTTTTTTTTTTTTTTTTTCCATACCTGTGTATTGTTTGTTCCATTATTGTAGGGTAGTATAGTGTCTGCAGAAACTATGCAGAGTTTGTTTTTTTAATATTATTTATTTATATTTTTGTTTTTTTAAGACAAAGAATTGTTTGACTTTCTAAAAACAATCTATACCCTGTCTCAGGTTCAGTTGAGAGTGAGGTCACGGACATAGTGCACAACATTGTATCCTTCCGCCGTTAGACTAGTACCATGGTTATTAGAAGTTAGTACCATAGCCTTGTACTACGTTAGACCATCCTATAACCATGTGGCTTCTCGAAAGTAAAATAGTCGAATGGTATCTGTCAGATATAATTTTTTTAATTAATGTTTAAGATATTTGAACCCTCTTCGTGAAAAATCGGATCATCTCTTTCATTTCTGACACATCTCTTTCATGTTCTTCATGTAGGAACCAGGTGCCGCCATTTTACAATCAAATAAAATTACAGACTACAGACTGACTTCATTTAATTTTCTTTTTTAATTTCATCAAATGACTTTTCTCTCTGCCGATTTTTTTATTATATCGAGGAGAAAAATATGAAATATGACTGCAGAAAGAATTTTGAACTTTTTATATAGAAAAATTATTCGAACTATTTGTTCATGCAGACGAACTGTAACCGCTTCACTCGTGACGTCACTCTCAACTAAAGCTGGGACAGGTTATAGTAATTTATTACATTTTTTTAAAGAATTTCTATCCTCAATGTAACTAAAATTTATTTTATCAGTACCCATATTTGCTTGCTTATTTCGAGTGTTTTAACCTGCATTTTATAAAGTATTTTTATGTGCGTCCTTTTCTCTTTTAAATAAGTTAATGGGATGTTTTTATATAATTTATCTCTTTTATTGTATAGTGCCTTTTGTCATGACTGGTTTTCGGCGATTCCGTGAAATTACCCACAATGCAGCTCTCTGTGATGTTGCACCAACAGTGTTGGATTTGATGGGCTTAGACATTCCAAAGGAAATGGGGGGCCAATCTTTATTAGCACCTGTGTAAATATTTATGAGTAAAATATATTTTATGTGAATAGTAGATTTTATATTAAACTTTATTGTAATAAGATCGTAGATTCTTAGACAGTTAACTTAAATTGGGTGATTGTTAATCATGATAATTGACCAAAAAGACTTTTTTTTTTTTTTTTTCTTGTCTCTATAAAGATTATTGTGGTGCTTATTATGTGTAAATTAAAAATAATTATAAACAAAAATTTTATATTTATTTTTTTGGAAATATATAAATTGAAACCAAAGGATTGTTATTAACATATACAGTGTATTTTCATGAAATTTATTCTGTTTGTATATATCTTTTTTTTTCCTATTGATTTACCAAATATTCAGAGTATTTTAATGTTGAAATGATTTATAGCTAAAATTTAACAACAATACATATTTTCTTTGAATTTGATATTTTTGTAGTGATTTTAATATAAAACAGTCTATACTTAATAAGGCCTATGCTAAAATCTAGAGAAAGGAAGAAAATTATTTGGAAATACTGCAATCAACATATCCTTCAGTGTAATGTTCAAGATACCCCTTTGTGCTTCCTTCTGGTTATTTGAACAAATGCGTAATGATCTTGCTGAAAGAGCTTGCTTGTAATAGTAAATCAAGTAAATCAGGTGTTGAGAAATTTCATGTCAAACACATTTGTCTTTTTGAAATAATTTTTAAGTATTCATTGTCATTATTAAATCATTATTATGATCCAAATATTGCCACTTCTTAAATGCTATAAATGAAAGCTGCAATAGATGATTGTTTATCAGTTAAGAAAGTGAACAGCAGTATTTATCAGATTGTCTGGTTCATTAATACTTTAACAAATACTTAAGTAAAACCTGCTTCTTAAACAAGACAGGTTTGATGGTTATACATCTACCATTCTTTCAGTGAAAATTTTAAAAGCAAATTAATTCCTGTTGAAAAGTATCTTGCACATTTGCTGACAAACTTAAATTTTTTAGAAAATGACAGCTGATTTTGAAACTCACATTTAGTACAGTGTTACTTGTTTGAAAAATAAATTCTTAAGATAATGCTCATTTTGAAGGCAATTAAACTTCTCTTCTGACATATTTTGACTATGACTTTACCTACATGGTTTAAAATGTAGCAAATACATGTAGTAGATAACCAAATTAGGGAATGTAAAAGTTAAAACGGCATTTTATAGCCAATTTTTTTCTGTGGTGGATGATTATTATCATAAGGAATCCATGTGTCAAGTTTTCCAAAAATGCTGTTAAAATGAGAACACACACTCATGTTATTTTTCATATATTTTAATAGGAATTCTTTCCATTGCTGTCAATCGGTCATTAATAAATCTTCTAAAAGCATTGTTATAGTTTATACAGGTTGATTCTAAAATTTGAGTCAAAAGTACCTAGCGCTATTCTATGGGTCAAAATGAACATAAAGTTCCTGATGCAAAATGTCGAAATCTCAATCTTTATATCCCTAAACATCTCGCGAAGTTTCGTCATTATCCCAAGAAATGAGCAGACAGACTCCATTATGAATGAGGGAGCGTGGTGTTTTTCTATGAATTGATCGTAATCTGAGGAAATTTGGAACTGTTCATCCTCCTTCAAGTGATCATGGACGTCCAGTCCTGCAGCCCACTGTACTGGATCCAGTACTTGCCAATGTGGCCGAGGATCCTTCAACAAGTATTCGCAAAGTACCTCGTGGGTTAGGCATTTCTCAAGCAACGGTATGGAAGATTCTGCATAATAATTACGATAACATAAGGAAAGATTGATTTTCTTCAGAACAGTGACGAAATATGGCAAAATTTCGCGAGGTTAAAACAAAGAAAATGTCAGCATTGACGAAAATATAGATGAAATGTTATTGTACTAGTTATTTCAAAAAGTTCCCGGGGGGGGGGGGCTATTAATTTTTATTTCTGCACACAGAAAAAATAAAAACATTTAAGCAACATTTCCTTCAAAATACTGTCCTTGGGCAGTAACACCATTCTGCCAACATCTGTATGATGCTTGGAAACACTCTGCAAAGCCACTTTGCAGAACAGTGCGAAGTGCAGATATCGCCGCAGCTTTTGTCTCTAAACTTTGGCATCTGTCTTCTAGTATGATGTTGCTCACAAGATTAATTGTGGATGGATTGATTGAAGTGGATGGATGGCCACTTCGATAGGTCATCTTTGATATTCGAATGTTGTTCCATAACTGACATTTTACATAGCGAAATCAGAATGCAATGGTTAACAGACTGTCCGTGCACCGCAACATTCCGTTTAAATCACGTGAAAACACATTCGAGCGTGATCTGAAAATGGTAAACAATGCGGGGAAGCCTAACTCGCTCACACACACTACCTCAATTTCACAGCATATCACGATTCCGGGAACTTTTTGAAGCTACTAGTATATTTGCAGTAAGATTGGGTAATGGTTTTAATGTGCCTTGTGCGTTCCTATGGACTCTGGTCTGAATATAGTGCTGCTTATCTCCTAAGAATAACCTGCCACACTTTTATGAAGTGTCACCGATCATATCACAAATTACCTCCGTGAGCAGTAGAGTGCATGATGTTTTGTGTTTTTATTAATTATTGCCTAATATTTGACATAAAATTTTGCCATATCGTGAAATAGCAACATTATTTAAAGATACCCAGCCATACTTTTAATTATAGTTAGAGTTCCCCTTTAATAAGTATTTTGCCCATCACTACTCCTGTTTCTCTGGTCCATTTAATATATCAGGATTGATCTTGTGGTGGGGCCTGCACATGTCACTGGAGGAGCCCCACAAAATAAGTTCCTTTCAGGACCCATATTGATTGGATCTTGTGCTGCTCTTATTATATACAGGGTGTTTCAAAAGGTATAATCCAAACTTCACACAGGCATGAAGGTGAACTAGATTTGTTTAATACATGAGGGGTGGGAACTCAACTATTGTCAAGTTAATAGGGGAGCAAGTGATAAAGCAGGCAAATGATGCCACAACACAAACATGTTGCGGTTCTTTGGCAGGGATTTCTTTTTTTTTTGGGGGGGGCACATGAAATCAGTTGTGTACCGAACACCTGTGACAAGCATTGAAGAGAAGGCGGCTTGCATCGTAGTCGTTTAAGAGAAATGCCCGGAATCTTTGGCCGCATACAGGAGTCCATGTTGCGCCAATACCATGCATGTGAGGCCATGGCTGGCTCACATTTTGAACATCTTTTGTAAAGCTTCAGTGAATTTGCAGTTCCATAATAAACGTGCGCACAATGCATACTTACTCATGTGCACACTGATTGCTGCCCCCCCCCCCTAACGTTAACTTGGCAATGGTTGAGTTCCAACCCCTCATGTATTAACAGAATCTGTTCACCTTCATGCCTCCTACCTGTGTGAAGTTTGAATTATACTTTTTGAAACACTCTGTATAGAAGACATTCCTTGTGAAAGAAATTTCTTCGTTTTTCACAAAAATAATCAGATCTATATCATTTTACAAATAGATAGCTACTTTTTTCATAGATTTTCATGTACAGTGTAATCAGATTTATTACATGCTAAATAACATATATATTCATTTCACTCTATTTCGGCCTACATGTCCTGTGATTTCCAATATTTTCAAATTTTGAAAATGGTGATCATATCTTATATTTTTGCTAAATTATATAAATAAAAACACAATCAACAGTGAACAATAAAACTTTTTTGAATGAATTTGTCTTATTCTTGTGGTTTTTAGTGTGCTGAATCCGAATCTGCTTTAGATTTGTTCTACACGTCACATTTCCAAGTATGCACATAGAAACTGCAGTGTTAAAGTAATGGCTGAAGAGAAGCGACTGCAATGTTAAGGTATCCATATTTTTTGGGGCACAAAGGAAATTTATCAGGCCTCAAACTTAATAATTTAAAATGTTTCATTGATAAAGAAGAAATCTGTGGGTGAAAGAAAAAAAACTGAGGTCAGATACGGATTCACCACATAAAAAAATAAAAAAAGAATCTATTCTTAACGTTAAAGTTTTTAAAAAGTTATTTTTTCTTGGCCTGTGTAATAAATATCAAGTATTTTTTATAGTATTGTTCACTTTTGATTCTTATCTTATTTATATAATTTTCAAATTCTGTTTTTGCTGTTCTGTGCCTGGCAGCTTGTACAATTCTTCCTTAATGATATCATTATTTGCCAAAATTTATTTCATTTTTTTGTTATTTTGGGAATATAATCAAAACAGCTTTCCACTCCCTTCCTCAGAATATTACAAAATAACATTTAATAATAGTTAAAAATTAATTAATGACATCAAAAATTTACAGTATCCACAAATAAATCTTGGCCAAGTTTGAACATGAAAATGAAACAACTCTTCATTAAAATTTATGAAATCAGTTATAAAAGCAACAAGTAACGCAGATCAACAATTAGACCCCTATAGCCCAATTTGTGCAGGGCAACATCTTGTATGTAACAACCAGTGTACACGTTTCATTAACTTAGGACACGTCTCGGGAGGCACATGCGGTGACTCCAGCCCAGATAACCACTAACCTTAATTATTACGAAGCTCGAAGCACTGAAAATGGTTAAATCAGCAGAAATGAAAATGCCTCTTATGCTAAAGAGAATCACTTGGTCAATCAATCATCCATGTAGATGAAATAAATGTCGTATCAATGAAACATCTCTGTCGAAGAAATGTGTCTCAATGAAGTGACTTTTAACCAGTTTAAGGAATATCGTTCTTGGAGCTATCAGTATTGACCCAGGGTGATGTCTTCCGACGAGTCTCTGTTCCTATACGCACTGATACCTGACATCAACTGATCTCATTACCACCACCAATACATCCATGAAATGGAACGTTTTGCCTACCGATTCATGGTATGGGTGGAAATCTTGCATAATCCAGCAGACTGCTTCATATCATTACAACAGGATCCGCCACAGCAGAATGGTATTGCACGGAGATTCATCTGGATCACGTTCGTCTTTTCCATGGAGCAGACTTTCTGTTCATGAACAACAATGCATGCCTACACAGGGCGATCAGGCTCAGTTTCTGGCAGTGAGGATATTCCCTGGATGTGAATCCCATGGAACATGCTTGGGATGCTCATGGAAGATGTGAGACATAAAATTATACCCTGCTCCCAACACTGCAGAAACTGAAAACTGCCTAAAAGGAAGAATGGAATAAAATTCCGATGGCACTTCTCAATAGTCTAATGGAAAGTATGCCAAACAGATGCAAAAAAAAGCTTTGGGATCGAGGAGGCAATACTCCCTACTGAGGTTCTAAAAATTTCAAAACATATACATGGAGGCACCATTTTTGTGTGCCATTCATTGATGCTCAATGGGATATTTTTGTTCTTTTCCTTGATGCAAACACTGCCATTTTGTGTTAATGAAGTCACTGTTATTACGTCTGAGGAAGTTTTGGCCAGTTTTATTTCGGAACTATGTATAATAATAATTAATGACGAAAATCTTATAAAGTGCCAAGCAGTGTACTAATTACAAAGAGTAAAGGGAAGGAAAAATTCCACGACATGGACTTGAACCAAGGACCATGCCTATCACTGGCACTGCTCTAACCAATTGAGCTACTGCAGATAAGAACCACCAGGTGGTTAAAATATCCCACATGGATTTCCATGAAGCCAGTAATCAGCTCAATCGGCAGACAAGGCCACTGACTCTTAGCATGATCCCTGGTTCGAGATCATGTCACAGAATTTTCCCTCCCTTTTCTAATAGTAATTGTGATGTGTGTAGAGTTTCTTCAGTATTGTCATCTTCTGTTTAAAGGTTAAGTCGATTGTTTATCTTGCTGGACTCAAAATGAATCTAAAGCTGAAACAAGAACAAAGACTCAAATCATCCATTTCATGAGCTTAAAGAAATGAGTGTTTTTTTCCTATTCTGATATCTTTCAGTATTCCCATATTTGATATCAGTTTCCCAAAATGCTCCTGAATGCAAGACGAGTCACTAGCCAGTAAATGTTGAATAAGTATTTCTACGTTTTAATCAGATTTCAACAGGTTTGATAACTTAATCCTCATGAAAATAACATCCCCAACTAGACTTGTTAGAATACAGCATTCTCATTTGCTGTAACACCTATTTTGTCATTCAAATGTTCCTAACTGCCTCTTGAACATTCAAAATGTTCCTGAATATATGGTTTGTTTTAAACACAGGTCTTTAAGTATGCCTATATTAAAAGCATATAATAATCACTTAATGTGTATTAATCAACAAATTATCTAAAAGATATTATTGAAGGGGGGGGGGGGGAAATTCCACACCCTGGATTCAAACAAGGGACTAACTGAGCATGTTTGGAGCATTAACTCCAGTTTTAATTTATCATATTACCCTAAATAGTGGAAGAATGGAGCACTTATTGATATTACAATTTCTGTCTGTCCCCTTGATATTTTTTACATTTTTTGACGTAGGTTGAAACTCGGAACATAGTTTACCATAGGCATATCCTACTTTACTATTTAGTTTGGTTTTCATTGGCCTGCTGGGGTTGGAGTTAGAGAGGACCAAGTGGTCTATGTGGTATGTAAAGGAGTGAAATTCCTCTAGGCAAGATCTACATTACTATAAAGTTTTAGGCAGTACAAATTGTCAGATTTACACAAATTGTCCGTGGTCAGATTGTGTGGAGAGAGAGAGAGAGACAGAGAGAGAGAGACAATCACTTAGTCTTTAGCACTATTGCTTGTGATGAAAAAAGAAGATAGAGCTCTTATATTTTTTAAATGCTAAGGTACGTTGGAGAAAATCACTTTTTTTGATTTAAAAAAAAATTGCAGATAAAATGGTAAAAATAGATGAATCAGAGTAAAAAAAAAATCAATGCCAGCTTCTGCTACTTCCCTACACAGTCCTCTGAGGGATTAATTTCTTGTTTTAATATAAATTATCTAGGTTAAATAACTCGTGACTTTCTATGTCTGAAACATGCAACCAATGCCAACCACAATTAACCAAATTACATGATACAATGCTCACAAAAATTAGAGTGCATTCAAGTTCAACAATACTGTGCAAAGTACTGTAATTGTTTAGAATTTCTCGTGAATTGAGCAAAGTTGTTTCTGAATCTCGAAAGGATGGCCCAAGAATCTGATTTACTGTAATTTATGGTGTGGAGAGCTGTCGAGAGGCTTGAAGCAGGCTAAACTCAATGGATGGTAGCCAACTCCGTTGGAGTGTCACAAAAGTGTAATTTGTTGATTGTAGAATAGTTTCCAAAAGACTGGACAAGTTACAACTTCATGTGCAGACTATTATCTATTGTTAACAGCCTAGAGAGACTGGCGACAAACTGCTACACACCTTCAATGCCAACTCGCTGTGGCAAAAAGGATGCAGAATATCAATGCTAACAATCCATAATCGCCTTCATGGGGGTGACCTTTATGCACGTAGGCCAGTATGCCTGCCTTTAACTGAAGGGCACAGTGGGGACCAAAGAATTTGAAGCGGAAGACCATCGCGATAGAGGTGCTCACGAATGGAGTAGAGTTCTCTTCATGGACGAGTCGTGATTCAGTCTACAGTTAGACAATCGACGAATACAGATCTGGAGGGAAGTTAGAACACGATATAACCCAGATTTGTGTGCAGAAAAGAGTGCAGTATGGTAAAGGTAGATTGATGGTCTGAGCAGACAACCATTGGTCACATAGTGACTCTAACTGCTCAGAGGTATAGGGACGAGATTCTTAGACCTTTGTCATACCATATGGAGGATTTATTGGAGATGGCTAAATTTTTATGAAAGATAATCTAAGACCACAAGAGCCTGCCTAGTTGATGCCATGATTGAAGAAGGTATCGAGCACAAGTTGCAAGAAATTTATGAAATCATTGCAATCATTGTACTCCCCCTCCCCTTTCATCATAACCTGATCTGTCATATGGTAAGCAATTCTTTGGGAAGAAATGAATTTATATTTCAATTTTAACTTAAAATGTAAAAATGCTTTGATTCTACTGCAATGTCAATCTATAATTCCAAATTAGGAAAAATGAAAAAAACAACTTCAAAAAATAATATTTACTTTAATATCTAGTTAAAAATTACTATATTACAAAGCCATGATTATAACAAAAATAAGAAATACAATTACTATGGAATGTATTAATTTTTTTCTTTTGCTTTTATTACAAATATTTTACTGGTGTAATATTAAAATAATATTCTATCACACTTCTCTCTCTGTAACGGATCCATTAGCTTCACCAAAATAAGCCTTCTTTGCCATATTAACAAATAATCCAGTTTCCACAACACCTTGTAAAAAGCAAACAAAAAAAGACACAGGCATTTCAAAATTTTAATTAATATAAATGGCCATGGTTTAGCAAAGCAATTATAATATTAAAAGGAAACAGGATCTACTTTCAAAGAAAGAACTTTAATGGACACACATCAGTCGTTTACCTTCCTTGATCAAAATACAAATATGATAGTTTGGCATATTATTATATTTTTTTTTAATAACAGAAAGGTCCTTTTAACATTTCCCTTCCTGTAGTGCACATATACGGGTATTCCCAAGTTTGTGGTTACTACCCCTGGATTAATACAACAAAGCATAGGTAAAAGAGTGGAAATGCAAAAAGTACACTAACACAAAATAAGATAAAATTACAATGGAATATAAATACTATGCACAGAACATGTACACAAATAGCTCGATCTATTTGACTTAAAATAATATGCAATAAATTAAAACGGAATCATAAATATCAACATGGCTAAAAAGCCAATGAGTAAATGAGATTAACTATTATCTCATACAGGGTGTTTCTAAATTATCTTTTGTATTATACATGTTTATTACTCAAAAACTATTACAGATTTTAACATGTTTTATTATTCACAAACTCAAAAAGTTTCTTAGCATGCCTTAATAAATTTCAATGTTCCCTCCATTTATGGCATGAAGGACTTCAAAGCAAAACTAGATTTCCTCCCATGTTCGGGCTAGCATTTCGGGGGCGATTTCAGCGATTGAAACTCCCAAGCACAGAATAATTGAAACAATGTCATCAACGCTGGTCTTCTACACTCAGTCTTTCACATATCCCCAGAAGAAAAAATCCAGAGGGTTCGCATCGGGTGAGCGAGGGGGCCAGGGATTGGCCCATCCCATCCAATCCATTATCGTGGAAAGTTAGTATCAAGCCACTGCCTAACTTACAAGTCCCAGTGAGGAGATACTCCATCTTGTTGGTAGACTTTGTTGGGCTGCAGTTCTTTCACCTGTGGAATCAGGTAGTTCTCCAGCATATCTAGGTAGGTTGCAGCAGTAATGGTATCTTTAGCAAAAAAGGTCAGATTACTCATTCATGCATTAAGCGTTGACTTTTGGGCTGTCGCGTATATGCTCCCTTAGAACGTGGGGAATTTGTGAGCCCCAAATGCGGCGGTCGAGTCGGTTTACTGCTCTGGAAGTATGAAATGTTGCCTCATCAGAAAACAAAATGAAGACGAGATCATTGTCGATTTTTTGGACTCTCTAAGTGCTTCGGTTGGTCATCTGGCTTCAGTTCATGCATCATCTGGATTTTGTAGGTGTAAGACGGAAATGGTGCTTCACTATTTTATGTACGGATGTCATTGACATATTCAGTTGACGAGCCGCTTGGTGAAGTGATTTACGGGGATTATGATCGAACGCCTCCCTGATCTTTTCTACTCTCTGTGGTGTCGCTGAAGGTCTACCAGCACCCCTTTTTGTGTATGCGTAATAGGCTCCCTGTGTTTAAAAATTTTTCATGCCATAGTTTAATTGACTTATGATTTGGAGGATCCTTTTTAAACTTTGTTTTGAACATTCTCTGAACTGTAATCATTGACTTAAATTCTGCAAGCCATAACACACATTGAGCTTTTTCTTGAACATTCGCCATTGTTTACTGTGTCTTGCGAAAAATAGAACAATGCACCAACAATAGTACCACGTGCCAACTGGGTGTTTCATTATCAACTCACGAGAGAAACTTTTTGAGTTTTTCTTTGTGAATAAAAAAAAATTGTTAAAATCTGTAATAGTTTTTGAACAATAAACATGTATAATAAGGGAGGTAATTTAGAAACACCCTGTATATTGTAGCATCCCTATTCTTGATCGGGAGTACAGATCAATCCGGTGACTCGCAATTCTATTAAATAAGATCTTTAGTTCATATTGGGAAATAAGTATCAGACATAATTGGTTGGTCCCTCCTAAAGACCTGGGATGGATAACGTTTATTCTCAAGAGATTAATTCTAAAACAATAATTAAATGGATCAGGCACCTCACAGGTGTTGAGGTCAAACAAAAGAAAAAAAGTCAACAAACAATTAATTAAAATAACAAGTAAATAAAAGTCTATTCTATTGTCTTTCACTAAAATATTGAGATCAACTTCGTCTTGAAAACATAAGAAGTAATATCTGTAAAAATTAAGATCGCACAAATAAATTCTCTTAAACAAAATTTGAGTTTTAAGTATTCTTTTTGTCGTTATCGGTAAAAGTTCGTCAATGGGAAAGGGTTATTTTTTCGATCATATCAGTTTCTCCTAAAATCACATCTGGTAAGTATTTTTCTTTAAACTAAATTTTAGTCGTAATAAATTAATTGATGTTTACTACACTCTCAAGGGATTATTTATGAGTATCATCTCAGTATCAACGTCGACGGTTTTAGTTTGTCTTTATCTTTTCTAGTCCTGGATTGAAGTGATTACTCTAGGTAAGTCTCATTAATTGGGTAAACGTCTTTCTCTGTATTCTACTTCTTTCTTAATTTTCCTTATTAATCTTTTTTTATTATTATTTCCTTCTTTTCACTTAAATGAAAATACCATATATACTAGTCTATAAGCCAAATCCCCCCCCCCCCCCCAAAAGAAAAACACATTCAACCTATGCACTCTTATAAGCAGAATTTACAAAAAACTAAATAATTATTGTTGTTGTTTTTGTTGTTGTGAAGCCCTCGTAGATGGGTTACTTAGCTTATTTTTCGACACTACAGTAGATTCCACTTATTAATCAGTTTAGATTTCATTCATTAACCCTTTTACTGCTTAAATAAATTTCTGATAAGATAAAAGTGCTCTCTCTCTTTGCAGCATAATGAGAATCTCTAAAAGGCTGTAGCGGCCATATTTTAAAAAGTAAGAGAGGGGGAGGGGCTTCAAACGAAACCAGCGCGTTTTTACGTGCTCCCTCATTGCAATACATACCGTAAATACATTAATCTAAACAGTTATTCAATAGATAATGAATTCAAAATGGAACATCGAAACATCGTAGATTCAAGAAGATCGAAAAATTCTATGTCGAAACTTTTTGAACATCAATACTGTCATCAAGCACTAGCGTATGAAATTTAATATACTTTAACACCACATTGTACAAGTATAAACAATATACAGTGCATTATTTCACTTCTTTTTCCTCAATTTTCCATCCACTTTTCCATTGTTAAAAGTAAATGCTGTGAGGTCCAAAAGCAAGTGTGTCTTGAAAATCATCCAAGAATGTTTTAATAAAGAAAGTTAATATGATTACAATTAAAATATATTATTACATACACGAAAAAAAGATCAGGAATCACTTTCCACAAGCAAAAATCAAAAATACGTAACTAAAATAAAAATATGTTACTGAAAGATGATCGAAACGAAATTGAAACCATAATCGAAAAATGGTTTACCGGTATATAATATAAAATACTTCAAATACAAAGTTAATCGAATAATGGTTTCTTGAGTTAATATTTTTTAACACTTAAATTTAAATAAAACGTAACTTAACAGTACTTTTGTTTTAATTTTTATATCAGTTACGCATTTGTAATTTTAAAGATTATACATATATCAAAATCTAAACTACACCCTTCGGTTCTGCTGACTAAAAGTCAGGGACAGTCAGGGAACCATCTAATTCCTTTTCATATGTAAACTTAATGGTAGGAAATTGATTATTTAAAGTGCCAACAAAGTCTTCTATGTTGGATTTGGAAGTGTCAAAAATAGTAAATATGTTGTCTGGGGTCGGGTCATGGTGTTTTTCCACTTTTTGGAGCCAAAAACCAGGGCTCGGCTTATGCACGAGTATATACGGTATTAATATTTACCTTTGTTTATATGAAAGAAGAACATCTTCTCGTCACTATTATAGACGCACAGTCCTAAAAATAAACCTCCACCTGCCGCAATACAAGACTCCCACCGGGGCATCAATCGGCTAATACCGTCCACAAAAAAGTTGGTTTTCTGCTGCTATCTGAAACATGCCCAAACAGCATGAATCGTCGACCTTTCAGTGCCTTCTTTAAAGGACCAAACATGAAAATCACATGGTGAGAGGTCCTGGCTATAAGGAGGGCGTGGCAGAACTTGCCACCGCATTTTGGTTATTGCTTCTTGCACCAGTCTCGCAACATGCGGCCTAGCATTGTCCTGGAGGAAGATCGCCCCATCACTGAGCTTACTAGAACACTTGTTTTTCACAGCTTGATGCAAGTTCTGCAGTGTCTTGGTGTATGTGATAACATTAATACGGGCTTTGAGTTCCATAAACTCCAAAAGCAGAGGACGTCGGAATAAAAGAAACACGTAACAGAGCTGCCAACCTACAAGGGTCAAAAATCGGAACCCTATGCCCCCCTTGTGTGTGGACGTGCATTGTCGTGCTGCAGAATAGGGTCCATACCCTTCCGAACTCGGAGCAACCGGGCACGAAGCTTTTCTAGCGTTTGCACGTACAGTTTTGAGTTGATCGTGGTTCCTGGTTCCGAGAAGTCAAGATGGACAACACCCTGGAAGTCCCAAAAGATGGTCAACATGACTTTCCCTGATGACTTGATAACCCTGAACTTTTTGGGACGTGGAGATGTTGCATGGCGATATTCCAACGATTGTCATTTGTTCTCTGGGTCAAAATGATGTGCTAATGATTCATCCCCCGTGAGAATGCGCTGCAGAAAAGCCTCACCCTCACGCTCGTACAGGGCCAACAGATCCTGGCAAACGTTCTTTCTCTTCTCTGAGTTCAGGAGTGAGCATGTGCGGTACCCAACGAGCACACACCTTACCATATCACAGCAACTCTGTTATGATAACATGCACTCTCTCCTTGGAAATTTGGAGCTCTGTAGCGATGTCATATTGCTTAATTCAGCGGTTGGAACAAATCATTTGATCGACACGAACTCGATGTTGCTGTGATTGGTCGTCCACTGCGGGGTTGATCAGCTAGGCTAGAGCATGCTGGGTTTCGTTCTTTCACTAATCTTGCCCATCTTCTCACTGTACTGACGTCAAAAGTTGCATTGCCATATACAGCTGTCATTCGGCGATGAATTTGGACAGGATCGCAACCTTCAGCTGTCAAAAACTCAATCACTGCACGCCGTTTCAACCTGACTTCCACGTAGGTCGCCATTATGTTTCATTTTCAGCACACCTACACCATCTAGTGACATAGACATGAAGTGTTTTTGAAAGAGAACAAAATAAGCCATCATTTGAAAAAAAAATATTTAAATTCGTTAAAAAATAAAAGTGTTATGGCCTTGGAGGCATTACTTTTCAGCCCACCCTTGTACAATTCCAATACTTCTAACAATGTTAATACAATCATTTAAAACTCAACAGCTTCGATACGTGATCGGGTGCAGCTAACGGAATGTTATGTTCAAGAAAAAATCCTGTAAATAACAGTTCTGCTCTAATAACATGCTTATCTGAAGCAGTAGATACATAATCCGTCATTTTGGGTGTTTTCTTCAAGCTACTGTTATGTGCTGAAACGTGCTTCGTGGTTTTAGCATGAAGGACTATATCATTTTTACATTACAGTTGCATAAACTGCAAAATGCATAGAAATTTCCTTTATGAGATTTTTTAATAAAATAAAAATCTTGAGAGTACCTGTCTATAAGTACAGTACCTTATAGATAAGTTTGCGTTCTGCATTTTGACATATTTCCAGGCGATGATTATAATCAAAATGATGTCTATTTACACGACACACTGCAACCAGCTACTTCAGTAACATGAAGGCAAGCTTTACAGCGTTCCCGCTACTAGCGCTATCCACATTTCCGTTTCCGGTAAAATGTAAAACGTAGTACAACTTTCGGTTTCACCTAAACGGAATAAAATACTATAATAATGTGGCACTAAGCTAAGCTTTGGCGTGACAGAAGAGGTAAATAATTGCATCTTGCCCAGCAACAGTCAAATTCCATGAATGGCTTAAATCGGACTATATTGGTCCAAAATCGTATTCCCGGAACAAGATAAAAAAAGCGGAACAAATACGATAAAATCGTAACATTTGGCAGCTATGACGTAAGCATAACCTTCCCGGCCGAACTTTGCGACTTGAATTTTTTGGGCTGTGGTGACGATGGATGCTTCCACTGCATTGTCGATACCTTCCTGAAGGGTTCCCAATAACAGCACCAGGTCTCATCTACCACGATAATCTTCTTCAAAAACGCTTTCCCCTCACGACTGTAACGTTCCAAACAGCAGCCAAAACGCAGCCCTTTGTGCTCCTCCGTGACCTTCCAGGGTACCCATGACAGCAGACCTTGCCATATCCCAGGCTTTTCAATACAGCGTATGTGAAACCAATATTGACGTTGTGATCCTTCGCAAATGACCGTACGCTGATCCGCCTGTCCTCATGAATCGACTTATCCACGTCTGTCTTCAGTTGATTGGTGACGACCAAGTTTGCTTGGCCCGGACGTGGTTTATCAGCAGTTTCCACACGACCATCATGGAACATTTTGGCCCAACGCACCACGGTTGTTTTCAAGACACATGCTTCTCCATAAACATTCAATATCCGAGCATGAATGTCAACTGGTGGAATGTCCTCGGCTGTCAGAAACATTATCACCACTCGTTGGTCAGTTTTGGACGGATATTTAATAGGAGGGTCCAGTGTAACACAAACGAAATTAGAGCATAAGCCTAACTTAACTTCCCACAGCAGTGCTTATCAGAACAAGCAGACGATACGTTAACAATCACCAGTTTGCCTCATGTCTGCGCACTCACGTGCTCGCACGCTACAGCTCGAATCACTTTCATTTGAATATGCCTTATATTTATAGCTTTCAATCGGAAATGGGACAGCGGCATTTGTACAGAAAGGGAGGGGAAGGGGATTCTCCCACAAACTAGTATCGGAAAGATGTGATGACTCATTTCTTGGTATTTCTGTCTGTTGAGATAAAAGGTGGTCCATGAAAAACCACGTGGAAAAATTACCACTTTTCTTTCTTAAAGAATTCAAGGACTTTTCAATGACTATTCCGTTTTCAAGTACTTTTAAGGACCTTGAAAGTGAAAAAAGTTTTCCAAGGACTTTTCAAGGATTTCAAGGATTACAATAAATCTTGTAACATTCCAAAAAGGAGCTTTAGCCGAGAAAGTGATCGTCATGTGCACATATCTCTGTCAACAATGCTTAAAAGATACAGTAAGTGTATTCATTCTTGACAAATGAATTCTTAAATGACATCCATTATCTTATTATCTTGGTATTCTTAACGGTCATTGTTTTAGCATGTGCAATCAACTTGAAGGAGTCGAAATAAAAAAAATCCTGAAAAGTTGATACAGAAGAGCTAAGACCTTGATGGTCATATTTCTGAAAACAGAATTTAAAAAAGTTAACCTGTTTTCAAGTTATCATGCAAACGGAAGTCGGCCAGATAAACATACAGGCGAAGTGTACATTCTTATAAGCATCTTTCTGCTAAAGCTCCTAATAAAGAAATAAAATAAAAGTTAATAACGAAAAGTTAAGATACATAAATAAGACAAGTGAAAAAATACAAATTAAGTAAAATAAGTAATAAGATAGGAGAAGTATCTTATGTAAAGAAATAGAAGAGATTTATAATAATGGATATGAGTATGTAAGAAAGAAGAAGAAATAAATAAGCAAAAAAGTACAAAAAGTTAATGATGGTTGGAAACAAATCTTTCATTGTATTGGAAACTTTCTTCTGCAAGTGCTTAGTTTCTTCTGTTCTGACACTACGAAGGGCCATGTCTGTGTTAATTTGATTATGAGCTTGTCTTCCTCTCTGCATCTTGCTGCTAAATGTCCAGATTTAATCCTTTATTTCTATCTTTTTTCATACATGAGATTGCCAAAATAGTGCTTATTACTAATGATGTGGTCAGCAGAGTTGGATTTAGTAATGTTAAGCCCGATCATTGCCATATGTTCTTTACATAATTGGGAAAGAACGATTCATATACCCGAAAGAAGGCATCTTGCACCAGCTTTACACAAAAAAGCTGGAAAACTACAGCATTTCTGTCACTGACTGAAACGTGTCTCCCCATTAAAGTTTTTCTTTGTAAATAGATACGGTTTCCTTTTCATGATTTACATAACATATACCCTAACTCACCAATCAATTTTAACAAACTTTTTTTGTCAACATATTCCTCAAAACGAACACCCAGTATTTTAATATTAATTTCACTTAATAACATAATACTAAATGGAGTCTACACTCACCTGGGATCATTTTAATGTGTCGATTCACATCCTCCCAATCTTCAACTTTGTTAAATTTCCAGTCAACAATAAAATTCCCATTATCAGTTACAACTGGACCCTTCAAGCACAGGAAAGAAGAAAAGAAAAGGTTTTGGCTCGTGTCTGAAAAAAAAGGGGTCTTTTAATACATCAATATGCCTACTGCTTTCATTTCTGCCATTCTCAATGAAGAACTTCCTCCAAGTGTCTCCAACTGTTTCATAACAGGGACATATGCCATGGGAATTACTTCAATTGGGATGCCTTTTTTCCATGTTTCACCTAACTCTTTTGAATTCTTCCTTTGTCAAAATTATTAAGAAAATGACTTGTTAATTAAATTATGAAACAATTAGGTACATCAAAAATGAAATTTATGAAAATTATAAACTTATTTATGTAAGAGTAAAATTGTGGTTTAACATTTCTTCACTACAGTATTTCTTTGTCTTGAAAATAAAATGAAATCTACTACTGTACTGTACTTTTTAAGAAAATTCCTGGAGTATGCTTTACCTTATCCTTAAAAAGTAAAACTTGTTTCATGTATATATTTGTGATAATACAGGGTGTCCGTAAAGTCTCTCCGCAGTGGAAAATGATGATTCAAAAGGACATCTTCCGAAACGTGTGCAGACCAGTGGACTTGTGCCTATGCATGGATGGAAGGCACTTTCAACATCTCCTGTAAACTTGTGCGTACCCTTACCACTTAATATACTTTAATTTTCATTGTACAGGGTGTCCAAAAAAGTCTGATAACATGGCAGATATCTCAAAACCTATGCATTGTACGAAAAAATGTCCAAAGTCAAAAGTGAATTATTTCATGCGGGAAATTCATTAGCCAAGAAATTAACCCCCCCCCCCCCTTGTGAGAAAGTTTTGAACTCAATTTTATTGATGAAGACAAAGATAGAGAGTGTGTCTTACAGACATTCCTATTCTACGTTTTAATGATCTTTAAGAATCCAAAGTCAGAATTTCAAAAATCCAATATATTTCAATACATACGCACAGAACCTGGCTCCATAAGACTGCTGCCCCCAAGTCTGTGCTTGTGCACTAAAAACGTTTGGACATTTTGAATATTGTTTTATTATACAGGGTGTAAATGGACGACGTTTCACAAATTTAAGGATATGTAGAGGATGAAACTCTGAGCAAAAAAAAGTTTAGTCACGTTTTTCAATCTGTGGCTCCGTTAAAAAGTTATAGCGCTTTAAAGTTTCGTGATGTCACTTCCGGAAATCTAACTTGATACAGACGCTGAGCAATTTTTAACTTAGCGCTATAACTTTTTAACGGAGCCTCAGATCGAAAAACGCGATTAGACTTTTTTGCTCAGAGTTTAGCCCTCTACATATCCTTAAATTTGTGAAACGTCGTCCATTTACACCCTGTATAATAAAACAATATTCAAAATGTCCAAACGTTTTTAGTGCACAAGCACAGTCTTGGGGGCAGCAGTCTTATGGAGCCAGGTTCTGTGCGTATGTATTGAAATATATTGGATTTTTGAAATTCTGACTTTGGATTCTTAAAGATCATTAAAACGTAGAATAGGAATGTCTGTAAGACACACTCTCACTCTCATTTACACCCTTTATAGCATTAAAAATAGGGGTTCCTATATAGGGAGTGCAAGTGTGACGCCAGTCCTTGGAATTCTTCAGTCACGTGACTCGATTTGGTTCCAAACAAGTCTTCTCGCTTCGGGATTTAACATGGTTCCAACGTAGGGATGGAATAAAATCGTTTTGTATAAGCCCAGTGTTTATAACACATTTAAGATGTGAAATTGTTTAGTTCCTCACTGCTCAGGAAGGAGCCAAAACAGCGATTTAGACATCTATCGTTTTCCCAAAGAAAGAAAGATCCGCGAACGATGGCATTCTTTTGTTAAGTGATTAAAAATGATTAAAAAGTGTTCTAATATTATTGTATAAATTATATAATGGTATTAAATGTCTTAATAATAATATAAATTACACAAATTAACATAATAATTTAAGAGATGTCATTTTTACTGGCCGCCCGTTTCAACGTTACTAGTACGTATATTGCGTGGTTCCAATGTTTGGAACCAGCGATCCCATTTCCCGTTCATCGAGGAAATGACGTCAGCTGTGACGTAGTCACTTGCACTCCCTATAAGATTTCAAAGTTACCCCCCCCCCCCAGCCCTCCCTCACAAGGGCGGGGGAGTAATTTTTTGGCTAATGAATTTCCCCGGCGAAATAATTCACTTTTGATTTTGGGCATTTTTTCATACAATGCTTAGTTTCAGAGATATCTGCCATGTTACCAGATTTTTTGGACATCCTGTATAATACACAAACACATTCCCACTTTGACTCCCCCCCCCCCCGCCCCAAAAAAAAGAATATACATATTTTTTAAATCGTATCTTCATTGCATTTATTATCAGAATATTACATAACATTTACATTTTATAATATGTATTAGTGATTTTATTTGACTTATTTTTTTGACTGCGTATTATATATCGAGAATTACGGTAGTTCATTCCTAACGTAAATAAAATGCTATATTTTCCCGTTTATTGCTTTTGTTTTTCCACTGTGGAGAGACTTTACGGATACCCTGTATTTTGTTGTTATAAGTCTGAATTTTAAACACCGATGGTTTTTATTTCACATTAACAAGGGTAAATAAAACTATCATCTGCATGTTAAATATTAAGTTATTAGGATTCATTCGATATCATAATTAATTATAGAAACATTAACAAAACATTCTTACATATTTTTAAATGATATAAAATAGCTAAACACATTGTATATAGAATAAGAAATTTTTAAATATTCTACAATCTTTACCGTAGTTTACTATGTATTTTCTGCACCATCAAATTTTCCCCATGTCAAAAAATTAAACGCCACAATTCATCTGCATCACTAAAGTTCACTGAATCCTCAAATTCACTGTTTACATATACGTTTCGAT
Source organism: Rhysida immarginata (assembly GCA_023313115.1). Lineage (NCBI taxonomy): Eukaryota > Metazoa > Arthropoda > Chilopoda > Scolopendromorpha > Scolopendridae > Rhysida > Rhysida immarginata. The sequence goes on along the minus strand of JAHWFO010035268.1, from coordinate 181,388 downwards.
CCGGATTGACTTGAACTAATCCAAAAGTGCCTCGCATTTACATGCATCTACCTCAATCTGGATCGAGTCCGATAAGATGTACTGTGGGTAAAGCTCTAATGCCCTGTAGATTAGGAAACTACAGAATCCATCATTGTTGGCCCAGTCAGCCTTATCACTTCAAGTTACGCTTCCTCTAAAATATGGCTGAAATGCAATTTTTTTTTTGTTTTTAAATTTTCCATTATTATCGTCTGGAAATATAACTCGCAATTAAATTATTGATTTTCCGTTAAATTTTTTGTTAAATTTTCAATTAAAATTTTTATACAGAATGATTCAAATCATGTGTAAAACAATTTAAGGGAGTATTATAGAGGTCAAGGTAAACACAAAAATTCCTATTAACATGGGTCCGAATTTGAACAATAACTGAGATATGAACAGAAATCAAAATGCCGCCACTCAGGTTAAAATTTGATCGAATTCCAATGAGAAATTTCAGAGTTACACAGTCAAAATTGTAACAAGTGCTGGTTAGTACTACAAGTGAATTCCATCAAATTTTAACGGTATACACAGTTTTATGTACCCTGTTATTCCTCCAAATTTCAATAATCTAGGCTTTACAGAACCTGAGTTATTAACTTGTTGATCTTGGTGGCGGCATTTTTATTTTTGTTCATATCTCAGCTATCGTTCAAATTCAGAACCATGTTAATAGAACTTTTTGTGTTTACCTTGACCTCTATAATACCCCCTTAAATGGTTTTACACACGATTTGAATCACCCTGTATATAAATAATAAGGTTGTGTTTAATGTTAACTAGATGAACTTTTTGGTTATTTACACCTCAAAATAATAATACTTAATAAATAATTAAATTTTAAAATCCATTGCATGTGCAGGATTTTTGTAACTTTTTTTTTTTTTTTATCAAAATGTAATTTCATAAATTTTTATAAAATTTTTAGATTTCTATCGAAAACTTCAATTTATTAGTTTATTTTAATTTTATTAAATTATAAAAATTATCTAATTACAATTATTTAATAAAATAGAAATTGTTAAATTGAAATTTTAATATAAATATAAAACTTAATTTGATAAAAAATTATTAACTTATCTTTTGATAAAAAAAATATAAAATCAATTTCATAGAAAATTTTAAATACAGGGCAATTCAAAATGAAGGACCCGATTTCAGACAATTTATTCCGTGATGTCTAATGATCGTAAAGTAATGTGAGATATATGCTTCAAAACGTTAACTTTCACAGTTTAGTTTCCATGCAGTGTTTTCACTTTCTACCGCTAAGGGTCAGCGGCAAGCAGTTAAAGAAAATGGTATTGACTGGAGAACAGATCGTTCTGTGTGCTTGACCCTATGTTATTTCTTCACACAGGGGGTTTGTAAAGGATCATGTGAATGTACCACAACTGCCAACAACATTGGATGATCTGCATGCCAGCATCACTGCAGCTATTGCTGATACTGACTGCAACATGTTACGAAAGGTTTAGCAGGAGATAAGACTATTGGCTTGATGTGTGTTGGGTTACTCAAGGTGCTCACATAGGAAACCTGTGATGTGCTGTGTTTGCAGTAAACTTTGAATGTTTACCTTTCGTAGCACGTCTCACAATACCATATGTTCATTACATTTCACAGAGTAAACTTCTGAAATCGGGTCCATCATTTTGACTTGCCCTATATTATGTGGCAAAATGATATTTTGATAAAAAAAAAAAATACAAAAAACCCCACACATGCAATATATTTTAAAATTTTTTAATTTATTCATTTATAGATATTTCTTGTTAGAGGTATTAATCAACCAAAAGCTTGTTTTAGTAAAATTTTCAACCAAATTTGGACTCGATCCAAACCAGGGTGTTTCAAAATCAAAATCAGGTTTCAAAATCCCTTTCTCTCATATTTTCTGGTTGCTCAGAAATCTGAACAATGATTTCAACCTGCCAATTCTGATTGGTTAAAACAGTTCTGAATGGTTTTGATTTAACTTTTTCAACAAGTAGTGCTAACTCACTCAATAAATGCAGATGAAAGAAATTAATCAAAGAAATTAGAAAAACAGTTGATTAAAAAAAGAAAAAAATTACAGTATCATAAATCTGTCCCTTACCTTTGCTGTGAAAGCTAGGCATCTTCACAGAAGGATACTGTATGCATTAAATTCCAAATGCCCCCTTACGGGGATTGTATACGCGTTTAGTGTTTGCAGTACTATAACTGACCTATCAGTTATTTTGGGCAGCAGTGTCTATTGGCTTAGAAGAAACTGAAAAGTGACTATTATAAGTGGAATTCTGGATCCAATCCAAATATTTTTACTACATTTAAGGGAAAATTTGATAATACCCAAAATATTGATCATAATAAACTGCATATTTAGTATGTATTTAGATACAAGTATTCCGCCCCAAGCAAAAATGATAATAGCCGATTGATAACATTAACAGTGATCACATTAAGTGGCACCCACTATATTTATGGAATTGCCTTAAAATAACACCTTTTAATTGATTAGATTTGTTGGAAGCATGTGTGCATAGACGTTTTTAGAGGAAAGGAGGGCAGGAAGTGTGCAACTTTAAAATGATAGGGGCAACTTGAGTGGGATGAAGCTTTTATTGATAGTTCTGTTAAAGTCAAATAAATAATACCAGTTTGCTAAATTAAAAAATAAAGGGGCTATTATTTTTCCAAGATTTACAGTATTCAATTTTCAATTTTTCTCAGTACATGTATTTGAATACACAAACTTATTGAAGAGGCAGGCATGGCACTGTGCCTTTCTAAAAGCTCTTAGAATGAGTTCTAGTTTTATATGTAATGAGTCATTAATCAACATGCCTCAAAAATTAAATTATTGTTTAAGGATTGCATCATGTTTGGGGCTTAAGATGGAAGTAAGGAAGATTTGTACCTCAAATATCCACGTTTAAGGTCCAATCTGTTCTTACCATTATCACGATTGCAAAATTTCGAGGCAAGGTGGCTTTTCAATAACCTTAAGGAGCATTATCTCCTTAGGTCAGCACTAGAAATGCAGCAGCCATTTCATCACTTTCTAGTAAAAATGCCTTACTATCACACTGTAATTACTTCAAGGCGAAAATGAATGAGTTATAAAATGACTTAACACGAAAGAAATCTCCAGTTTTGAAAACTGGCAATTTAAAACATTTTTAAATGGCGGTTTGATACAGGGACAGGTTCAAAAAAGAGGGTTTGGGGGGAGGGGGGGATTTAGGAAAACTGCTGTGACGAAATTCAGGCCATGCGCATAACGTACGACTTTATTTTGTTATTTTAAAAATATTCATATATACTTTTAAATTATGTATGTATTATAACATTCAACTATTATAAATTGTCACTATTTTACACAAAATTGCTAATATTGATATGAAATTAATATTAATTTTTTTTTTCATTTTTCTTAAGCTTAAAGCTCTAATTTAAGTGTGAAATGGATATTTAAGAAGTGTAAAACAGAATAAATGGTTAGCTATGTATTTATGAAAATTCTTGTTAAAGACAAAAGGAATTATGGGCTACCCGAAACAAAAGATATCCTCTACTTCCTCCTTTCCCAACAGTTATTTCGTTCCTTTTGTTTAACCCTTTTGACCTATGATCTTAATAGCTATTGCCTAGCAACATAACCCTTTTTCTGCAAAAATTTTTGTCATATCCATTAAAATTATTCTCAAACCTATGACTGGTATTCTTGAAGAAAGATTCAAGGGCTCATGTATGAAAGCAAATGCAAATGTGATACAAATCTGGTTCTTTCAAGGAGACCTTGTTCCTCTCTCGAGTATCACTAAATCTAGACCTGTCTCATCCACAAGTAAAAATTACTATTCATCGACTATAGGAGGTTGAGCATGCTCTTTCATTAATCACTATTTCATCTTATTATTTTGAAAGTGTTAGCCTATTAATAAAGTGAATGCAAAATTTTTAAATCACCTGTAATCTCCAATGACAACAAATTTTTTGGCGCAGGCTGCTACAATTTTCTCCTGCGTTTGACATCCACCTCCACCTTTAATGAGTGTTAATTTATTATCTGCTTCATCTGCACCATCAAAGGCAACATCCAACTTTAAAGAATGAGATAAAAAGAATTATTAACAAATGTGATAAAGCAACAGTATTGTTTAGTAACAAAATCTAGTAGCCAATGTAGCAAATGCTATGGGATTACAGTAAAATTCTTCAAATCTGGCATTAGCAGGACTAGCATAATGCCAGATTTCTTGTCAAAAATGGAATGGCGGCTTCCTTTTCCAATGTTATTAAAATTTTTTAGTTTACATATGAGAATTAAAATCATGTACTTTTTCGCATCATCTAACCTTGTTTGTTTCATATGCTTTGGCTTTCTTTTATGAGCTTCACTTAAGGTCTGTACATAGTTACAAATTTACTTAACATGGTTCAAATCTAAACTGAAAATTGTTAGCAAACGCCCAATAAACAATGGTAATATGAGAGGATTTGGAACATTCAATCGTAGCCTACAAGGATTAGAGCTAAACCCCCAATTTAGCTTTACATATGGTCAAAAAAAAAACCAAAAACAAACAAAAAAAAAACAAACCCTACTGGATCAAAGTTGGTGGCGCTGTAACCAGACAGTCTGCATTTAACATGCGTTTTGTTATTAAATTTATTAGGTTTAGAACTTTTCAAACCACTTGAGAACTTTTCCTTTTAAAACAGACTAAACTACTTTACTCAACTGTTATCATTGTTTTTGTTTTTTAAAAGGATCAGCTGTACCACTGCAGGATTTTTTTGGTGCCACTTTTCACACTATGAAAAGAGCAGATGGATAGGCTTTCACTTTTGTTGTTGATGGGAAAATTTTTAAATGTAGTAAATGGCAAATGTGCATGTTGTTCATCTGTAGAGGCATGTCGATCAAGATCGATTGCGAATGAATTTTTTGAAGCAAGCATACATTTCCGATTGGTTGTCGCCATTTCGCTTTTGAAACTTCGCAATCACACTGGCTTTGACAATGGAAAAATGGGCGGAAACTCTACAAAAAAGTGAATTGTTTTTAAAGTTCCGAATGTGCATATCATAAATGTTATGAGATGAAAAATAATTGGTCAAAAATCAAAGAGATGCCTTTCGAAAATTTTTTGAAAACCCGAAGTAAAATTCAGGAGCCTAGCCAACATGGATTTCTGTTCATTCCAGTTTTTAAAATGCTGGATTTGAAGAATTTTACTGTATTTTGCCACTGCCACTATTACGTTTCAAAATCAGTTATAGAAATTAAAATTAGTCACTTCAGGATGGCGTTGCAAATCAGATAATTTGAGGTTGTTCTCAGTTATTAACTGCCTTGCCTGAGTAAATAAACAGATTATTATTATTATTTTTTTTTTACATTTATAATTTTAATGTCTAAAATTATTTTGTAAGTTTTATTTTCACCTGAAATGATGTGGGTACACAATATATATTTAACCCTTCATTTTTAACTCGCTCCGCTGAAAACATTTAAGTTGCTATTAATATTTAGTATTTTTTAAAACATTAGGCTATTTATTAGACAGAAATTAAATTTTTAATAATGAATTGCGTCGATGTTAAATTAATACACGTTTGAGGTGGTTATGTTTACTATATTCAAAGTTTGTGAAGAATTATACATTAAGATAAATAAAAAGGGGACAAAGTAATTTCTTTATGTTTACAGAATGTGTACGGCTCACTCAAATTAGCATCAGAGTTCAGATAAAGCCTATCAATATCATGGTACAAAGTTTGCATGATAATTTAAATGATGAACTTAATATAACAAGGTCAAGGAGTTTTCTTTTCTTTTTTTATATTCACCTAAGTGACGGACTGCGAAGACTATAGTTGATCCACTTCCAATTCCAACAGCGTAATTATCCTAAGGAATCAAAAGGAATCCTTCATTAATGATTTTAAATGGTAATTTATACGTTTAAATTTGCAATAATACTTCAACAAGAGGTTGATTAAAATGTGCTTTTCATCTTAGATAAGAAGTCTTCATCTAAATTTATAAAACTAAAAAAAATTAAGTATTAACTTATTGTTATGGAAACAAATCTTGATGCATCTTAGAAAATCTCAAATATTTTCCATTAAATTAAATTAACTATATATCATTTATAATTAATATTAAAAAAGACATGTTACATGACGAATGAGTCCTTTATATCTTAAGTCATTTATGTATAATTTAATGGCTAAATATTAAAATGCTCAAGACATCTTTAAAAATAGGCTGTTCAAGTATCATGTGATTTAAACGTATGACTATGGTAAAGGAGACGTTACTCTGAACTTTTACCCGTATGACATTATGTATTATTAAAAAAAAAAGCCAGATTATCGGGTGATTGCCAACTTGAGCTATGTGATATACATAAGACAAGTGTGTTCGTTGTTGCATGTGGAGTATTTAAAGCTGCGAGTTGCTTTTTTTTTTTTTTTTTTTACTCACGTTCACGTGCTCGTAGACGGCCTTTCGTGCGGCTGCATCCTTTGCTTTGTCAATGGCGTCCATCGCCGATGATCCTAAACGGTGAAAAACACACCGAGAAAGGTCTAATCCGAGCCCGTGATGCTTGACCAAGGTCAAGTCAAAGTGTCTTAAACTGCCTGTCAGAAGCCACTTCCACCTACGAAGATGCATGCCGCGAGATTATTTTAATATTTGGACGTCATTAATAGGAGCGCTTTTATAATTTAAGTATCATCTTAAAGCAGCGTTTTATAAAAATCATTATTCTTTTTATTCTGGCTCATCGATTTAATTATTTTTGCCAAAAAAATGTTTATTTTCTCGAAAATTTCAATATATATATATTAAAGATTAAAAAAATATAAAACAAAAATAGGTATACGCGAAAATGTTTTTCATAACATCAGAATATCTTTAAAACAAATTTTGAGATTAACTTCTTTGGTAAACTGTCTTGATTTGAATGTAATTTATGTGGGCAATAAAAATAAGTGAAGAATAAATTACCTTGCTTTGCTGAAAGGAGCAACGAGATAGAGTACATTCTGTCTTGTTGGAAAAGAGACGCTGGCTGAACAACAGCTAAATAATTTCGAAGTATTTTGATGATTCCTTTATGGAGAGCTGAATTAAAATTTGTGAATAATACATAATTTTTTTAATGTTTCTATCAAAATGAAGGAGTTATAATGAAGTATATACAAAATGAAATATTAAAAATAAACTATAAAAAATAACAATATTGTTTTCAGCTTATATCGCGCATGAAAAGCTCTAACGAAGCCAGGATTTTCTCTTACCATTTGTAGACTATGGCAAATCCGTGCTTCTTTAAAATAATTTTTGCCTACCATTTATTTTTTCGCCGTTAGTTTTCAAATCTTTCCTTGTGTATATACTTTAATTTAACCACTTTTTGTTATTTTTCTGATTTTCCACCATTTAGTATTAAGTGGGAGTTTAAAAGCGCTTTCAGTCTTCTGCAACCAAAGGAAAACTTTTCCGCGGGATGGGTGGAATATATCTACTTTTCCACGGCCGTACTATATCTATCCAGGCCTGACAACTGAATTGATGACGTCATGCTAGAGGTCGGAGAATGAATGAATTTTCTGCTTGCTATTTTGAATAGGTTACTTGTAATATTTTTCTATAACATTTTTAAATTTCTTTTCTTGTTTTACTGTGATTGTTAATTCCTTAAATTTTGAAATATGATTTTTTTTTTAATTTTTCTTATCCAATTTCTGTTTGTGTATCTTAGTTAATTATTAACAGAGTATGGATCAATTTTGACTTTTTAAAAACATCGCTCTCAAAACGAACATTTTTCTCTCTCTCATTTTTGGTCCGACTTGCCATGAAAACGCCCTTCTCAACGGAAATTTATCTAACTTAGAATTTTCTCTTCTAACAGTAGCAGGCGGATATAGTTCCTTCCATTTGAGCTGGTCTCTTTCATCCCATGTCTTGTCTTTTTT
>JAHWFO010035268.1:161826-173275 GCA_023313115.1 Rhysida immarginata | reverse complement strand
GGGGGGGGGGGGAAGCGCTTCATTTAAATGAGATGTATGTTCAGAAACAAATGTTGGATAGGTGCCTTGTTTTAATTTTATTCTGCTCGCGATGTGTATAACGATTTCATTACCTTGCTTGTCTGTAAATATTTCTTCTTTACTTAAAACGTCATCGTGAAAATGCTTGATATAAACTTCTGAATTTGCGGTTGGCGTGAAATCTTCACGGCGAATTTTAATAGCCGGTTCCTTTAGAAATCCAAAAATTGTTGTGTACAATTTACAATGTACATAGTGGTTTATAATAATTGGATTTGCAATGAGGAACAGAGCAACTTCTACCCATTACCTACGATGTTAAAATAGAATAATATAATATTAAATTTTTGAAAGTTAGCCACGATGTTAGGCCTAACATACGGTTTATAATGATACTGTAACTGAAAATAATTCTTATTTATAAAAAATATACTTAGGAAAGGTTTCTAATTAAGATCCCGATTACAAATGATTCAAGATGACAAATTATGTTTACACAAGTTAAACGAACACAAAAAATTATCTCCTGTTTCAAAATGGCAAGTAGACGACCTGATGCCTCACCGACTTCTAGCATGACGTCATCAATTCAGTTGGATATATAGTACGCCCGTGGTTTTACTCAAACGCTTTGGCTACGTTCACGGGTACTGTTCGTTTTCTTTAATCTGTGGCATAACGGCTCATTGACGACGAGAAAGACGGCTGCGCGACACTATAACAAGGCCGAACTATAAATACGGCCTTGGACACTAAGAAGTCACCTCGTTTTGATAATAAGTTGTTGTCGGGAGTTGTTTCGCGGTGTTTTTCGTGTTGCGGACAGCCGTAGTGATGAACGAACAAATTATGTAAAATGTTCAACTGGAAAAATATGTTCAATAGGAAGAAGTTTCAGGACGTATCAAGAGTTGGAGAGTTTTATAATTGAACGGCAACAAAACACTTTGTTCAACTTTGGAAATCGCATTCTACCAGGTATGTAATATGAAACCGGAATTTTTGTATAGAAAATAGACGTTTGTTGTATGAAAATGATAAACAAATATTTTATTCGAAGTATTGCCCATCGCTGGCTATACATTTTTTCCACCTGTCTGGCAATTTGTGGATGCCACGCAAAAGAGCTGTTACTCTTTTGAGGCAAACCAGTCATCGAGCCATTTTCGTACATTTTCGTGAAGTGAAGCGCTGCTCAGTTAGTGCGTGTCCCATCGCTGCAAATAAGTAGTAATCAGACGGAGCCAAGTCTGGTGAGTAAGCCGCATGTGAAATTATTTCCCAACTAAACGCCTCAAACGTTTCCTTGACCAGTTTTGCTGTGTGTGATAGTGCGATATCATAAAGTAAATTCATTTTGTGTTGCCTTTTTAGCACATTTTCGTAGAAAAGTGCTTATGTGATCAGTTTGTCCGTCCGTCTGTAGACACAATTCCAACAATGCATTGCGTTGCAATAGAGAGAGAGTGTGTGTATTGAATTGCTGGTAGAGACCAATTATGCTTGCATTGGGGAAAACGCGTGCTGAGCACATCGGTTCGGCTCGGCCAACACCACCTTGACAGAAGGCCTGCGCACGGAAACGTCATACATTGTTACATCACACAAAAGCGGCTATTGTTAATCGTATTTCTACCAATAATAAGTCCTAAATTTGGCCGTTTGATGATGATGAAACAATGAAACAATTAGATGGTGCGCGTGCAGGGGCATGTGATTGACGATTATTGAAAGGGGAGATCGGTCTGTAAATCAAAAGAATTTTTTTATTCGTAGGGAACTTATTATTTATTACGACAACTTGAAAACGAATTAACTTTTTCACACTGTTTTCACCAATCCATTAATATGGGACAGAGCACGAACAAGTTCGAACGTGAGATAGCCGAAACAGGTACGTACTTTAATGGTACCATTATGATACCCCTTTAAAAATTTCCTATAAGCTGATCAGATATGGCATGTAATATATCAAACAAATCGTCACGACGTGTCATGAACGAATATACATATAAGAGTAACTGGTGATAGCAGATAATGGTCTAGTGCTACGTGTCCTAATGGTACCATATGGTACCGTTGGAACTTTCAATTCTAATATATGGCATGTAATATATCAAACAACTCGTAACAACGTGTCATGAGTGAATATAGCGAGTAAATAATGATAGTGGGAATTGGTTTAGTAGTACGTGTCCTAATGGTACTATTAGATACTGTTGGAATTTTCAGTGTTAAAATATGGCGTGTAATATATCAAACAACTCGTAACAAAGTGTCATGAATGAATATAACCAGTAATTAATGGTAGTCAGAATTGTTTAGTAGTACATGTTTTAATGGTATTAGATGTTACCTTTGGAAACTTTCAATGCTAAGATGTAATATATCAACCTATTATATAGTTGTTAGACCTATTATTATCCATAGCTTATTGGTATCAAGAGCATATTGCTGTTAGGCTTAATAGTATCTAAAACTAATTACTGTGAGACATTTTGCTAATTGGTAGTAGTTAATCGCTTGCTTCAGCAGTACATGATAACGTAGGAACACTTTAGTTATTGAATATGAAAAAATAATAGATGCTTACACAAAAGTCTTCAGCAATTGAGGCTCACTTCGTTTAACATTATGTGGGAATGCCTACAAATTAAATAACTTATTTGTTCAAATAACTTCACTCTCCATTTAACTTTTCAGTTCTTCAAGTTTATTCGTTTAAATTCTCTCTATACATTACATAAATAGTAACTTAAAATTTATTTTCATATTTATATATTTTCTCTAAAGTGTTTTAAAATGTAGGTTAATTCTATGTATCCATTTACACACACCGGCCAATGAATTAGAAACCTTCCTTCAATACGGTATTGACCCTCCTTTGGCTGTAATTATACGCGGTTTGGCATGGACTCTACAAGGTGTTGCAATGCAGGTAAGGTGTTGCAATGCATTTGTCAGAGAGACCTTGAGGTCCTGCAGAGTAGATGAAAGCAGATGCCTTCGACGAATGTCTCTTTCCAACATGTCCCAAACATTCTCGATCGGATTCAAATCCGGACTTTGCGCTGGCCACGGCAGATATTGCAACTCGGTGTCATGTTCAGAAAACCACTCCTGAACAATTCTTGCTCGATGGACAGTAGCATTGTCGTCCATGAAGAACCCGTCACCATTTGGGTACAAATGCACCATTGCAGGATGGACTTGATCTGCAACAATGTTCAGGTAGTCTTTGGCTTTCACCCGACTGTCAAGGAATATCAGGCCATACCAAAAAAACATGGCCCAAACCATGACACCTCCTCCTGCAGCTTGAACTGTGTTCACAACACATGAGGGGTCCATCGCTTCATGGGGCTGCCGCCAAATTCTCTGCCGGCCATCAGTGCAAAACAATGTGTAACGTGACTCGTCCGACCACATCACCTTTTTTCAGTCGTCTATTGTGCAGGCGAAGTTTCCGGTTTGTTGCTGACACCAGGAGATTCCTCACTGGCATGCGACTTCCCATCCCTATTCGCTTCAACTTTCGGCGCATTGTTTATTATTTATTTTTTTATTAATTTCCAGCACTCTAAAAGAGTAACGTGTATAATAGACTACAAATAAAGGAACAACGTCCAACAGATTAAAAAAGGAGAATGGCCTTGACTTGAAACAAAATGGAACAAATATAAAAAGAAACCAGATGATCACAATAGACCGATTAAGAACAGAGAAAAATAAACCTTTTTATTGTTGATCAATATAGTAATTTCGCAATAGTGTCGGTTTAGCTGGCGACAGGAAGAAGTACATTGAGTTGAAACGCAAGAATATACAGATGAACGTATTTCAAATACCATTTATCCAAAGTCATTCCAAAGAGTTATCGTATTATAAGGAAAACGTTTGGATCTATATGCTGACGTCATTATGGGTACTACAGATAGGAACCGACGAGTTACTCGAGTATTATTTTGAGAAGTGAACCATGTCTTGACAAACGATGCTAGATGAGAATCTTCTCGTAAAGCTATAGACAGTTCGATGGTCAATGACGCCTATACTGATAGAACCAAGAATCGGTAATTGATGGCTCGAACACTTCATCGTTACAGAGTCTAGCCTATTCATTTTAAAGGCGATCCTAAATAGACGGTTATATGCTACCGTTAACCTCTTAATATTCACTATCGTAGATGAAGACCAAAATACGGCCCCGTACTCTATTTTCGGAACAATAACCGTTGTAATAAATTGACAAATTTGAGTAATATTCAATAACATCTTAATCTTTTAACCAAATAAGTCTTACGATGTAGAGTACTAATAAGTTGGTCAATGTGGTCATTAAAACTAAGATTCGGATCAAAAACAATGCCAAGTAGAATTGTTTTACTTGTAGAATTTCCTACTTTCTGGAGGAGATGGGTTGCGATGATCCTTCATTGAAGTCTGCCGTCAGTTGCTCTACAGTAGACCTTCGGTTTTGCTGCACAATCCGTCTCAGACGACGTCGGTCCCTGTCTGTGTTGATTGTTTTTGATCCACGATTCTGCCGTTTCAACAACTCTTGTGGAATCCGTTTCCACGCATTGAACACCTTGGAGACCTGACCTTTTGAGATACCAGTCAGTTGCACTGTCCTGGAAATCGTAGCTCCTGCTAGACGGGCTCCCACAATAACTCCTTTTTGGAACTCAGACAGGTCTGCTGTTTTCCACATTTTGCTCAACTTGAGCAGCTGCAGCTTGTTCCTACCCTGTACTTGCAGCTTGGACTCACATGATTGCATTCATTTGCATATCACAATCGTTTCTGACCTGTGACCCCGCTTTACATATCAGTACAGTAATTCATCCCGGGTTTCTAATTCATTGGCCAGTGTGTGTATGATACTGTAACACGAAAATGTGCTCCCTTTATTCGCTTTGGCGGTAAAATCATTCTTGTTGGATATTCTGGCCGTTTTTCACGCAAAGCTTGATTCAAATCGATCATTTGTTGCCAGTAGCGTTCAGTATTAACGGTTTTGCCAGGTTTCAGGAGCCCATAATAGACCATTTTGTATCTTCCACGTTCTTCGTTTCTCACGTAAAAATCGCCGCTTTTGAATTTTTTAAACCACTCATTGAATTGTGATTTACCAAGAGCATGCTCACCGTAAGCTTCGACAAGCATTCGATGCGATTCTGCAGCAGTTTTCTTCAAATGGTAACAGAAAATCAATGCTGTCCGCAAATCGTAGTTTCCAGGCACAAAATTCGACATGTTCAACGCTATTACAAAATATGCTGTTGTATGAAACTTGGATTGTTGTGAATTGAAATCTTTGTTAGATGTCTGAGTAAGATGAAGGATCTTTTCCAGTTTATTAAAAAACTTTTTTTGTGGAAAAGTGGTACCCTTCCTTCATGTATACGCAAATATCCACAGATCTTAAGGTCAGTCAAATTTTATATAATTTTTTTATATAATACTAGTTGTTACCCGCGGCTTCGCCCGCCCGCGCCATCTGTTGAGGGGAATTACAAAGAAAACCCCAGAAAGTGGGGAAGGGAGGGGGATCGTAGGGGGCTGATTTTTGGCGATAGAGCAGGTCCTTTATTGATAAGCCTGCCCTGAAAATTTCAAGTCGCTAGCTCAAACCGTCTAGGAGGAGATAGAATTACAGATAGATAAATAAATAAATACACGCAAGAGTTTTAGTATATAGATTATCTGTCAGACTAAGAAAATAGAGCAAACGACGTGGTTTGAAGGTAACTACATTGATAGCTAGGGCTATCTATGAGCAAATTCCGGTTTCATATTTACAGACGTGGTAAAGTTGCTAAATTATATAAATTATAAGGGGGGGGGGAGACGACGTGTAGGATCGTAAGTTTTTGTTTTCAACAATTGAGAAACCCACGTGCAAATTGAACAATAGGTTGCAAGTGTTGCATCACGTGAGAAAGAACGATAGCTCGCGCTTCGAAGCTCTGCGAGTGATCGCTTCGTCCAAAGAACAAAATGGAGTCAACGAAACAGGAACAGAGAGCAGTAATTCGTTTTTTCACATGTGAAGGAGTTTCAGTTTCTGAAATGACGTCGTATGCAGAACCTCTTCACTCGTGTTTGGACATGGAGCAAGAGGTTTTCGTAGGGATGGTCATCATTGCAAGATGATCAACGACCTGGACAAGCAAACCGCGCCATCACGGATGATTCCAAAGTCAAAATTGACGCTGTCTTAAAGGAAAACAGAAGAGTGACAATCGATGTCGTGGTTGCTAAAACTGGCCTTAGTCGTGAAACTGTTCACTCCATTATCAGGAACCATCTGCACTACAGAAAAATCTGTGCACAACATCCCGCATCATTTGACATCAGAACAACTTGGAGTTCGAATGGCCATGTCCCTGCAACATTTGACTTGCTATGAACAGGAAGGAGAGAGTTTTCTCGACAGAATTCTTACAGGGGATGAAACTTGGTGCTTTCATTTCTAGCCCGAAAGTAAACGTCAAAGTCGTCAATGGAAGCATTATGGGTCACCACCCCCGAAAAAATCAAAAGCAATCGCAAACAGCACGGGGAAGATGATGTTGACCGTGTTTTTTGATCGCAAAAGCCAGATTTTTCTGGACTTTATTGAAAAAGGCACCACAGTTAACGCAGCACGATATGGGGAAACATTGAAGGCACTGCGCGCGGCCATTAATGCAAGCGTCCTGGACTTCTTACAGAAGGAGTGCTTCTTCTCCACGATAACGTGCGTCCTCACACCTCGAAAGCAAAGGTAGACCTCATCAAAAAGATCGACTGGAAAGCAATGCAGCATCCACCTTACAGCCCTGACTTATCCCCATGTGACTTTCACGTGTTTGGGGATCTCAAGGCCGCAGGTTTCAGTCGGACGATGAAGTGAAGGAAGAGGTTTTGGAATGGTTCCACACGCAACCGAAAGACTTCTTCCATAAAGGAATTACACACCTTGTTACACAGTGGGATAAATGCCTTAACGCATTTGGAGAGTATTTTTAAATTCCTTGTATACACTTTGGATAAAATAAATAATTTTCGATGAACAGCTGAGGTTGGCGTACAATTAAAACCCTCACTGACCATCTAATGATTTATTCTTTAAATTATTTTCGTTTTTATTTGTAGGACCCTTATATAATTAAAGGGGTCATAATTTTTCTAAGATTTATAGTATTTAATTTTCAATATTTGAATACACAAACTTATTGGAGTACAATTTCCTAGCAGGTGGACAGTGAGGAAGGGGGGGTTCACAATAAACACGGGGATGATAATGACGCTGTTTATTACTTCGTTTTTGTAAACTTTATTATTACACTATCATGATTATTTCACCCCTTGTTGGCTAAGAGTGAAAGCCTATGTGTTCGTTTCCTCAACTTGACTTAAAAACTCATGACTCCAGCAAATATGTTGAAATTAAAAAAAAAAAAATCCATCCTTACGTATGTGACCAGTTTTGTGCAACTGTTTGACAAATCAATGTTTGAGGGTACGTTATACTGTGGCTAGACGCATTTTTATGACAATTGGTTAACCCTGTTTGAGAGATACATGTTTTATTTTTTTTTCTAAAAATGAAGATGCGGCTGTAGCATTCATACCAGCGAGTCAAACTCAATAAATTCGACAAGTCACTCCTTACTGTAGCCATGAACGTGCCACAGGCTTTCCAAAACGGCCTATGAGTTTACTATCTCATAGGCCGTATATGTACTGTAACGTTCTAAAACGTTATGACACGCAGATCTCTCCTATCTCTCTTTCTCTACCCTCAACAAAAATGGACGTATATAGGTGATCACCTCTTACAAAGGTTAATGGGCAACAATTACAGTCTAAAGCTTACGTAAACAATAATCTACGATAACAATACTGATATTCGGCCAATAAAAGTTAGTTTGAAAAGTTTTTTTTTTATCCTCGTTAACAACAAAAAAAGACAGATAATATATTATTATGAAGAGAACACAGCTCGCCATTACAACGAGGATGTCAAGGGCTGATAATGAAATCTCGAAGAGAGAAGAAATGATAAAAAAAAACCATGAAGAATTCTAAAAAAAAAAAAAAATCTTTATGACACTCTCTAAGTTTATAAAAATGACAAAAGAAGCGAAGAAATATCTCCGTTAAGTTATTTAAGTTATGGCAGAAAGATATTTAAGATTAGTGTTATGGAAATAAACACGAAAAAGAAAAGTTCAAGTCCATTTGGTACGGAGATAATAAATGGGCCATGCCTAGAACACGATGCTGCTGTTAATGTTTCCTTGATTTTTAATTTATTTTAGATTGGCTCTGACAGACCTAGAAACGGGAAAGAAAAGATAATTAGTGGAATAAGAAGATTTTGTTGATCGGCGTTCGGAATGAATAGATGATGCATCAATTTCAGTCAACTTCGAAGAGTAAGAAAACGAAGTCATCCATGGATAGTTTCGTCGTCACGTAATGTGGTGTTTGTTTGTCGTAAGTTTACTAACCTTTCCAAAATCGTTATGCTCATGTTCGAGGTTTTGGAACCCCTACCTTACCTATAAGTATTGTTAGATTAGTATTATCTTCCCCTCCCTCTTACCCTAAACTTACCGACAAGCATTATGATTGCTTCCTCCTAGTATGGAAAACATAAGATACTTACCAAAAAAAACAAACTTACGGGTGCATCTATTAAACTAATTCCAGTAACGTCATTATGCAAGAATTAAAGATCCTAAAAGAATTGGGAAGAGTAGCTTGAATCTAAAGAAAGTGAAATCATTTTTAAACTTTTATTGATGTGAATCGTACAATGTTAAACGTTAATCTCTAAACGGAAAGAATAGTATACCAGTGATACCTCTAAAGGGATCTTAAAAGACTATTACCTGTTGGTTATTCTTTTACATATAGAAGATAAATTCAATTTTATCCACATAAAGAAATGAAGAGATTGGTTTAAGACTGAAGTTTCTGTTATTACGAAGTCGTGAATTGTTATAATAACGTCAATTGATTGCAAAACAATTTTATCTAAAATACAATTTTTTTTAGTTTTTCTGAACGTCCGTTGGCGAATGATTTATTAAGAATCTAATGTCTATGATGTTTGATATTATCACGTTAACCCTTGTTTATTTTTTTTATTATAAAGAATTCTTCCTTATGAAACAAAAGAAGAATAAAGCCACGGTTAATTGTCAGAATACAGGCCTCTGTGTTTAACTATTAAGTTTGCTTTGTCCTTCGGTACTTCTTAGGTGAATAGGAACTCGACGTCTGAGGAGGAAAGAAATCTGAAAGAAAGTATTATGGTTTATCAACCCTTTGAAAGAAAGATAAGTCAAGTTTAATCATTCTTATACCGTGGTTTGTGTTATCTTGAATTAATGATATGGTTCTTTTATGTATTCAGATTAATGAACTATGAATGGAACTACCTCTGTAATGTAAGGAAGCGAGAGCCCACCGAAGTCACTCACGTCCTCGAGCTACCTTGATCTGTGACCGTTACAGTACGTACAAAGTCAAGGTTAAAGTACAACTCTACGGTCATATACAACTTTATTTAAATCGAAAGCCTAGCCTATTAATAACATCGTCGCATTTTTAAAAAAATTTAATTCGATCTCTAAATGTGTGGACAAATGAAAATAATGAGCGGGTTTTGAAATCGGGAGGCATCAATCTTGGGTGAGGCCGTGACATAGTTGGAGTCAAACGTAGAAAAACATGTAATTCTAATAACAGTGTAGACCGAAAAACAATGTACAGTGGTGCCTCACATAACGAACCTAATTCGTTACTAGGCGAAATTCGTTATGCGAAAAGTTCCGTTATGCGAGACTTTTTTTTACATAGTAGCTTATGGAAAAGAGTTTAATTCGTTCTTGAGAGGAGTGTAACGTTCTTCTATTATTCTTGGCACAAAGTGTAACGCTCTATATGCTACAGTACTTTGAAAAAAGTTACTCAGAAACAAAGTAAACAGTTTCAAATGAGAAATCACGTGTCGATAAATAATGGTCCCCTCTATTATAGTAGTAGTAGATTGTATCCTAGTGAAATGACTATTCAAAGGGATGTAACTCGAGTTGTTTTAAAACGGTGACATGTTAGGAAACGTTCATAAACCATGCGGTCAATTTGGCAGGGGAGGGGGGGTCAAACTTTGATCACTTATAAAAACAAAGGGGAGGAAAGGGGGGGGGGTCAAGTAATGGCGATATGGTCAAATTTATTTTAAAATCATTCAAATTTCTGCATTTTAATATCTTGTGCCCCAGTGGAACCACTTTCGGACTTTTTTCCCTTCGGATGATTTTAGCTTTCCCCCATTCGGACTTTTGCCCCCACCGCTGATTTTATTTAATGTATGGATTCCCCCTTACCTTCTTTGGCCTTTCAACTATTTTATTATTGTAAGCATTCAACAACCACCCGGGTTTACTTTACTATTATTTTGTCTGTAGGCCCACCAATCAGGATTGAGTATGCTCGTTCTGATTGGTGAACGTCTTCCATATATTCGGCATTTTAGGTCTGCCTACAGTCTATGCTGATGATACTGCTATCATGGCAGGGACGCACCAGGCATCTTACTCGACTGCAGAACGCCTTGAAAAAGTTCGAGGACTGGTTTATTGCTGGAAACCGAATTTTAACTCGGAATCCCGTATACTTCAACAAAAAACTTAAGTGTCCCCCGGATTCCCTGGTTGTATTCAATAAGAAATTCGAATGGGTTGACAACTACAAGTATCTTGGCGTTATCATCGACTCAAGACTCTCCTGGAATCGTCACGTAACTTATAGCTCTCCTGGGTAGAAACAGCGCCATCAGCATCGACAAGACAGTAATTCGGATCATCCTCCTCTATGGTATGCCTGCGTGGGCGATTATATGTAGAAGCAGATGGAGTGAACACCAGTCGTTCCAGAATGTTACCCTGAGGACCATTGCGCAGCTTGGAAGAAGGACCGTAAAAAATCATTACATCCACTCGGATCTGAACATAACTCATATAGGAAAACGTGTCCAAGCTCTCCTGATGAACATGGTGCAGATGATGAAGAGCCATGACAATGACCTGGTGGCTGGAATACTGAAAAACCGGATGGAAATGAAGTGGCATACAAAATACAGACAACCGAGGCAAATTCTTGATGTCAACTTCGAAGACACTGGCAACGTTTCCTTCCCGGATTATTGGAAGATGTAATACCACCCTCCCCCTCTCCCACTCTTCTGACAATCATCAATCTTATTTTTTGTTTTTTCATAATGTGGAAGACCTCTTTGGGTTAGTGAGTTAGTCTATTTTAGTGTATTTCATGTGGAATTTATTCCGGAAGGGTGAGAATCGTGTAAGCACTGCTTACGTCCCACCTGAACAAATGTACACTTCACTCTTCGATTGTCTGCCTA
>JAHWFO010035268.1:140023-155323 GCA_023313115.1 Rhysida immarginata | reverse complement strand
GGGGGGGAGGTTAATTTCTCTGATCACGTAATTTTTAGGGGGGGGGGGTTAAATATGACCACCGATGACCACAGAGGAGGAGAGGGGTAAAAAAAATAGGTAAAAAAGTGAACACGTTGTCTATGAACGGGGTCTTACGTGTCTGTCTGTGTGTACAATTATTGAGAATTTGGACTATTCTAAGTCAACAGTTATGGTGATACCATATTGGGAAGGAAGAATAAGGGATCAACTGGAAGTGCTCTCCGAAGTCAACATCGTGCCCATAGAGTACTACAAGGGGGGATACGCCATTTGTCAACTGACTCTTTGAATTCGGAGTTCCAGGAACACAAAATTTTACTAAAATATTCAGAAACAAGGCTACTACATGGGTATTCATGGCAGGATTGTCGTATACAAGCTTCTTATTACCCGGACGCAGCCTAACATACATCGTCGACGTCAGTGGTCAACGAACGAGCACAGTAGATTTGTTGGCCTGGAAACTTGTGTTAAAGGGTGATTAATCAGCTACACCCTTCTCTGGTCGGATGGACGGTTGTGGGTCTAGCAGATTTCGGGAGAATGACTTACTAGAGTGCTTAATCCTAACAGTCAAATTCGGAGGAGGTGTGATGGCATAATCCTATAATTTCATGGTTTGGCCTCAGACCTCTGGTTTTCATGCTATGCACATTGAACGCCGACAGGTATCTGAATACTCAGGTATCTGAAATGCTGCCTACCTTGTGTCGTTTTTATGGAACGGAGCCATATCTCTTTCAGCAGGACAATGCACCATGCCATAAGGCTGCCACCGTAAAATAACGTCACAACACTTGACTGGCCTCCACAGAACCTCGCCCTAAATCCTATTGTACACATTTGGAAAAAACTGGAGCATCGACTGAGGTCAGGGATGTCCGTCCTACGTCAATTCAGGAACTCGTTATGTTTCTCAAGGAGAAATAGTTCAATATTCCCGCTAACTGCTATCGTAATCTTGTACAAACTATGCCCTGTAGGATTGCAGCAGTCATTTAGACTGAAAGTGGTCTTGCACAATGGTTATTGGTTGCAAACACTAAAGTGTCCAATGACTTCTTCCAAGTAGTATACCAAGTGTGTACAAAACGCATTGGACCTTTATTTTTCCTGCCTAAACGAATGAACCGCGGGTTTTCTCCTCTGGCGGCAAGGTGTAGGTGACCTTCATCCGCATGCGTGCAGTTAATCACGTACGCGGAGCTCGTGAGTTGCTGCCTCATATCGTGAGAGTGAGTGAGTGTAGTACATGCCTGTCGGTTTTTCCATTTTCTCGAAAGGCCAAACCATCAACAAAGAATACTATCGGATGGTCCTTCGTCGCCTTCATGGTGCTGTACGACGGAAACGACCCGACCTTTGGGCAACAGGAACTTGTTCGCTTCGACATCCATCACGACAACGCACCCGCCCGTTCATCGCATCTGATTCAGAAGTTCCTATCCAAACATAGCACTCCTTTGGTCCGTCAGCCTCCTTACTCCCCTGACATAGCTCCATGCGACTTTCATGGCTTCCCAAGCTCAAAATGCCGCTGAAAGGAACCCGATTTCAGTCACGAGAAGACATTATGCAGAAAACGACGGCGGAGCTGTCTGCCATTCCCAAACAGACCTTCCAAAGATGCTTCCAACAATGGCGGGAGCGGTAGGAGAAGCGTGTGCATTCCCAAGGAGAGTACAGGGTGAGTCAAAAGTCGCAGTACACCCTGTTTTTTCGAAAACCTTGCAGGAATTGAGAAATCTGAATATTCCAGTAAGGTATGGGTGAGGTGGTCTATCTTTTACGATATGTACCAAACATAGCCGTCATCTTGAAATCGGCCATCTTGAATCTAAGTCAATTTTTTTAAATGGAAAGGGGCTCGTGTGATATATCAAATATAACTAGACTATGTTAGGTTTCGGTACTGTTTTATTATTTTACAAATTACTTTGTTAACTATGCTTTCACTGAAATACTTCCTTCATATCTGATAAGATTGTTAGCCAATTTAAAAACCATTATCCTTATAGTTATATTATGATTAATGTATATTTGGAAATTTGGTAATCCTCGCATATTGTTATAATCTCGATTCTGCCTTACTGGGAGAGAGCTTGTCGGGCTATGCCCTTATGGGTCCCAGTAGCGCCCCTTTGTATATAACTTATTATTATTATTATTATAATTTCACTACTGTGTTAGTATGTAAGTACGCTTAACTTAACTTTATCTACATATTGCTACTATTCATGTTATTAAGATACTGTATGTTAGTAATTGCTACGTTATTTTTAAGATTGTTCTGAGACCATTTACTTTTTACTTTTGTAAATTATCATTTGTACCAATTACTTATAACTTTTTGTCTATGTTCTAATGGACCTGTATTAAGTTATCTGCTATTTATCTCTATTAAGTTATTTGGTTATCTGCTATTTTTTATTTTATTAGCGTTCTGATTAGATTGTTTTATTTATAATTGTTTCACTAACCCAATTCTGTTTTACCTATTGTTCCGTAATGTGCCCACTTGGCCTAACTTGTCGGTTTTTTACCATATTGACCTTGTTGGGCACTATTGTAACTTTTTACCTAACCCAAATAAATAAATAAATAAATAAATAAATAAATAAATAAATAAATAAATAAGGGTCGTACAAATGAAAACGAAAATTATTTATTTTATCCAAAGTGTATACAAGGAATTTAAAAATACTCTCCAAATGCGTTAAGGTATTTATCCCACTGTGTAACAAGGGTAAAATTTGTTCCTTTATGGAAGAAGTCTTTCGGTTGGGGTGTGGAACCATTCCAAAACCTCTTCCTTCACTTTATCGTCCGACTGAAACCTGCGGCCTTTCAGATGTTTCTTGAGATCCCCAAATACGTGAAAGTCACATGGGGATAAGTCAGGGCTGTAAGGTCGATGCTGCATTGCTTCCCAGTTGAACTTTTTGATGAGGTCTACCGTTGGCTTTCGAGGTGTGAGGACGCGCGTTGTCGTGGAGAAGAAGCACTCCATCTGTAAGAAGTCCAGGGTGCTTGCATCTGATGGCCGCGCGCAGTGCCTTCAATGTTTCCCCATACTGTGCTGCGTTAACTGTGGTGCCTTTTTCAAGAAAGTCCAGTAAAATTGGGCCTTTGCGATCAAAAAACATGGTCAACATCACCTTCCCCATGATGTTTGCAATTGCTTTTGATTTTTTCGCGATTTGACTTTGATTTATTTGCGATTGCTTGTTTGGACGAAGCGATCACTCGCAAAGCTTCGAAGCGCGAGCTATCGTTCTTTCTCACGTGATGCTACACTTGCAACCTATTGTTCAATTTGTACGTAGGGTTTCGCAATTGTTGAAAACAAAAACTTAAGATCCTACACATCGTCCTTTTTTCCCCCCACACAAATTTTCGTTTTTTCATTTGTACGACCCTTATAACATCAGCATTTTCTGACAATTTCATTCCTGTGAACAGATTTGAAGTAGCAGTAATGGTTCAAAAGTTACAACACATTTTGTTTCATTTTGTACGAGATAACTGAAGATGGCTTTGACCATGGAGGATAGAATTGAGGTCATTTTGATGTCTGGAGAACGAAGTTTCCGTGTCATAGCTGCAGATTTTAACAACCGGCACCCAGAAAGACCTCCAATTTTACATAACACTGTCAGGTGCTTAATTAAGAAATTCCGAGAAACTGGGACTGTGGTCTACAAGGCACGGAGTGGCCGTCCAATAAGTGCTACTGACGAGACTACTTCAACAATGGTTTTGGCGTCCTTCGTCAAGAGCCCATAACGGAGCACACGACGTTTGTCAGCAGAATGTGGAATCAGCCAGTCATCGATCGTACGAATCCTTCATGCTCATCAATGGCATCCATTCAAGATTCAGATGCTCCAGCACCTAGCAGAGGATGACCCAGACAGACGTATGCAGTTTTGCACGTGGGCCTAGAGCAACCGCGACAAGATCCCTCTTTTGCACAAGGTATCTTGTTCAGTTGTTAGATGTTCAATTTCCTGGTCATTGGATTGGCCGACGTGGTGCTGTGGAATGTCCATCCAGATCACCTGATCTCACACCACTTGACTTTTATCTGTGGGGTCATTTAAAGCAACTCGTATATGCAGAGAAAATCAGAAAGAGACACGACCCCCTTTCCATTTAAAAGAATTGACTTAAGTTCAAGATGACCGATTTCAAGATGGCGGCCATGTCCGGTACATACCATAAAAAATAGACCACCTCACCCATACCTTACTTGAATATTCAGATTTCCCAATTCCTGCAAGGTTTTCGAAAAAACAGGGTGTACTGCGACTTTTAGCTCATCCTGTACTTTGAAGGGGATTAATGTTTAAATCCTACAGGTGAATAACTTTAGTTTTCCCAGCCAAATTCAGTAATTTGCACGATAATGTCTCTGTTTCCTAATCGTTCGCAATAATTTTGTGTAATCTCATCAAAACCTGAGAAATGTTTTTTCTCCTATATTTAATTTAATGTTAAAACTCCTCATAAATTAAAAAAAAAATTAACAAAACGGCGGATGTGTAGACAAAGCAAGACGCTTCAAAATGAACTGAATTGCTGAGATGCTGTTTGGAGTTGGATACCAGTTCTCTCTCTGTCAAAAACTAATCCAGTTTTTTAATCGATTCTGATTGTGGAAATCTATGAAACGTGAAATTTCTATCCGACTGTCTATTTACACATCCAAACAGAGAACAAATTGAAGGGATACCGACATAAAACACGTCAGCTAAATCTAACGATATGTAGAATCGTTCTAAGCGCCTGGACTAGAATCTCGTCTCGGCGACGAAATTTCCCGAGGTTCTCACGGCAGGAAATGACGCCTTGTTCCGTCGTGTTCTCTGGAGAAGGGATGGAAGATCCCACGCCAATTTTCAATTTTCCGAGGCATTTTTCTTAATAGAATATTAGGAAAAATCGAAAAATTTTGAATGATATATACTCTATTGACCTGGATTAATGTTATGATGCCAAAAAAAATAAAGTCGATTTTTTCCGTGGAGTTTACCTTTAAGCAATCGGTATTGTCATCGTTCATTCCCCTGTACAGGCCAGACATTCTGTTACTCCAAGAAGTGAAACTTGCCACTACTCAACACTGCTATGACCTACCGGGCTTTCGCAGTCAATACACCAATGGACAAAATGGACAATTCTTTATTAACTCTTCAGCACCAAATGGGAAAGGGGTTGCCACCATCATTTTCAAACCCTACATTTTTGGTTTCGAACTGTGTGTATGACTGCGAGTGCAGGGTAATTTCTTTGGACATTTTAACATCTGGTGTCAAGTTCCTTTTGCTCAATGTCTATGCACCGTGTAGAACAGCAGAGAAACCAACGTTTTTTAGTGACTTAAACAACTTTCTGTGTTCATCTTTGCCTGTGGTGATTGCTGGTGATTTGAACTGCCATCCAGACGACAACAACATCTTTTAGTCTGGTCATGTGTATCGTTTGTGCCAGAAAAATGCATTGTTTGACTTATGGACACACTCTTCACAGAGCAACCAGCCTGGGTCTACCTTCCACCAAGGGCTCACTATATCATCAAGATTGGACCTTTTTCTCGTTGACAATGCATTTGTTGGCTCGCCGGGTAAAATGGAGGCAATTCCATTTTCATTCTCCGACCAGAGTGCCATCATGTGGTCATGGAATCCTCCATATCCAGCATCATCTACAGGTTCTGCAGTCCATTGCAATTGGTTTCTGAATGTTTCTCTGCTCGACGAAGAGGAATACAAGGGAATGTTCGCCCTGTTTGTTGAAAAACATCTTCATAATGTGCCTCCTACACTTGCTTCTTGGCTAGAACTGAAAAACAAAATCAAGCGTTTCTTTCGAAAGATTGGGTTAGACGCTGCTCGTCGTCGACATCGTCATCTTCTCATGTTGCAAGAAATCCTTCGTCTCCTTCAAGTATCCACCCCGAAGGAGGAGTTCGAGATGGAGATTCGTCAGGTGAAGAGCGAGATCAACGCTCTAATGATCCGTAAGGCTGCCGGCGCAGCGCTCAGAGGCAAACTTTCCTGGGCGACTGACGTCAGGCATTTATCAGCAGCAGCGTTCGCCGAAGAGAGACGACGTGCCAAAAAAAAGATGTCATTGTTTGGTGGTGGAAAATGGGGAAGTGAATTCTGACCACGACATCTTATTGTCATCGTTTGGATTGAGGCTCAGTGGATTGAGGCGCTAAGACCTTTTTCTGAGGATGCTGACCTGTCTATCTCTCGTCCGTTTACCAAAGACGAATTCAAGAAGTTTCTGTCAGCGGACAGACGTCATCAGTCCAACCTGGGTATGGATGGCATTCCATACTCATTTTACAGTGCGACAAGGAAACTTCTTGGCTCTTTCCTGGTCAAGTGCTTAATTCGATTATTAAAGACCTATCTTCCATCACATCGGACTTCACTGTGGGGAAAATTATCTTACTTCCCAAAGTGCCCAATCCAGAGCTTGTTATCCAGTGGAGGCCAATAACCCTTCTCAATATGGATTGATTTTCATAAAATAAAGATTGATTTTCCCAGTCCTCGCCTTTCTCTATAGATATTAGATGTAGTATTTAACGTTAAAAGAATTATAACTATCCCCTTCTTTTAAATTTGTGAATAAGGAACCGAGATTTTAGAAATTTTCCCTTTCCAAGGAAAATTTTCCCATTTTCTTTAATCTTAATTTTTAACAGGAAATCATTACCTTGAACTTCGAAGAAAAGACGACTTAGAGATTTCATTTCCCATAAGGTCTTCACTGGTGTTTTTCAACAAAGACTTAAAGTTTTTGCCAAAGATTTCATGAGTCCTGGACAATCCTGCTCAATTCCATCACACAGGATGTTCGATAATCTTATCACGATTCGGTGTGTGATGGAAGAGGTGTGTGCTCGTCGCTAAACTCTTGCTATTTTAAGCTTTGACCAGGAAAAGGCTTTCGATAAAGTGAACCAAGAGTTTCTGTCACGGAATTCGAAAAACACCGCGAATTCCGATGACGTCGTCCATCGCTACCAGACCCGTTTCTTCCATCAAACAAAACCGGAAGATGGGCGACGAAACCACAAGCGCCAACAAATGCGGCAGAAGAAGACCAATCAGGAGGAAGAGCGGGAGTTTCGTCGTGAAGAGCGAAGACGCGACGACGATGCGGGGAGAAGAAAGAGAGACAGCATTGACGGCAGATCGAAAAAGAACTCGTCGGAAAAGACGGAGGGCAACCAGCGGCAAAAGTTCTTGTTAGCCATTGAGAGGAGGAGAAGGAATGCCGAGCGGCCTGTGATGGTGGAAGGGTTTTCCAAGCCTTCAAAGATGAGGGACATGGCGAACGACTCAGCCGACGACCAGGCCCAAGTGACGGCAAAAAGGTCGACGTGGCAAGCAAGCTCCACTAGTGCGAGCGAAGTGGAGGCGGTGAGCTGAGAAGGACTGACACAATGGTCAACCAGGTTCACGATGCTAAGGACTTCGATACTGGTAAGCATTCAGTTTACATTAGAAAATAATTCACGCCGGGCGAAAGAAAGTTTCCCCGAGTTAACTGTTTACGAGCTAAAAGCGAGCTCGGTCATTCAAGGGCTGTGGCCTTTCAGTTTATCGGCCTATCTTAAACAAGCCATGGGCTTAACGTATGTTATGCGCCCGCGAGCATAACATCAGTGTAATTTTTGCTCTATTAAAGTTTATGCTCCCCACTCTTCTGAGCAACGGTAGCGGAGACGGAAGCGGAGCTTATGGGTTAAAGTGAAGTGTCGCAAATTAAAAGTGTAGTGTTTTCCCGTTTCTTTTACCCTTTATGTTTTGTGCGGTGTTTATACCGAGTTACACGCCTGAAGAAAAAAAAAAGATAAAAGCTCTTAAAAAAAATCTAACGCAATAGATTTTCCATGTAAATCACGTCGTTTGTTGGTGCTACATTTATGACCATGGGTGGAATGAATAGGTTCATTTATGCTATGGAGTGTGTCGTAATTTATGTTTTTAATGTTCTATAATTTAAGTTAATGAGAATTATAGTGAATACCGGTGTCATGGTTGTGCTTAACAATTAAGGTGTCAAAAGCAATTTGCAATTACATTTTGTGAAAATATTTTTGGTGCTCTAATTTGGTTAAGGACTTGGACACTAAATTGAACATTTATCTCGGACTGGACTTTTATGTATCTGGCTTTGTGTATTCGCTTCAGGTGTTTTATGCCCGTGCATACATAAGACTGTGAATACTGTATTTACGTTTTAACTTTATTGAATCAATCATCATGATGGCGCGTTTATATGTTTCATGTAGTGAATTGGTGACTACTCACGCCTAAGATAGTTAAGTGTTAATCTTGAGGCGCCGATTTAGTCCTGTGTTGTGTTTTGGAGACTAGCGTGAAGGATTAGTTCATTAATTTGAAATTGTCTAGTTCTCTAGTTAGCCTTTGAGATTACGGATGCTGATCCGATTATTTATAGCATCGATTTATTGAAGTTTACGATTAAAATTATATTATGTGAATATTTATTCAATATCTCAGCCACTGAGAAGTAAAGTTGTCGAATTAACTTTGTCCAAACTTAGAAGTTAAGTTGGGTTATTTATGTTATTGATATAGCATAGAATGTCAATTCAATACTTATCTGGATTCATGGTTTAGCAATGTCTTTTTGTAATTAATGGAATTATCTACTTAGTATGATCAAACCTAGAGAATCAGTTTGTCATTTATTTGTATTTTGGTTTTGAGCTGATACTAGTCCTAAGTTAAGGTTAGATTAGCTAATTATTTAAGATTGTTTTTATTTCAATAAATATTTCAATTCAACTTTTAGGTCTCTGTTCACGTGACTCTATTTTTCCACTGCGTACTCTTATTTTCATATTAATTACACGTGACAGTTTCTCTTTGAAGCGTTTCGACACCTTCGTCTTCGAACTTTTGCCACCATTATTTTCGCACTGTATGTTTCGGCCACACGCGTGGCGATTAATATTTCCATATCTGCTACCTTCAATTTGTTTAAAGGTGTCAGGCAGGGGTGTCCTCTTTCCCCCCCTGCTATACATCTTTTATTTGGAACCATTATTACAATTCTTAAATCGCCACCAAGATGTTCGAGGATAGGATTTACCAGCTGCTTCGTTAAGCATCAAGACTTTGTTATGCGGATGACGTGGTGCTTTTTCGTCAGATGCATATTCCTTGAGCATCTTCAAAGAAACATTTAACCACTTTAGTACTTCGACAAGGAGTTCCATCAACTTCGTTAAGTCTAAAGGTATTGCCATTGGGAATTAGTTTGCGGACGATTTTAAGAATTTCCCAATTTCATGGTGTGGCCAAATTACAGTGCTAGGTTATGTGTTCTCTTTTCAACCAAATATGTTCTCTCGCCTTGACCTAAACTTTTGTTTTCCAACATCAATATTTGTCAAGGTGAGATTTATCAAGACTCATTTACTTCCAGTTTTAACATCCAAGTGCTTATTCACGTTGCCTTCGTGTAATCTCTTCTTGAAGCTCCGTAGAGCAATAGCGAATTGTGTCTGGGGGACGACTGCGCTGCAACATCATCCACTAACAAGGAGACCCACAATCAACCTAGAGTCCGATTTTGATGAAACATGGTATGTAGGTAGAGGACCGTCTACAAAGGCCTTTGTGAAAATTCTAGAGTGAGGAAATTCCCATAGGACTAAAAAATCGAGTTTGAAATTTACTGTAAACAACATTCTGTCAGCTAGCGGCGCAGTAGCGTAGTGGTTAACGTGCTTGCTGAAATGCTCCCACTTTTTTTGCTGTTCGAATCCCTCCTTGTTCTGACATTATTTTTATATTGTATTAAATTTATTAAATTTAATTAATTTGTTGTCATAGCAACAGGGAATGTTTTTTTCGAAAACAAACGTTGAAACAAAGATTTGTTTGTTTTGTTTTGGCCAAAAAGTCTGTTTGTTAATTCATACTCAACGCTTCTTCTTGACAATCGAATTTGTAAGATCATATTTGTATTTTTACAATCATATTTGTTTTTATCATTCGAAATTTAACAGCAATTATCATCATTGGTCTTTTTTGATATTCATATTTTTGATATTCATATTTTTGATATTCATAATCATTTAATATAAAACCACATTATTTTCAAAACATATTTTAAATTTGTGCTTGGCATTCGAAATTGAACAGCAATCTGATTATCGATTCATTAAGGTCTTATTGAAATATAATTGTTATTCTTATCATCATACAAAAATTTGATCATCAACTAATCATCAATTAAATTAGTTACTTAAATTGCATCATTTGTCACAGAATTTGTAAATAAATTTGAATTATAATTATATAATGTTTAACTGTTTAATATTCATATTGTTTTTATTATTTACCAATAATTTTTCTATCATCTCATTTAATCCAGTTTAAATTCATCAACAATCGTCATGTCAAATGTACGTGCATTGCGTATCATCAGCCAACTATCTGTTATGTATAATCAAAACCCGAACGATGATTATGGTCAGCTGAATTGTGAAGAACAGCAACTTGTGATTTTTATACAATCATTGTTCACAGACCTAAAATATGAAACATTGGAACTTGAAGAAGAAGAAGAAGCATTTGATGTCGAAGACGATCAGGAAACATGTCTTGAAGCAGAAGAAGAGGAAGAAAGTGATCCGTTGTATGATCCAGACGAAGATTACATTCCTCATGAAAGAAAAGGAATTGCTGCAACTTATTCTGATAAAAAAATTCATCAAATTTATAATTATTATTGTGATCTGAAGAAGAAAGATGCTGGCAAGGAAATATCGAAAACAAAAAAATATTTTCGTTTAGAAACAAAAGCTAAAGTGTATACAATGATTGATTATGTTAAACGTGGTGGAAGTGAACACGACAAATATAAGAAGATTCACGAATACGTAAAGGAGCAATTTCTGGTTAGTCGTTCGAAATGTGTTATTGTTAAAAAACCACTGTTAAGGATATTTTCGTATTTTGCCTTTTTCAGTTTGCCACTAGGTGGCGTTACTTGTTCTTCCCTCTTCTTACTGTATTACTCAGTGAATAAACATCGTTTGTTTTTTGCTCTCGTACAATTCGTGTACTGCCGTCATTTCTTTCGCCAAATACAACTATATGAGCTCATGAATCGCAAGTATACTCTTCCTTAAGTTTGTCATCATAAATAACAAACATTTTGGTCCTTCGAGCCGGATAATATTTGCAACTATCGAAGTTATTTCTCTCGAGTGCTTTGCTTTCATGAGCTCAGTTGATGATTTCTCCTGGTCCTTCGAACTGTTGAATGTGTGTTTTTTACTGAGAAGACATCGTGATGTTTCTTTCCTCCACTTCAGTATACTGATTGTTTTTCGTGGTTTTGACTGATTTCTCGCTATTCCATGCTGTCGTTTGCTCAACATGATCATCAATCCCGCCACCACTTTTGTTTTACCGCCATTCCGCCATCTTGTCTACGCATCTCCTCCTGCTTCAATTTTTTGGCTTCATCAAACACAATGGATCCTAAAAGAAAACGCACCTCCATCAAAACTAAGCTGATCCGTTTCGAATCCTATGTTCGAGAACTTTCATCTGCAAATTCTTCTGTGCCATTGAATGCTGTAGACACTCTTCAATTACGTGATCGGCTGCTCAACATAAAACCATTACTCGCTTCATTTCAGGAGATTCAACAAGAGGTCGACGCAGATGAAACAAACGATACTGACTTTGAATCCGCAGAATTTGAAAATAAGTACTTTAACATAACTGCTAACGATGAGCATTTGTTAGATAGAAGCATGCCTTGCCCAACCTCCCCCTCCAGTTCTGCAAGTTCACATCGCAGTTCACTCCATTCTCATTCGTCATCTAATTTAATTAAGTTGCCTACCATTAAACTATCAGAATTTAGTGGAAACTTTAAAGACTGGCTGAACTTTAAAGACTTATTTACGAGTCTCATTCATGAAAATAGCGAACTCAGCAATATACAAAAATTTCATTATCTGCACGCCTCATTGTCTGGTAAAGAGGTTGTAAAGAATCTCACCTTCACTGGTGACAACTACATTATTGCTTGGGACAGTCTTCATGATCGCTATGACAATCGAAAAGTACTAATTCATAACCTTATGAAGACCATCTTCGATCTAGAGCCCATTTCCAAAGAATCCTCTGCTAGACTACGCACCTTGATTGACTCAGTCAAGAAAAATCCTCGATCTCTGGATTCTTTGATCAATAAAGAGCGCATCAGAGAGATGCATTCCTTGTCTATCTTATCAACTCCAAATTAGATAACTCCACTGTAAAAGAATTTGAAAATAAGACTGCTACTTCTGATCCAGCCTCATTCGATGATCTCATTAAATTTCTAGAAAACAAGGCCTCTTTATTGGAAACTCTAGAACAAAGACATACTAAACCCACAAATGAACTATTCGCCACATCAAGAAGTTTCGTCTCGACTTCGTCCTCTTGTCCTGTCTGCAATAAAGATCATAATTTGTACTCTTGTTCCATTTTCAAATCTATGCCTGTCAAAGAGCGTTTTGTCAAAGTAAAGAATTTAAGATGCTGCATAAATTGCCTTTCTAATGGTCACTTCTCTATGAACTGTAGCTCTAAGCACAGCTGCAATAAGTGCAAAGCTAGACATCAAACTCTTTTACATCTTGATCCCACAACCACCCCCGAGAACTCAGTTGTTGAAAGTGATACAGTCACCCTTTCGGCGTTGTCCTCTTCTGAACAATGTGCTATTCTCTCCACTGCTGTTGTGAATGTTGTTGATCATCAAGGTCAAACTCATCAAGCAAGAGTCCTACTTGATTGTGGTAGCACTTCATCGTTTGTAACTTCTTCTCTATGTAAGAAGCTCCAGCTGCCTCAAACTGCAGTCAACATCCAAGTTCAGGGCATCACCAATTCTACTACCAGTGTCCATTGTCGTTGTGAAATTCTGTTGCATTCTCGAGTATCCAATTATCGCTTGAAATCTCAATG
Source organism: Rhysida immarginata (assembly GCA_023313115.1). Taxonomy (NCBI): domain Eukaryota; kingdom Metazoa; phylum Arthropoda; class Chilopoda; order Scolopendromorpha; family Scolopendridae; genus Rhysida; species Rhysida immarginata. The sequence continues at coordinate 142,265 of JAHWFO010035268.1, read as the reverse complement.
TTTGGTCGTTCCTCAGATTACTGGCCATCTGCCCAATACACCAATTGATCTTGCCAGCATAAACATTCCTCATGGCCTAAAGATGGCTGATCCTCACTTCAATGTACCTGGAGAAATAGACATTCTCCTTGGAGTAAATTCATTCTGGCAAATTGTTCTCACTCGGCACATTCCACTTGGACCCAGAATGCCTATTCTGCAAGCTTCTCATTTTGGATGGATTGTAGCTGGCTCGTTTCCTTGCACTACTGCCCAAGACATTCGTTGTAATTTTAGTCGCAGCTCCGTTCGCATTCAAGAGCAATTGGAAAATTTCTGGAAAATGGAAGAACTTGATACCCCCAAGCTCCGCACCTTGGAAGAAGACGAATGTGAATCTCACTTCAAGATCCACACCAAGCGTGATTCTAGTGATCGATTTATTGTCAGTATTCCTCTTAACAAGGCTCCAGAAGTATTAGGTGACTCATACCAAATAGCTGAAAAATCTCTTGTCTCCAATACTGTCTTGCATCAGCGTTATGCACAGTTTATGCGAAAATATGAAGACTTGGGCCACATGTCTGTTTGGATCCTGCACCTTCTGAGGTTTCCTGCTTTTTACCTCATCATGGCGTTCTCAAAGAAGAGAGCCTAACCACAAAGCTTCGTGTCGTTTCCAATGCTTCTGCTCCCACTACATCAGATGAATCGTTTAACTCTTTACAATTGGTTGGCCCTACCATTCAACAGGATCTGTTCACTGTTCAAATCCGATTTCCCAAACATGTCTACGCCTTCTCAGCTGATGTAGAAAAGATGTATCGCCAAGTTTTGGTTAAGTAGTCTCAAACATCTTATGGAGACCTGATCCAAATGATGTCATCAAAACCTATAATCTGAAGACTGTTACTTATGGTACTGCTTCTGCTAGCTTCTTAGCAATTCGATGTTTGTACGAATTGGGTATTGAATGCGCACAATCCCTTCCTGAGGTCTCTCGAATCGTAAAAGATTTCTACGTTGATGATTTGTTGAGTGGAGCGAACGACGTTTCCACAGCAAAGGTACTGTGCAAAAACCTGTCTGCTACCTTGCAAACTGTTTGCTTCAATTTACGAAAATGGATCTCGAACGAGCCTCTAATTCTTTCAGACTTCATGGAATCCGACATTTATCCTATCCTAGTTGATATTGGCTCGCATGATGGCACAAAGACTCTTGGATTGCATTGGTCGCCACTTAATGATAAGTTGACGTTCTCTATTTCTCTTACCTCTCCAAAAAGAATAACTAAGCGTGCTATCCTGTCCGACATCTCGCAGATTTTCGACCCTCTTGGCTTGCTAAGGCCTTGCACTATTAAGGCCAAGATGATGTTGCAAGCGCTTTGGTTAGAGAAACTTTCATGGGACGATAATATTCCTCGCTCCTTGTCCACTCAATGGTTGAACTTGAAAGGTGATCTTCCTGCCCTAAACGAAGTTGCTTTTCCCAGACGTATCATATGCAATGAGCCGAAAAGTATACAGCTTCATGCCTTCTCCGACGCGTCCATCAAGGCCTATGGCGCCTGCATCTATGTACGCTCTGTTGATCAAAACGGTGCTATTTTCTCAAACTTATTGTGTTCAAAAGCCAAAGTGGTTCCTCTGAAGTCTACATCCATTTCCAAACTAAGAGAACTTTGTGGTGCTCTCACTCTCGCCCGCTTAGTCCAGCAGGTTACTTCTGCGCTCCAAATTACGTTTGATCAGTGCTTCTTCTGGACTGACTCCACTATTGTACTTGGTTGGTTGAAAATGCATCCAAATCGTCTACACACGTTTGTCGCCAATCGTATATCTGAAATCTAGATACTCTCCAAGAATTCTGTGTGGAATCACGTCTCCAGTGGAAATAATCCTGCCGACAACCTCTCTCCTATTGCGCTGAAGGATTCCGCCTTGTAGTTTCATGGACCACCGTGGCTCTCTCTAGAAGAATCTTCCTGGCCAACTCTCCAAACGCCTTCCATACCACATGATCTTCTGGAAGTAAAAAGGTTAGATGTAATATCTGCCACGTGTTCTTCATTCCCATTTTCAGGATTCTCAGATTTTGATCATCTTAATCGCATCGTTGCCCTTATATTGCGTTTCAAGAACAATTGTCTATGTCCTAAGGATATCCGAATGTATGGCCCTCTTACACCTTCTGAAATTGAGCATGCCTTTCTGACTCTTGTTAGACTTTCTCAAAACCACTCCTTCCCTGATGAGAT
>JAHWFO010035268.1:111321-126871 GCA_023313115.1 Rhysida immarginata | reverse complement strand
CTTGTTCTGTTCAATAAGAAACTGGACTGGGTGGACAACTACAAGTATCTGGGAGTTATTGACTCAAGACTCTCATGGAACCAGCATATGTCCTATGCTCTGAATAAAGCGAAGAGGGCTAAGTACAGTATCATAGCTCTCATGGGTCGCAACAGCGCCCTCAGCATTGACAACAAGCTACTTCTGTACAAATCGATTATCCGGACCATACTCCTCTATGGCATGCCTGCATGGGCGACTATCTGTAAAACCAGATGGAGTGAACTACAGTCATTCCAGAATGTTACCCTGAGGACCATTGCCCAGCTGGACAGAAGGACGGTGAAAAACCAATCCATCCACTTGGATTTAAACATGGCCCATATCGGAAAGTTTATACAGGATCTCCTTTTGATTATGATACAGAAGATGAAGACTCACGACAATAAGCTTGTGAAAGGGATACTGAAGAACTCAATGAATATGAACTGGCATACGAAGTATCGTAAACCGAGGCACGTTCTTGACATCAATTTTGAAGATATTAGCAACGTCTCTTTCCCAGACTACTGAAAGATGTGATGATCTTATTTCTCCTTGTATTTTTTTTTTATTTTGTTTGTTTTTCGTTTCTGACAATCGTCAGTCTTATCTTCTTTTTTGTATAATATGGAAGACCGCTTGGGTTGGTTAGGCTTCTTGACTACCTCAGTGTATTTCATTTGGAGTTTATTCTGGTTGGATGAGCTTTGTGAAAGCGCTGCTTTCGTCCCATCCTAACAAATGTACACTTCACTGTTCGATTGTCGATTCCAAGTCAGTTCTCTCAAGTTCTCTCGAGGGGCTCCTTGGCTGCTGAATGATGAAAGCAAAGCTTTCGAAAAGCGCTTACAGACTCAGGTTGTATTTTTTCATTTTATTTTCGGTCTTTTTCTTTTTATGTTTGTCAATTCCTGTTTCGTTGTGGAAAAAGAGTTTTATTTTATTCTTAAGTTAATCATCTGCATTATCCACATACGATTTTTAGACAATTTAATTGCTTTATTTGTTTTGAGTTTTAGTAAGTCCAGTAACTTCTTTGGACAATGTTTTTTTTTTTTGATTAGAGCTACTTTTCGGTTAAAAAGTTTGTGACTGATAAGGAAATATAAATAATTTGAAAAGTGAATTAATCACCATTTCTTGATGAGATATTTATATGATGTTCCTTATTTAAATTCTTATTGAGAATTTTCTTGTTGAAAACAGTAATTCAGATAGAAAATTTTAGTGATTCAGAAATTCTGTTGTTTTTTTCCTTTTGAAGACATCGCCCAAGTTATCCTTTTTTTAAAACTTATTAACGTCATTAAGTTACTTGAAATACATTCTATATTGTGCCTTCCTGTATAAATGCATTTCTTTTCTAACTCAATTTTTATGTATTTGAATTAATTTTGCAGTTGTAAATTGTACATCTTAACTCTTTTTCTTTGTTTAATAAATCAGATATATTTTGCTTCTGATATTCTCTTGCCAATTCCCTGAATTCTGGGAGTGTCTTTAGATCTACTGTACATTCAGACTTAATTTAACTTATTCCGGACACACGACATTAATAATGATGACAAACCATAGTTCAATTAATAAGAACATACAACACGGATAAATATTGCTAATGGAACATAGTTGTTACGCTGTAATAATTTCAATTTTAATCATAACCATTCGTTGCAACTCGCTATTAGGTGATAAAGCTATAATATACGAGCTGAAGGCAACGTTCGCTTTGTGCCAACAACTCCTTACTCCCGTAGGCCGATTTCTTGAAGATATCTGAGAAGCCTCCTCGTTGTAATTGCCTATCGCTGAGCATTCGGATCACCTTTCTGTACGGGCATCTCAGGCTAGTAGTAGAGTTGAAGTGAGCTCTTGCTCCTTCCAGTGCTTCTTCAATTCGCGCGCTTGTTTCTTTTGAAAGAAGATTTATTATATAATAAAATATTCCTATGAAGCCAAGAAACTTTGAGGATCTATAATGATATAAGATATAAGAAACTATAACTTATAGATATGGTGAGAACTTGTAACAGGAAAAACACACAATTCACAAAATTATTTTCATACACGTATGTACATTTCGACGACGAAGTCGTCATCATCAGCGCGATAACAATTTATTACAAAATTGATATACAGGTTGGTCCAAAAAAACTTACACGCTTTGAGAGCTGTTAACGGTTTTATTAATGAACAGATTTCAAAGATATTTTAACATGTTCATATTGGCAAAATGCGGAAATGTTTCCAAACATAAAATATGCAAATTAGTTTAAATTGTTTTTTGGCCGCCAGTGTGTGCAGCTAAGCCATAGTCTAAGAATGAGAAGTCTGTTCACTCTAAGGCGGCTCCTTTGATGCAGCTGTTGCCAGTAAAACGTCATTAGAACCATAGCGCATCATGCGGCAGGTGATCTCAACTAGGTCTGAATTGTAGAATTCAAGCATTAATTGTAGGGCAAATGGGACTGCGAGCAGGTGGTCTTCAGTTCGAATATTTCTTCTTTGTACGAAGCTAAAATTATTCAGCAAGGTTATTTACTTTTCAAACCCGCTTATCTGTTAGAATCGCGGGGGGGGGGGGGCGAGAAACCTTATGGAGGATATCCAGTTACCGCAATCTTACGTCATCGGGGACATGTCCTCAATGATAATGCCCAAGCGATTCGAATCCAGATTTTCCATGTTGTCTAGCCAACCGGTTCTAGATCGACCCCTTGGTCTCTTACTCTCCGGCTTGGAAAAAAGCAACTCCTAGGAAGACCTGTTTGCGGGTTCCGTATCACGTGGCAATACCAAGAAGTACGGAGTAGACTGATTCTTCGAAAAGAGAAAGATGGCAGCACTCGTTGGGGATGATCATACAAGCTAGTCCAGCTCCTCATCCTATAATGCAATATTCGAAATCATAGAATATCGTTGACAGCAAAGAGTACGCAATTGAGACCCCTCAGGACGGCAGAGAAGTAGCGCCTCAACACCTAAAGAGTTCCTTATTTTGTTGCTGTGCATTCTGTCTTATAGGATGAAACTTGCCACACCTCTTAGGATACTCAAAAGGCCCGTTTGCACCCGTGATTGCACTCTTTCGGTCATTACCCAAGACCATAGGTAAGAATGGGGACAAAGATAGATTTGAAAACAAGAGCTAGGTTTTATTTCACAGCTCACGTTGCGTTACCACGGATCGCCATAGTTCATGTCTGATACAGCTTGCTGCACCGATTCCATCATCCAATTCTCTGTCCTGCCGTCATCACTCCCGAGATATTTAAACTTCTCCACCTGTCTCAATGGGGCTCCTCCAACATGGAAAGCTCACTGAGCAGGCTGTCTTGAAAGGACCAGAACCGTGGTCTTAGCTGCACGGATTTACATCCCAGCTTCTTCATACTTGGCTGCAGAACGAGGTCGTGCATGTTGAAGATCAATGCAAGACCCAAGGAGGATAGGATAAGATCAGCAAAGCGTAACCTCTCGACCACCCACTCTAACACGCTAATCGCCTCTGCTGCCCTGTCTATCCAATCCATAAAGATAATGAATAAGAGAAGCGACAATATGCAACCTTGGCGGAATCCAACTCCATTGTGGCGTATTGACTAACGTTTTCAATGTCGCCACACATTTATTTGTATGAAGAGAACCAAATCTGTAATTCATTGTTGTTAGTCATCCCCTTGTTCTAAAGATTTGTAATAGAGGAAAAAAGTTGCTCATTATAAGAAAGAAGTGATTGTTAAGGGGGGTAATAACAAGAAGTTAATCCTCCCGAGTAAGGTATAGGAAAGTAGCGGAAGCCCTGAGATCATCTATTTTTACCCTTTTATCTCACTTTTAACCCCCCTCCCCAATTTTTTAAATCGAAAAATTGATCTTCTCACACGTAGTATTTAGAAAGTGTACAAGAGCTCTATCTTTCGTTTCTCATCATTTCCGATCGAATGATATATCACATGCCATATGTGGCAATTGTTCTGAAGACCAAGTAACTGCCACCCCCACAATTCCGACCCCATTGGGACAATTTGGCCGAAACTTCATAGTAATGTCGATCTTGCTTAAAGGAATCTACATACCGAATTTCGCTCGTTTACATTCATAAATACGCGTAGACCTTTTGGTCCCCTCTAATTTCTGCCCCCGAAACTCCGACCCCAGTGGGCCAATCAAAACCAAGGTAAATAGTGAAGGTGCACATGTCCATAGTAAGCTATATTCCGAATTGCAACCTTCAACATCAAAAACTGCGGAAATTATGAAGGGGACGGACGGACAGACAGACGGACATTGTGAAAACAATAAGTAGCTCCATTCTTCCGCTACTTAATAATTTGAAAAAAAAAAAGAGAATTTGGTAAACGGCAGCAGAGTAGAAAAAATGTAGGAAGATGAACACGAATTAAAGGAAAGAGGGAAAATTCATTTTTTTTTGGGAAAATCGATCAAATTGGCTCAAACTGGAGCAGTATTGATGTTTTTTCGATCCCAATTTCGGAAGTGTCCGCAAATTTTCGCAAAATCCTGTAGTGCTATTAGATGCGCACTCAAAAAGAAAAGTCAAGCGTTTTGCATCCGAAGGCGTCCGATTTCGGCAAAATGCAAAAAAACACTTCCTGCCATAGACAACAATTTCAGCTCGACCAAACTTATGATAGAGTTGACGGACTTTAATGGTCGTTACGTTCAGAAGCTTTTGCTTAATTAGTTACAGTGTCTCATTATGCTGTCAAATTGTGGGCGAATCAAAATGGAAAATGGGAATAGCTCTTTGTCGTTAGAAATAACGAGCATGAGGGAGAGTTCTAAGAGGCCATTCCTATTGTAGTTATCCAGGTATTTGCATGTTATTTATATTGCATATTGGAATTTCAATATGTTTTGATATTGGATTGATGATATTAAATTTTGTATTCTGGTTGAGTGATATTCCTGGAACAGGATCACTTTCATCAAAGTTGAGATATCTGAAACGGTATTTAAGTGGAACGTTGACTCATATACTGTTTTGAAAAGTCAAGAAGAAGACGACATGCCGTAGTTTTAATATCAGGAGACATGACGGTAAAAAAAGAATCAAAACTATACCCATTAAGTTTTCGGGGAATGATAAGTGTTGAGCATGACAGAGTATTTGACTGGAGTATTTTCTTAAGGGGAGTGATTGAACAGTCCTGATTGTCGTATAGTGGGTTTTAGCACATACGGAGAGGTTTCCTCTGTTTTCTTTGACGCTATTTAAAGCCTGGTTCCCACATGCGTAAAAACAACGGCAGAAACCGCAAGGCAGATAATCTTTTGACGTCACTTCCTGCCTTTGTCTTTCTGCCCGACAGAAAAAAACCTGTTTTTATCGATTTGGATTGAGTCATAGCCTCAAAGATAAAAGAATTTTCGTCGGACAGAAAGACGAAAGCAGGCAGTGACGTCAAAAATTTTTTCTGCTTTGTGGTTTCTGCCTCAGTTTTACGCATATGGGAACCAGGTTTAACGTGAATAAAACTCTCTTTGAAACAGAAAGTGACGATTTCTGCTGACTCTCATTCATTAAGTCGATTAAAAACCCAGGATTTTCATAGTTATTTTCACTGGAGAGGCGAAACCCCCATCTCCACTGGGCCGGCTAAGTGGACGAGAGGGCTAGGGAGTAGGCTTTCTAGTTCTCGAGTCCACCTGGTCGAGGGTTCGAATCCCACCGTGGGCATGGATGTTTGTGTTTGTTCCGGGTTGCGTACAGATATAACTTGTGTAAAGTGCACAAAATGACCTTAGTAGTCGACGCCAAAAATTTTTAATAAACCAACCAACCAACCATCTCCACTGGGAATACAGAACATCACGGTGAACGGTCTTGACTTAATGCCGTTTATCCAGACACACATCTCAAAGCTTTCGTATAAAACCTCGACAGCAACCAATAATTCCCCATCCACTCCGTGCTCTTGCAACACTATCCAGAGCTTCTTTCGAGGAACTCTGTCATATGCTTTTTCGAGTCCACAAAGCAACCGTAGGCATCTTTTGTATACTCCTCTCGGATTCCAGTGCGGGGAATCTTCGTCAAGCGGCTACGAGCAGGAATTTGTCCGCTTTCTTTACCCACGAGCTACAGGAAAATTCACTTTGGAGAAATCGGCCCAAATCCTTTTCTCTCTTCTCGCTTTTCCTTTTATTTCCCAGCCGCTTTCTTTAATTTGCATCTTTCTTTCTCAGTAGCTCCAGCGACAGCTAGAGGAGCGTACCAAAGGATGATGGGGGTCGAGTTCGCGATGTCGACATATGATCGATCGGCTTCAATTAATTAATGTTTATACCTGTATTCTGATTTCGCCGATCATGTTTACCTGAGACTTGTTTTGTTTTTATTCATCTTCATATCTCTATCTACGAAAGTAATAACAATTATTTATTGAACACAATGAAACTTATACACAAGAAAGAATGATGTTTCTTCTACACTCCCTATTTTTCCACATGGCTCCGTCCTGTTCTATGGCTTTCCTTCAGCAAAAAACAAGGGCGTATATGCCCTGTCGGTACCAGTCCTTGTTCGATTGATTACAAAAAAAATTACAAAAAAATAACTACACATGCAATGTACGTATTTTGAAATTTATTCATTTATGGAGGTTTATAATATTGAAGTAAAAAATCTAACCAAAACTTATAGTTAAAATTTTCTATATCTTTTTTCACCCAAATAGCAAATTTTCGTTATTCAATTTCATACCTTATATTGAATTGAAATACTTATATTTAAATTCAAGTTTAATGATGAGTGATAATTAACTTTGCTAAAATAAGATGAAAATAACATGGACGTTTTATTTCAAAGTTTTTGCCTCCACATTTCACAGACAGTTTAACCTTGTTATATTGAATTGTATTTCAGGGCCGTACCCAGAAATTTTTTTCGGGTAGGGCTGAAAGGGACTGGCCCATGTGGAGAGGGGGGTCCCCCATGTAACAGATTTAGTTTACATGGTGACCAATTTCGGGGGGGGGGGGGGAGCGCTGCAGCACCCCCCCCTGGGTACGGCACTGTTGTATTTTCTTAAAAAGAACTATATTCAACAAAAAATTATATTTTCTGATCGTCTGAGAATTGCACAATGCAACATTTCTATAACATTCGGTGAGCATAGATTGAAGGATCCCGAAATTTTGCTTATTCGGATTAAAATTTAGGACCAGTCAACGAATATTTCATTAAAAATTTAATCTAAATTGCATCTTCCACATGCATTTCAATCTTGATTTCAATGGTATCTATCGCTGCGTTTGGGCCAACAATGGCTGACAAACTCACGTAACATCCGTTCTACCAATCAGCAGCTGCAGGCGGCGCGGAAAAGGTTTGCCGTACTTTCCTAATCTAGAGCTTTAGTTCCATTGCTGCACGTACGCTCTTTGTCGGAAGAAACGGAAACTTTGCGCGCGCACTCCAAAAACGTCAAAGAATGCATATCTCAAGCTTCGCATTCGTACCATTGTTGGGGACGGAGAAAAAATTGTGGTGCATTACTTTCTGGGCTACCCTCGTATATACGATTTATCTAACTTTTTGATGTCTTGGTCAATTTGTCGAAAATTAATTATCGATCTTTAATTCATCGATTAATTTATTTGTAATATTTTTTTTACATACAATCCTTTATCTCCCCTTCCCCCCTCGTGCTTCGGAGAGCACGTAATTTAAAGCTGTCGGTCCCGGCTGCTGCTACCATCTCTACAGCAGTCGTTAAAAATGCGAAAGGCAAGGGGAAACCATCGCATTATACTTTTCCCTAGAAAATTGTAAATGGTTAGCATTTATCCACAGTCAACAACAACAATAACAAGTAAAACAACAGCAATATTTATTTTAGCATCTGAAACATCAAGGAGTGTGTCAAATGTCATTTGGTTATGGTATAGTCTAGTGATGCTTGGGCTTAGCAAAGGAGCTAATTAAGAAAATTTCAAGAAGCACTGAAACATAGGTAATGGACCATGAGTGCCTGGATAAAGTGCTTTTTTGATATCATCAAAGAATCAAGTTATACATCGTTTGTTCATCTAACATCATGTTTTTTAAAATAATGATATCGGTATCAGAAAAAAAAAGTTCAGAACATAGTACAAGTAATCAACACTATTCCACCGAGAAAATGCAAGGTCATGAAAAGATGCTCCAAAGGAGATAAAACTCTGTACACAGATAGAGAATCACGTTATGGAAAAAAAGGAATTTAATTTTAATCATTTATCAATGAATAATTACAGAAGCCCAGTGGCTGAATATGCAGGGATTTAAGTAACTTGTAGGATCACCACCATGTCAAACGATATACAGTAAACCTTGTTATAATTTCCACCAAGATAACTGTAATTTTTTACGTTATTCTGAAACGAACGTTAAACTGAAAAACTGGAATGGGGAAAAATTTTTAAAAGATTTCTAATAAATTCGGTATATTTTACAGCATAGTGTTTCAAAAAATTTTAATACACCTACGTACATAAATGTTTGAGTCAAAAGAAAAATGAAATTTATGCCAATGCTATACATATAAATATTAAATGTAATCTGTAATAGTTGATTGCTTGCATTTCAAAATTTCTTTGTTCATGATTTTTGGCTAAATTTTCATGATTCCCACCAGAATCATCCAAATGGGTGGATTTACAGTTCGGTGTACACTTTTGGCAAAATTTTCATGATTTCCACCGGAAGTCACCCAAATGGGCGGATTTACAGTTTCATCCACACGTTTTGCCAAATTTTCATGAAAAAACTTCCAATATGAGAAAAATTGACATTATAAGTGTCTGGAACATAATTATGCCTTGCTAACACATTGCCGCACTTTTTCAAAGCATCTCAAATGCTTCCCCAATTCAAGCAGGCCTCTCTTCTGACACCCCTACAAACATTTCTTTTCCACTTTCACTCGCGTTCTTTGCTGATCCAAGATTTGCGAAGCTCTGTGTTTGGAAGATCAGCAGATGTTAAAGTGGCACTAAGTAACGATTTTGACGATGCCATATTATTCACAATTGGTATTTTGCTTTTATTATTATTAGGTCATCATAGCATTTCGAATCGAATCAGTTATTTTTAAAAATATTTTATAGTGCCTTGAAATTTGGAAAGATACTCGATTTATTCTTTCTAACGAAAGAGAATTAGAATGATCAGTTAAACACTATGGTAAATCTAACTTTGTAAAACATTTAAATAGAACGCTAATATGAAATATTCATTAATTCGGAGTATGTCAATCTGAGACTTTTTAACATTAAATCTCTTCTGTCGGAGATTTTAAATTTGAACGTTATTTTGAAATGTACGTTAAAATGAGGTACGTTGTAACGGGATTTTACTGTACTTCAGAGATGAATCGTGATCCATGTTCTATTGCAGATCACCTTCATTTCGATATATTCATCATCCGATCATGTCTCATAGATTCTCAACTGGGGAGAGTCAACACCCCCTCACTATGAGAAGTGCATAGAAAGCTTCCGCATGACATTGTGACTCACTATGAGAAGTGCATCAAGCATATAGAACGGACACATCACAAAGCATTAAAACTTGCCTTCTTTAAAATTTCAAGTTATTTAAGGGTATAAAGCGCAAATTATAAATTTTATACTTTAATAGATAGTTTTTTCCATTATGTTTTAATATTATAACTCCAAAATAATGAAATTGAATATTTTATGAAATAAAAAAAAATTCTATTTTTAAAAATTAATTGACTATATTATTCAAACAATAAAATTGAAACGATTTTTGGAAAACATTTTATTATCTTTGCTATTACAAATATTCATATATATTATTAGTATTATAAATAATGAATATATCTATGTAAAAATAGAAGCCTCGGACTAGGGAAAAATTGACCATTGTGTACAAAGAACAAGGAAACCACAATGAAATTTAAAAATTAAAAAAAAATAAAATAAAAATAGATAATAATAAATAATATAATAAATATTATATCTTTATCCACATTCTGAACATATGTAAGTAAGGCACATTTTATTTATTCAACGTATTCAATTTGTCTTTTATCCATAAATCCATAGACATATTTATTATAAATCAGGGTTCGTTGGAGTGTTTGTCCTTTTACAACTCAGAAACTATTCAATGAATCTCCACGAAACTTTCCATGTACGTAGTTAAAGTTACTGTCCCCTCTTTAGTGTACTTTTTATACCGTGTTTTTTTATCAATTTATGAAGTTATTATTTTTCGTAAAATTGAATAGACTTCAAAGAATGTCACTAGATGGCGATGCCAGACGGCGCACTTTAAAGCTCTTTATAGATAAGGCTTTAGCGCACTTCTATGTCAGACCTTTTATGCATACCCTGTATTATTTTATTAATACATTTCGTTTATAGAAGTAAAATTACTATATAATGATTTCAGAGACCATAGCTTAAATTTCAGCGTCTAGAATGGAAAATTTCATCGAACAAACAGCCCGAGCAACGCCGGGCATATCAGCTAATATTTTTATATTTCTTCTTTGAAGCATCGTTTTGCAATTTACAATAGTTATTAAAGGAAATGTTGAAGGATAACGTACTAATGTAAGACTATCTGAGAGTTCTGACTATTTTCAGTGAATTTCAAAATGTTCAAAGATTTCCAGTGATGTCTTCTTCATGAAAGTGAAGTTCGCATGCCTACATGAATATTTTATGGGGCAAGTTAAATAGCTAAAAATTGTTACAAAAATTATCAAGTCACCTAACAACTACTCCACTTTTAATATAATTTGAGATTCGTTAATTTACTGATTTTATTTGTATAATAAAAGTTATGGTAATTGGGTATTTACGATCCCAACCGCGATATCTGATTAGGATTCGCTAATAATATCTTGTAGCCGTACAGATAACTGAAACGTTTAGGGACTGATATATCGCAATCACGGTATAAGAACTCTTTTTATACCGTGATTGCAATAAAGAATTTGTCTTGTCTAAAACTATGTAAGCCTACTATTAATGCGGGACGTTTCATTAATTTTAAACTTTATGTTCTCCAATATTATTGAACAAGATTTTATCCGCGCGCAGTTTGCGCGGTAATTAATTTCAAATTCAATTCAAATTGTTGTAAAGCTCGCACATTCAAATTGTTTCGTGTAATGAACTCAGATGTTCTCTTTATTAGGAGCTTTAGCAAAAAAACTACTTATGGAGTTGGAAAAAAGATGGCGACCTATCAAGACGCATAGCTCCTCCGTCTGATAGATTAGTGTTAAACTTTTCTTCTAATTATTTAATTATATCTAACATTCTTGTCCTAAAGTTAGCAAAATTTAAGGCGATTCTTTCAAAAATTATTCGTCTGTCTTTTCACTTCTTCTTTTCCTTGATTTCTTTTCTGTTCAAACTGAAGTCGAACGTTGTGTTCCCGTTCGTGCTTAAGCTTCGCTGCGATGGGCGATTCCCCTTCCCCCGCCCACGGCCGTCGCTCCGCCTCGGAAGGGAGGATAGAGGGGAAAAGAGCTCCGAGGGGTGAATGTCGCCCGGAAAAGCGAGCAAAAAACACGGATAGGCCCTTAGAAGCCTCCGAAGTTTCGTTAGAAGACTTGATGAATGATATATCGATGTCTCCGCCTCCTTTTAAACCAGTTAAATCCAGGAAAAATAAAAAAAATAGATAAAAAATAGAAGTCTCTAAGAAGAATTCTATTACCGAGAAAACAAACAAAAAATCAAAGTTTTAGAAAAGGCACTGGTAAAGGTACCGGCTCCGACCCCAAGTCGACCAACCCTCCTCAGAGCTTGTCTTTAGCAGTTAACTCATCTGTGGTCGAACAAACAACTCAATCGTCACAATCGACGCCTTTTGCCAGAGTTATTGAATCTACCATTCCAAACGTGCTTGATCAACTTAATTCTGCAGCCCGTTCCTGGCTTTTAATCTCGACCACACAAATAAACAAAGACTCTTCTAGGCCACATCACAAATATTAAACACTTTGCCCCTCCATTTGCTGGAGCTCGATTTGGAAAACTCCACATCTATTTTAATATTCCAAATCCACCTGATAAAATTAAATTTGAGAGTGAAGTGTTCACTTTTTCTCACCCTCCACCTCGTCCCATGCAGTGTGTCGTGTGCCACAAATTTGGGCACACTACATATAGATGTACCAATTCCCCTGCATGCTCCAAATGTCTCTCTCTAAACCATAATAGAGATAACTGTACTTCCTTGAACTTCGTCTGTGCAAACAGCAGTAAAAATCACTCTTCCTATTATAAAGGCTTCCCAGATTTAAGTATGAGGCCCTCATTAGAGGTAAAATGGTCACCTTGTTTGTGTCTTATTACGAAGCGAAGAGACTTGTGGACATGAGGCTTGGAATTGAAGTTCCTGGCCATAGCTCCTATGCCGCTGTATCTAATCCTAACTGTGGCATTCCCCAAAGCAATCAGATCAATGCTCCCTGCCTCCCGTCTCTGATAATCTTAATAATCTTAATACGAGCGTGTTGAACCCTGACAATATTATAAAAAGTACTTCTAATATTACTTGTTCCACTTGCGGAAGAGACGAACTTTCTCCTATCGTTTCTTATCACTCACCTGTCTGTCAGTCTCCTACTCATGATCTTCCCTCTTCTCCTCAGGCCTTGGACCCGCAGTCTTTTCTTCCATCTGTAAACTCAGTTAACCCAGCAGACCCAGTAGATTTGCAAAATGTTGAAAATGACTCTTCCCAAGATATTATCCCAAGATATTATCTTAAGTAACCCTTATGAATCAAATCTAGGTAATCACTCAGTCAACCAACTAGCTGGCAACTGTTTAAAACTTTTTATATCTACGTTGGTGCGGACCCCCTCGAACACATGTGACCCCAATGCAATAGAGGAAACCATTAAAATCATGGAGTCTCGTTTTCCCTTCTCTCCTTCGTGGCTCACTGATATTGAGGCTTGGTGGCGT
This sequence comes from Rhysida immarginata, assembly GCA_023313115.1. Classification (NCBI taxonomy): domain Eukaryota; kingdom Metazoa; phylum Arthropoda; class Chilopoda; order Scolopendromorpha; family Scolopendridae; genus Rhysida; species Rhysida immarginata. The sequence continues at coordinate 113,884 of JAHWFO010035268.1, read as the reverse complement.
GACCTCGCCTCCGTCGCCCCCAATGTCTCAATTCAATAACAGATATCTAGACATCTTCCATTGGAATGTTAGAGGCTTGATGTCTAACTGAGACGATGTCTCTATTCTTCAAAAAATATCTCATATTCTTGCCCTTTACCAAACTTTTCTTAACTTAGACTCAAAAATAAACTTTTCAAAATCTTTAATTTATGTCAATAACAGACCCCGCCACGGTGGTGGCAACCTTGTGTCTTTTAATTCATGCGTCCCGCAATACATCAACTCGATAAGACATTATGAAAATACGGCAATAATTGACCTGGTGGTTTTCCTTCAGGGGTTTTGGTTACACATTTACAGCATTTATGTTCCTGGATACTTAAGCAAAGATAAGTGGAGTAACTTGATTAGTTCTCTTGCTCCCCCCTTCTTGCCATAGGGAATTTTAAAGCTAAAAGACCGGCATGGGGCTGTGAAAATTACAATCTGAATGGCCGTTACTTGGAGGACCTACTACTACTTCACAACCTGAAGGTCCTCTTCACACCTGAATACACTTTTCTTCCTTCACGCGCAGACTGGCCCACCTCTAACTTGGGTTTAGCACTGGTGTCGTCAAATTGCCCGTTTTTAACATACATAGAAATAATTCCGGGTACCTTCGTATTTCTTTAAATTGTAACAACATTCCAAAACGCTCGTTCAAAACTCCTTTACTGAAGTCTCCACATGCTCTTCCTGGTCTTCAAAAAACCCATGAATTGCCTCCCTCAAGATCTCCTGACTTCTCAAGGTCTTTCAGGACAAGCTTCAAAACAAATCATTTTCTAACAGATCTATTCCCCTGAAGCCCTGTTGATGGACCCCTGATTGTGAGGATGCTGTGTGGCAGCGTAACCATACCAAGAGATGCTAACTCAAGTGTAGATGTTTTTTTTTCTGTTGGTTGGCAGCAAGAAAGGCCAAGGCAAAATGTAAAAAAACTGTGAAAAAAAATTTAAGAGATCCTATTGGAAAATATTATTCAGAAAGACAGCACAAATAATATCTGGAAGATTTTGAAACTTTTTAAAAACGCCCCCCTTCTTTCATTCCTCTTATAAGAAGTGCTGACGGTATCCTCTTAGACCCTGAAGCATCTTGTAAAGAAATTTTGCTTTTCACCGTTGGCCATGGTTCATCAAGAAAATTGCCCTTGCCAAAATACTTGCCAACTTCATTTATTCCTCAAGGCCTCCTTTCCAATTGGGATTATCCATTCACTACCTCAGACATAATGGCTGCTATTAGTTCAAAACATACTGCTCGGGACCAGACGGCCTTGTTAACTCTACCTTCGGGAAACTCGGAGACGGGCAATTAAGCGTCCTTCTTGAAAGTTTGAATGCATCTTGAACCACTGGCATCATTCCGTCCATGTGGAAGGACTCGATCATTCATCCAGTTTCTAAACCCAACAGGCCTGCTCATTCCCTCTCCTATTGCCCTCACCTCTTGTGTCATCAAAATATTGGAAAGAATGATCAATAACCGATTGCAACATTTCTTAGAAGTCAATAACTTACTTTCTGGTTACAGCTTAGGTTTCCGAAAGGCCCGGAACCACATTTTCTCGACAATCAAATTAGTGGACGACATTCTTCTTGCCCGTGAAAAAGGCGAGAGTACAGACATTATTTTCCTTGACATAAAAAGAGCGTTTGACTCGGTGTCACATGAACTCCTCCTCAACAAGCTCGTCGACCTTGAAGCGCCTAAAAGACTGATGTTGTGGATAATGTCCTTCCTAAAAAACAGGAGAGTCGGGATGAACTATCCTGGCGGCACCCACTGGATCCGACAAAATCAGGGTCTCCCGCAAGGGTCCATTCTTAGCCCTGTAATCTTCAATATCTTCGTCAGAGATGTTTTTTCTGGCATCCATCCTTCAGTAGGAAAAAGCATCTTCGCTGACGATATAGCTTTCTGGTTTTCCAGCAACTCCATTCCCGAAGTAAGAGCCATACTGCAAGATGCCTGCAACACCCTAGCAAAATGGGGCGAAGACAACCTTATTAGTTTTTCACCTGATAAAACAGTATGATGTGTCTGACAAGCTTGGGTCCCCCTCCTCTATTCTCCATCTTCTTCCAGGGCATTCGATTTCCGATTAGGAAAAGCCACAAATTTCTAGGTGACACGCTTGATGATAAATTGAACTGGCGTGCGCATATTGTCGCAACGAAAGGAAATCTTATTAAAAATTTAGCGCGAGCGAAACTTGTTATGAAGTCCAAATGGGGGACCCCTTGAAGTGAGTCGTCCACCCTGATAAGCGTTATTCTTTCTGTTAGCTGCCAAAACAAATATTGCTCCACTGGTCATAGCAGAAAAGAAGATCTTGAGAACGTGTCCACTTAGAAAGGAACCCCTACTGCTTTATCACGTCTGGGTCCACCCCACTGCCGTCCATATAGACTTCGCTCCTTCATGGATCGCCTCCTCGCCCTCTCCGGATTTGTGTGCAAACCATTTTGATTCCTATCTTAGTGCAGATTTCAGTGATTTCAGTAAAATCTTTACGGACGCCTCTCTTACTTCA
>JAHWFO010035268.1:76114-101321 GCA_023313115.1 Rhysida immarginata | reverse complement strand
TGAGGCCAGCAGCAAGGAGCCATTAGTCATATATTCAATATTGTTTTTGTAAATTAAAATTTTCAAAATTTACCCCTTCACCCCCAGGGACGCGAAATGTTTTTATTCTGAATTAGGGGACATTAAAACCAAATAATCAATATTCATTTTCCCCCAATCTGTTCCCATTGAGTCGTTATTTGGACCTAAAGACGGAACACCAATTATGAAACACCCTGTATTCATCACTTGGTCAACTTCATATCTTCCCTGTACATATAAAGCATAATGTTTGTATGTATAGGGGTTGAACCTTTGTTTTTAAACGTTTTGTCAAATATCTAGAAAAATACTTGACGAATTATCCTGTAATTCAGGGGTGTAAAGAGCATGTTACACCTCATATGCAAGCTAAGTCAAAATGATGGCCTCAATTTCAGTAATTGACATATGGTATCATGAGACACGTGGTACGAAAGGTAAATGTTCAAAGTTTACTTCAAACACATCACATCGCAGGTGTTCTATGTGAGTGCCTTGCATAACCCTACACACATCAAGCTGATAGTCTATCTCCTGCCAAATCTTTCGTAGCATGTCACCATCAATATCAGCAATGGCTGCAGTGAAAACACTGCATGGAAACGAAACTGTGAAAGTTAACCTTTCGAAGCACATGTCTGATATTATGATATGTTAATTAGACATTACAGAATAAATATCTGCAATCGGGTCCATCATTTTGACTTACCCTGTATTTCAGCGACAGTTTTCCCCGAAGGCAAATAGGGTACCAGTAACAAATTGATCAAAAAAATAATGTTTGAGATCACACTATATAAAATAATGCTTGAAATGCGTTATAACTGTAGCATATTGTTATGAGGCTTCTTTTACTTATCTTTCTTCATTTGTATGAGAATAGCATATTCACTGCTGGCAAAAAAATGCAACCTAGAAGGATGGTTCGATATATTTGAAATTTTGCACACATGTAGCATTTGTGGCATACAAGAAATAATTCAAATTGTAAAACAATACATCCAAAAGAAAGTTCTCCATGCCCCTCCTGGAGAAGAATGGTTCTGTTATGAAATTGAATGTTCTGTTCTCTGTACTGTCCTTCTTGATGAAGTTGATGGAGGCCTTGCAGTAGATAGCGGGGGAAAAATCACACAGAATTCCGACTGGTTTTGCCTTTTTTCCTGGCTTTACCAAGGATACATATAAATAATAAAGATATATGTATCCCTGATAAAGCCAGGAATAAAAGGCGAAACCGGTGGGAATTCTTGTGATTTCTTTCCCGCTATATACTGTAAGGCCTCCAACTTCATCAGAATGGTTCTTACCAAATTTGCATTAAATCATCAGTTTGGCATCTGCATTGTACTGGAACAGTTGATTGTTGGTGTGGTGACAACAACTGTAAAGCTTCACACATGCCGCTGTGATGGCTCCACCCTCCAGGTAAAGTGCGTGAGCACCTATATTATAAGAGCAAACACTGGAGAGTGGGGCGATCAAGGGTTCAGAACCAGTAATTGAGGAAGACGAGAACTTAGATTGGTGCTGGTAATTAATTCCTTGTTTATTTCCATTAGCCAAAACCAACAATCAGTACAATATGCAAATCGTTTCACCCTAACCTAAAACTCGAAGGGGCCCCTAGCAAGATATTCAACGATCAACAAAGACAAGCAGATATGCAAATGTCAAATGAACAAAACATGTTCGTGTACACTTTGGCTCATGCTTAAATATCTGAGGCAGGGCACACTTGAACAATGCCATGGTATTCATGGAAGGGGGGGGGGCATACTTCCCTACACAGCGACGTCGAGTTTTGTAAGTTGTGCTCGCACCCCCGAATAAAATATTCCTGAGAAAATTTACGCAAGATCGCGCACTGTGCCTCCTTTTATTTTACCTCGGTAGGGGAGAACCATGTAACCCCTCTTGGCGGGAGCAAGCACACAAAACTCGCAGGCTACTAGCGAACCCTGAGCAAGCTTCCGCGTTCACCTCCGCAACATGAGACCTAGGATTCGCACGGTGCATTCTATAGTGCTCCACTTGCTACTCCCCTCAATACCAGCAATCATCAAACTCCCTATAGAAAGAAAAATAACTCCGAAAACACTATTCCACATAATAAATTTTAATGACTCAGATGTACATTTATTATGTGGAATAGTGTTTTCGGAGTTATTTTTCTTTCTATAGTTGTGTCCACAGTTTTTGGCTTGATTCCATTGTATCAAACTCCCTGCTCAGTTCCGCCATATTCATAACCATGTTAAAAAAAACTAATATATAATCTACTAGTTCTATTTTACAGGAAGCAGTATCGTCAAATAGTTACAGTAAAGATCATCTACAGCATTTTCCTAGAGAAAACTTTTTCGCTAGAGTAACGTTCGCAAAGTCTAAACAGCAGATGTGGTACAGAGGATTCCGGCGGGAGGATACGAAAAACACGTTCACAGAGACCCAGTTAACGTTCGCTACACCCGTTGGCTTTCTACGTCGTTAAAAGTTAGAAAAGATATCACTCACCATAGTCCCGTAGTTTGATATGTTACCAATTTCACTGCTTGGCTACACAAATGCACGCTGCCATGTCGAACATCGTTCCTGGGCATCGCCCCTTCTATGTGGCGCCGACCAGTCAATGCTCTGCTTCTGCTCTGTACGTCCTTCGCCTGCTTTGCTATCCCTCACATTAACTTGGCAAACTTACATAAATTCAAAACTATTCTTATAATAACTTATGATCATCAAAAATAGTAAATGAAAACTAAAACATGGTTTAAATAGCGAACAGTTATTCCAGCGCGCGCTTCTGATGGGGGTGTTCGAAATATATGTACGCATGTGTTCGAAATATGTCTGTATCGCTCGGAAGCTGACGCTGGAATGCCAAAACAAAATTACAAAAACAAACACTCAACATGCGCAACAAACAAAAACATTCCTACACGAAGCACTTTTTCTCCGAAATTCACACTCAACAATGCTCTATTGGAGGCTGAGATGATCTCGGAAATCAACGATAACAATCGCCGCCATCAGCAGAGCACACACACGAAACACTCACACTTCTTACAACAATTCAATGATCCAACAAATACAATACTACTGATAAACGAAAACAAAAATATATCAACAAAGCAATCTTTATTAACTTATTATTCAAACAAAATGAATTACCCTTTAGGAACTGAATCACTTCAAATCACTGCTATAATAAAACAAAAGACTATCGCTACGAACGATCTTCACTCCCTTCCCTACCCATGTACCAAAACATAGGGGCAATAAACTTTCCAAAAACCCAGGTAAGAACTTTTAATTATCTATAATCCACCCCCTCCGGCGTACACACGTGACTTCCAACTAACACGGAACGTCACACCACCGTGCTCCTGTGCAACAACTCACGGAGTTTGACAGAGGTCGGATTTTGGGACTTCGAGAGGCTGGATGGTTTCATCAGCGTATCGTGGCACAGATTGGTCGTAATATTTCTGTGATGGCTCGATATTGTCAGCGGTAGTTTTTGGAAGTAAGACAATCACATAGATCTGGTTCTAGATGCTTACTCACTACTGACCCACGCCAAGACCGTCGAATCATACGAGAAGCTTTGAGCAACCGTACAGCATCCCCAGCAGAGATAAGGGCCAGAGTAGCACCAGCTTTGTCAAGACGGACCATTGGTAACAGTTTGCTAGCTGCAGGACTGCGGGCACAGATTCCTCTAGCCAGACTCCTACTTCTGCAATAATGCCATGCTGTGCGGTTTCAGTGGTGCTGCAAAAGAGCCGACTGCAAATCTCTTTAGCGATGAGAGCAGATTCTGCCTATACACCAGTGATGGACGTGTATGTGTGCGGCAAAGAGTAACAGAGTGCCATCTTCCATAGTGTACCCGTCAATGGCACACCGGTTCAACCCCTGGCATAATGGTGTGGAATGCAAGAGTCAAGGGAGATCAGTTACAACTAGCGATCACCCTTTGTTGCAGTTACAACTCGTTTTGCAGTAACAACTCGTGTTTGCACAACTCGTTCGTGGCAAGAGCCGAATGGAAGACTGGTCTTTAGTGATGAGAGCAGATTCTGCCTGTACACCTTGCCTTTTCCTGCCTCCATTTTCTTCCCCCCAAAAATCCTCCTTTTATTGTGCAACACTTTGATCCTCCCCTCCTTTTACTATGGCCGTCAATTCTTGGGCTCACCTACTAAACTCAATTTACATCGCTTATTTAGATTACAAAAATGGTTCGTTCATATTTTACTGAAACTTTGCAAGCCTGCCCCTGTCTCTCATCTCCCTAATACAGCAGGTATAACCCTAATACACTTACTTTACCACACAAATTTACCAATCTTTAAGTACAAAGCACTCAATAACTATATCTTAACCTTCCTTTCCCAACGTTTGTTTACAACAATTATCATCCCCCGTCGCACTGACTTTCTACAAATTTCACACATCAAGTGCAACTACCAAGTTAAAAGTATCTTCATTTCAGACAACAGAATCTGGTCCACATTACCCCCAGACCTTCGCCTTTCATCTAACATCTCTGCCTTCAAAACCCGCATTAATAATTATTGCACTAGGTCACCAACTTGCTAGCTAACTCCCTCTCCCATCCCTCATCCCCCTTATCATCAAAATTTATTATTTGTTCTATAAAAAAAATGTTTTCTATTCTCCATCCAGAACATAACTTGTCGGTTCACCCATACTGGTCTTAGATGTACCCTCTTTGATCAAATAAATAAATAAATAAATAAATAAATAAATAAAAATATATTTTGGAAATGCTTGCACATGCGCAGTTAAACATTATTTAGTGAAAATGCTCATATTTCATCAAATACTTAATATTTTTATATTCTGATTGCAGGGTTTTGTTTTTACTGCAGTTTGTGAAGTTTCCTGAACATGGCATTGCATTAGGTTGAAAACCATGCTTGTTAAAACAAAAAAACTTACGAAAAAATTTCGATTTTTTTTTAAAGAAACCTTTAAATCTCTATGAATAAACATGTTGTCCTCAGAACGGAATGGTCTGAACATGCATCAGAGATGTAATGTTCCAGTTCAGCAATAGTTTGTGGGTTGTGATGGTACACCAGTTTATGAAGTTTGTACACCTCAATAATACTCACCTGCTGTCTCATATCTTTCCAGTTTTTTCTTCAACAATGCCAAGAAGTCTGTGGAATCGGAAATTGCCTCACAAAGATTGGATTATTTTTGTTAATTTTCAAGTCCACTTCATAATCTTTAACCCCTTCAATGATTAATATCATTTGAAAAGCTTCTAGAGAAAGTCTCAATTACTTCCATAATTTTCTCCTTGTGGTGTGCACTCAAATTTTGGGTCCGAGGAATAATTAATTCAAAATCATTCCTCAAAGTTGTTCTGCGTACAACTGTACAAAGACACAAAAAAGGATCAGGAATCATTTTCCACAAGCATAAATCAAAAATACGTAACTAAAATGAAAATACGTAACTGAAAGACGATCAAAATGAAATTGAAATTGAAACCATGATCGAAAATTGTTTATAAAATATAATAAAATACTTCAAATACAAAGTTAACGAAAAGATAAACTTCTCACTCCGTGATCAGCATGTGAAAGAATTATTAATCAGCTACTCTCATGATTAGCCATGTGTTTTGCATCATCTTCACTCACTTTCGGCCATGACAGTTCTGGGCAGCGGAGCTTCCCAATTTGCTTCAAGTAACAAACATTTGCTTCGGAGTCTATCTTTAATATACGTCATTGGTTCAATCTGCTTTGTGTACATGCCTCGGTTAAACCCAACGCCACCTAAAAATCAAGGCCTGCTCACTGCTTGCTGACTACGTCATCAAACGAGGGCTGACAATCCAACTTTCATTGTTTCAACAAACGAAAAAACCAATGACGTATATTAAAGATAGACTCCGAAGCAATTGTTGTTACTTGAAGCAAATTGGGAAGCTCCATGCCCAGAACTGTCATGGCCGAAAGTGAGTGAAGATGATGCAAAACACATGGCTAAACACGAGAGTAGCTGATTAATAATTCTTTCACACGCTAATCACGGAGTGATAAGTTTATCTTTTCATTTATTTTGTATTTGAAATATTTTATTATATTTTATAAACAATTTTTCGATCATGGTTTCAATTTCAATTTCGTTTCGATCGTCTTTCAGTTATGTATTTTCATTTTAGTTACGTATTTTTTGATTTATGCTTGTGGAAATTGATTCCTGATCCTTTTTCGTGTCTGTTTGTACAGTTGGACGCAGAACAACTTTGAGGAATGGTTTTGAATTGATTATTCCTCGGGCCCAAAATCTTCAAAAACAAAGCAGCCAGACAGCTAATTACTCCACGGCTCACTCCTGCCCAGAACTGGCATGGCTCAATTTGCTTCACATTTTGCCACTGTTAACAATAGAATTCGGAGTCTATCTTTAATATACGTCATTGGAAAAAACACTGATTACAACAAATGTTTTTTCGTTTGTTTTAAACAATGAAGATTTGATTGTCAGCCCTGCTTTGATGACACAGTAATCAGGCTTTGTTTTTTAGGTGGCGTTGTAAAGCCATGACCTACTGAATGCTAACGATTTTTTCATTTGCCTGATTTTCGTTGTTCTTTCAGGCAGACAAAACTGTTTAATGTTTCCGGTGTATTATTTCCTCTATCGAGAGATTTCAAACATTTTTTATATCTGAAACAGCAATTATTCACAGAAAAAAATTCTGATAAAAAATATTAATTCTCAATATTTAGAAAAAAAGGATATTAATACAGTGATGTATTGTATTTGTAAAATTAGAAACATAGCCTACAATGATAGAGCTTTGTAGGCTATGATTAGAAATGTCATATCTTGAATACTGCTATAAACTTTGTAATATTATGAAAAAAATTAATTTAATAATTTTTAGAAAAATAAAATGAGAACAATTTATTTAAAAGAATATTATTCTATTCGGGTACGAAAAAAACCTTGAAATCTCCCGATAGAAGGTGATAGTACACGGGAAATTTTAAACATTTTTGTCTGCCTGAAACAACAATGAAAATCAGCTAAATGAACAGGTCATTAGTATCCAATAGGTCGTGGTTAAATAAAGCAGACTTCTAGATTTCAGTTCAGATCGTGTTCCAAGCAAGAAAAAATATTCTCCAATGATCCTAATAGTTATATAAGGAGCGTTCAAAAAGAAACGAGCTGTAGTCTGGAATGTGCAAACCGGTGACAGAATGGTGATATCTTTGTGTGTGTAACAATGGTTTGGTTTCTACATTATTAACAAACTTTTCAACTGCCATGGTCATTTCAGGACGGCGTTATAGGGGCCGGAAATTTTGCCTCGCAAGGGTTCTTTAACGTGCAGCCGGCAAACGACTACACGGGACCAACGGCTTTACTTCCCTTCCGAAGGAAGTGCGTGATCTCAGGATTTTCCCCCTGAAAAAATCCTCGTCGTCCTCGGCCGGGGTCGAACCCGCGTCCTCGGGCATCAGAGGCGATCACGCAACCCCTGAGCCACCGAGGCCGATGTGTGTGTAACAAAGAGTGGTTCCGACAAGAGCGGAAGTTTACAGCCCGCCGCTAGAGGGTGATGGTGGAAGTCATGTGACTATACAAAGGAAGCAGAAGCAATCGTCAATCGTCCAACAGTCATTCGCGTTGTATACGCAGTGAATAACTGAACTTGAGGCGTCAAAAGAAGAGCAAAGAGGTGTTGTTCGTTTTCTGACAATGGAAGGAGTAGGGGAACGGACATTCCTCGAAGAATGTTACAAGTGTATGGTGAACACTGCATGTCCCTTGCAAGGGTCAAGACGTGGCACAAGCGGTTCAGGGAAGGACTGGTGTCGTTAGCCTATGATGCACAGTCCAGACCTCTCTCCCTGCGATTACGCCATTTTTGGTCCCCTAAAAAAGGCTCTGAGGGGTAAACGATTCACCTCGGAAGACGATGTCAAGCAGTACGTGCGGAACTGGTTTCACAATGCAGCCCCAGGAATTTTACGAGACAGCCATTCAGCGCCTTGTGTCGCAGTGGGACAAGTGCCTCAACAGCCAGGGCCAATACTTCTGACATACAGGTATTAGTTTCTGTTCCTAGGCCTCCGGCTCGTTTCTTTTTGAACGCTCCTTCAAATTGTGTATCCCGTGACATTTTGTAAGATAATTAGCATGTACCTATTTGTAAATTAACATTGACGTACATTTCTAAGGTAAATGAAATGATGCTCAAATGTACAGTAGAATACACTACACGGCATTTTTGTTTTACGAGTAAGAATAAAGTAAGCCTAATCTAATAGTCATATATCGGTCTCGGTGGCTCAGTGGTTGCGTGATCGTCTCTGATGCCCGAAGACGCGAGTTCGATCCTGGCCGAGGGAGACGAAGATTTTTCTGGATGAAATCCTGAGATCACGCACTTCCTTCTGAAGGGAAGTAAAGACTTTGTAGTCGTTTGACGGCTGCACGTTAAAGAACCCTTACGAGGCAAAATTTGCGGCCCCTATAACGCCAAACTGATATGATCATAGTAGTTGAAAGGGACGTTAATACCAACCAAACCAAACCAATAGTCATATTCTGAGTTGAGTTAGTGAAGAAAATCATTGTTGCTTCGATATTCAACAACACGTCAACAATCGAGCAATAATCATTGTTAATCAACCCAACTCAGTGTTTGTATTTTTGACCTCGCCTATTATCAGTGCCTTTGTGGTTATACCAATTCTTTTTTCTTTATAACTTGACAGAAGTAGATAAAATGGTGCATGAGTTTCTGTTTCAACGTATACAGTTCTCATCCTCAAAACATAAATTTCACAGAGACATTAACCCTTTTGCACGTGCTTACAAGATGATGAAGGTCGCTCCACAGGAAACGTTCAAATGTGGATAATACAGCACGATTCCAGAAGCTATAATTTGCCAATTGTTACTGAGGTAACAGCAATGTTTGAAGCCGACGATGGAGAGTGAGATTTATACATCTATCCAAGCACGGGGAACACATGTTGATTTTGACTTCCGAACTGTGATCCAATGACTTACTCGTTGCTGTTTCCTCATGGAGAAGAAGGCTGGAAAATGAAATTCAGGAGCACTGAAGGGACGAAAGTCAGGATGTTAGCCTCCTACTGCTACAAACTGTATAAAAGACCAGGACTGTTTAATCCGGTGTTGCATGCGGGGAAACTTACTCAGCAGTATATTGTGGGCGGTGCTTTTTAAAAGTTGAAGGAGACCGGCTACACTGGTGAAAGAAAATCAGAAGACTTTTTAGAGTGGAGGCTTACCACTTAGCTTAATGGACTTCATTCACAATCAGGCTGATAACTTTAATATGAAAGCAGGAAAGGTCTGTGTTCTACCTAAGTCATTTACCGGGAGCAAACGCGCATTGCAGCAAAATACCAGGATGCAATAGCCATGGATGGCCAAGTACGATAAAATAGATCTCTTCATCACATTTACATGCAATCCAAATTGGACTGAAATGACAGATCAGCTGGCTCCGCACGAAATTTCGATGCATAGATCCGACATCTTCGCAAGAGTCTTTGGTTGAAATTGCAGGCATTTGTCGACGACCTGACTAAAAACTCGGTGTTGGGGAAGGTGGTGGCATGGATGAACGTCATTGAGTTCCAGAAAAGAGGTAATGAATTAATTAAGACAAACCAATATAAAATTGAATGATTCTCAAAGGCAATTATTTGAATGCATCCATTTCTTCCAAGAATACTTATAATCCTCAAAATATAAATTTCACAGGCTGTAAGCCTGCCTGTCTTCCTCTAGTCTATACAGGGTGATTCAAATGCAATGTAAAAAACTTTTAGGGGAAGTAGTATGGGTGATTCTACGCAAAAAAGTTCATATGAACATGGGTCCGAATTCGAATGGTAACTGAGATATGAACAGAAATAAAAATGGTGCGTAACTCGGAAATTACTCGTTGGAATTCGATCAAATTTTAACAGTATAGACAGTTTTATGTACCCTATTATTTCTTCAAAATCCATTATCCTAGGCGTTGCAGAACCCGAGTTATTAACCTGTTGATTTTAGTGGCGGCATTTTTATTTCTGTTCATATCTCAATTATCATTCAAATTCGGACCCATGTTCATATGAACTTTTTTGCTTAGAATCACCCATACTACTTCCCCTAAAAGTTTTTTACACACGATTTCTTTCTTTCTTTCTTCACAGCCTTCGTCTCACGCAGTCCGAGACCAGCTGATTAGTCACAAAACAGGGCCGCATAAAGGTTAAGCACAGGGAATAATATTAGGGCATCCGATCAACGGGCACTAAGGGGCCTTGGATTCTTGCAAGGAGATCAGTTCCATCCAAAAAGGCAAAGAGTAGGCTGATAATAGTGCGTTTGTCCTTCTGACACAGAGAGGAGGCAAGGAGAATATTTTGAAGCGATGGGATGATGTTACTCCTAGTCAAACCAGTCAGCAGTATAGCCCTCTGACGGCGAAAAAGGGGGCATTTTAGAAGAGCATGCTCAACAGTTTCCGGCGATCCACACTTACATAGCACTGAGGGCATTATTTGAAGCTTATGACGGAAGTGAATCAAAAGGAGATGACCAGTTCGCAGCCGGAACAAAGTAGACCTTTGAAGATGTGAGAGGCACCTGGGAGCAGAAGAATTTGTATCACAGATCCCTGGGAAAAAGCTCTTATAGTGGCTCCTCTTCGACTCTAAGGTACATGCAGCATTCCATCGCACCAACAAACCATTTCGAACGACAGCGCCAAGTGCCTGAGCATCCACACGTGATATACTCGCCGGCTTCTTCCCCATCCGTCCCCAGAACGCCAGTCTATCCGCCAACTCATTCCCGTAGAAGCCACAGTGACCAGGGATCCAAATAAAGCAGATATCGTAAGCTTTAGATCTAAGCAAGAGCAGAAGGCTAATCACATAACCCAGTAGGCTTCTGAAATGCCAGCGTCCTTTATTTAGGGCTGACTGAATAGCGCAAAGGGCACTCTTAGAATCCGATAAGATTTGATAATCCGATAATGATCCGGGGGGAGAGAAGCAGTGACAAACAACGCCTTGTGGATAGAAGTAAGTTCTAGCTGGTACGAACTGGTAGCGGGCATAACTTTTTGGGAAATTAGGGCTCTATTTCAGAAGTATATCCAACACCACCCATCAGACCAGGGGGTAGATAGGGAGGCATCAGTATATACGCAATGGCTTCTAGGGAATTTGTTGCTGAGGTCGTTAACTAAGAGGGGGTCTCTACTCTTAGCAGCGGGGAGATCCACAGTCCAAGACGACACATCGGCGACCATGTCGCACGAAAAAGGCACACCAATAGAGTTAAGAATGGTCGTCTGGCAGAGCTTCAAATGACCACATTGAAAATCGGTGAGAATCCGAGAAAAAAGCAGTTTCAGGCGATTAGACTTAAATATTAAATTACAGTTGTCAGCTAGAGAGCAAGATTCATGGAAGTTGTCAGATGTCAGAAAATAGGTAGAAATGAGGGATACCATTTTCGCTTCCCACCTAAGAGGGGGTGGGGAAATGTTGGAGTCTATATATAGGGTAGCACAAGGGGAGGAAAGGACGGCGTGTAAGCTATGACGGATGATTTTCCTCTCCTCTATTAGAAGGGGGGCAATTGCGCTTTTCGAGGCAAGAAGCAAAGGTAATGCTGAATAATCCGGAACCCTGACAAGTGCGCCATTAAGGGAGGAGGATTCACCCCAAGGGGGGGCCCACTTGGCTTTTACTCGAGCCAAAGTTTTTCCCAGCTTGCTCTTCATAGATCGGCAATTAAACTTGTCATCAATAGAGAACCCCAAAAACTTGTGGCAGCGTCTGAACGGAAGACTAACATCTTGTAAATAGATAGACAAATGGGGAGGAGGGCCAGATTTCACGAAACACATAACAACTGTCTTTTCTGGAGAGAAGTGGATGGAATTGTTCAGTCCCCAGTTGGCGAGCGAGTCGCAAGTGTCTTGCAGGAGAGTTCTGACACACGGAATAGATTTGTGTGAAACCCAGAAAGCGATGTCGTCAGCAAATACGCTTTTCCCCAGTACTGGCGAGACGTGATGAAAGACATCACTCACAAATACATTAAAGAGGGTAGGGCTCAAGACAGAACCCTGGGGAGTCCATGGTCGACCTTGGACCAGCTGATACCACTCGGAGATTCTATTCCCACCCTTCTCATCCTAAGGAAGGAGGAGATCCAGATAATTATCCTTCGAGGGACGTTGAGGTCGATTAATTTGTTCACCAAAAGGGTATGAGAGACCAAGTCGAAGGCAGTCTTGATGTCGAGAAAAGTAACCTCATTATTTTCCTTGGCCGCCAGAATGTCATCGATTAAACTGATGACTGGCAGGACATGATTACGCCCCTTCCTGAACCCGAAAAAGTACGCAGGCAATAAGTTATTGACCTCCAGGAAATGCTGCAACCTATCATTTACAAGCCTTTCGATGATCTTGATAAAACACGAGGTGAGGGTGATGGGTCTGTAGCTGGAGGGGTCCTCGGATGGTTTACCAGGCTTTAGCAAAGGATTGATTAATGTGTCTTTCCACTTCGAAGGAATAATAACGGTAGCCCATGAGGCGTTGATTGCTGCCAAAAGGAGTCCTTTTTAGCCCTCGCCCAGCTTCTTGAAGTCCGGGCCCGGAGCAGAACGGCTGGACTTAAGGACTGATACCAGGGCTGACACTGAAAATGGCTGCTCCCACATTGAGATTTCACTAGGAGGGCAATAAGCGGGTGAAGGGTGCTTGGGCCAACACAAAGGGTCAGTCCGAGCTTTAATAATGAAGGATAGTATGTCTCTGGCTGACTGCTCAGGATTCAGGTAGACACCACCGCTGATTTTCACGAGTGGAATACGAGGGGGGCGCCCCTGAAAAAGCTTTACGGTTTTACAGACACTCCCCGGGCGACTGCTCCTAATTTGACTAGCCCAAAAAGACCTCCTCCGCTTCTTTAGGGCTTTTTTACAGATTGCGTTAGCTTTTTTTGAATGCAACCCAGCAATCTGAACACCTGCATTTTTGAAAAGTTTTTTTAGCTTTATTCCTGGTCCAGGCTGCCTCAGCACACTCTGAATCCCAACAGCATGGTTTCTGGGAAGGGGGGGGGGGGGGGCTTCTAGCATCCTTCTTTGATGATTTCGTTTGGAAAACTTGTAAAAGTTCAATGATGTCAATAGCACGATGTGGGCCAAGAACAGCAGAAGAGCAGTGCAGGGACGAGCACAAGCCACTCGAGGAGAATAACCAAGTGAGGAAGGGTTACAGTTCGGAAATATACACAGGCGAACGGGCTGGTGGTCGCTCCCGTAAGCGCCTAGTGATGTGATGAAGTGGGAGCGGAAGGGGCAATTACAAGACACAAGGGCCAAATCCAGATTAGCAGTGGGCCAGTCAGTCCGAGAAGGCTGGAAAGTGTGCTCAGAAGTATATATGACGGAGAAGCCAAATTGAAACTGAAGCTCCTCCAAGTACCGACCATTGAGGTTGTAGCTCGAGCAGCTCCAGGCAGGGCTTTTTCGTTTAGGACTCCGACGGCAATGAATGGGGGAGTAAAGGAGCTAACTATGGAGCTCCACTTCTCTTTCTTGAGAAAGTCAGGAACATAAACACAGTACAGATGAAGCCACGTGTCGAGGTAATAGATCACAGTGTCAATAATGGCAACATCGTCCACATGTGATGCCAAGTTTAAGAAATGCGGGATTTTGGGGTCGATGGTAACTAAATTGCCATCTCCATACTTGGCTCTATTACACAGGTCAACACACATTTTGGTGCCGGCGATTTTTCAAGTGTTCTTAGGTAATTTTAGGGTGCAGAATTCAAAAATAACTTTATATTTGTTCTCTAGTTTTCGAGATATTAACGTCGCAACATTGCACAATACAGAAATAGCAGTCATCATTGTGGTTTCTGGGTTCCCTCCAAACCATCGGCACACCAAATTTCAGACTTCTCTTTTGTCTATTAGTCCATTGCCATAAGTGTTCCATAAAAATTTTACACACAACAAGTGGTGCCCACGTTTTGTCTTGGTCACCAAGCTTAACGCCAAAGAATCCAAGGTACGCTCTTTTTTGATAATTATGGCGCTGATAATCATGACGTTTTTTTAAGTAAAATTCGTGGCCATCTATCAGGAAAAACGCCACGAACTTTTTCCCAGACTTATTATATCAACGTCGCACCTCTGTACCATAACAAATAACAAAAGCGCATTAAGTTAGTGGTGCTGTATCTCAAAAACTATAGCTGATAAAGAGAAACTGTTTTCATATTTTGAATCAACACATCAAATATAATCAAAATCAGTTCTAACATTCCAGGCACCACGAAAAAAATTTTTTTTTGTTCCCCAGTATTATTAACTTAAGTGTGAGAGTTCTTAAAATTGATAGTCGCATCAGCACTCAAGAACGTCTCGCATAATGTTAAAATGTCATTTCTTTTCCTTAAGAGGGCAACGTCTTCCCAATTGGACATAAGCCCTCTGACGTTCCAATGCGTGATAGGTTTACTGCGGATGTTCGATGCCATCGCAGGCGTGGAAGGATAGGTCATCTTGCCACCATGAAGCCGTATCGGAAAGCCAAGAGGGAGAGCCAGCTATCCTGGTGCCCATGAGCTTGAGAACTTCTTCTATCAGGGACGGGTCACCTTGTTTGTGAGTCTCCATTAGAGTCATGATAAAAAGCTTTAAACAATCGCCAATTAATTGGTCTGCTGCGTTAGCTTGCTGGGGGCTTCCAGGGAATCAGCCATTGGTGCCTGCTCCACGCCGGTATTTACAGTTGTCTGCTGCTCAACAGAAAAAGGGGAAAGCTGGGACCATTGTACCCGGAGTAATGAAGAGTCTTCTGGCGAAGAGAGAGGACGTACCAAAGAATGCTGAGAAAAATTTGAGGGTAACTCGTCCCTGCCGCATGTAGAGCAGGTAATACACGTGTCGCTGTTAATTCTGTTTACACTTTCAGGAAGGGGGACCTCGATACGATCGATTAGGCGCTGGGGGGGCTGGCCTTTTTGGCATCACCATCACAGGCACCGGCTTGGGGGCAGCAGTAGAGGCATAAGAGCTATGGCCTGGCACCAGGTCGCCTAGCTCCATATCAGCCAGCCTCTTTGCCTCATAATATGAAAGATATAAGGAAACCATCTTTGCTCTAATAATGGATTCATATTTGTAGAAGCTGCACCCTCTATAATACGACGAGTTGGCACAAAAAAAAGATGATGATGAGCAGTTGTCTCGAATGTAAGCTGGTGATAAACATTTGGAACATGTGGCCTTATCCTTACATCTGGCTTTTGTGTGGCCCAGCTTGTGGCACCGGGCACACTGCATTGGCCTGGGTGGAGGACGAGAAATCGGGAACACTTCGTGTTCAAATTTGAGCTCTGCTGGCGGGACTGGAAGATTGAAATATAACAGAAGCTTCCCGTAGCGGGCTCCAGAGTATGACGCCCCCAACTGTTCCACGACACCCGACCCAGGTATGCCGTAACCAACAGCAAAACTGCCACAGCAGAAGGTGATCACCAGGTTCTAGAATTATTTAGTGTGTTCCGGCACTATATGCACATATGACAGGACCAATTGATGTAAAAAAATGTTTTAATTTTAACTGAATAACTATATTAACCCAGATTAAGGTGTAGTAATAATAACACAACAACTTGTTGTGTTGACAAATTAACACAATCAAAAATTAAAAGATATCAAGATTGCAAAATAAAAATTACACCTACTCAATAGACGCAATAAATTTAAATGAATAGTTTTCAAATAAAAGTCTTAAACTGTCCAACTCGTTCTTAATACTTGTCTATTAAATTAAATAATTCATATGACTGTAATTATACATGTCAGTAGACCATATATACACGTTAATGTCAATTTTGGATCAAAATTGAATAGTCACTAGATAAGTTTATCGTTTACTAAAAGTGTATAATAGAGCCTACTACACTAAAGACTATTTCAAAGCATTAACATTGCTTTGCAAGTGTTTCTTAGCTAGTTATAACTTCATGAAAGCCTAAGTTTTGATAATCTCAAGAAATTTTCACTTATTAATCAAGTCAGATTTGATTAACTCACTTGCTGTAAAGTTAATTGGCAATAGTTCAAAGTCTAACCGGAAAACCTTTTAAGAGTAACAAACAGGTGGATACTCACCGGCATCTAAAGGAAATATTACAGTCCTATCTCAGTTTCACGGAATTTAAAACATTCGGCCCTTGGGTTCGTTCAGAATACGCAAATTGAATTGTCAATGGTCCCTTCAAGTGAGCTTGTTCTCTTCTACAACCAGATATGGTTATAACATCAGTATTGAAGGCTTAGCTGGCTGCTGCAGATTTACTACGATGTGGCTCAGCAATTCCATGGGTTTCCAAATTCCAGCTGTGGTTGGGTTAAATACAGGCCATCCCTAGGCTTACCAAAGCCTAAATCCAGGTAATGCTGCACAAGGCTTGCCAAAGCCTGTATCCATCTTGTCAAACGTTGAGGGGCTTGCCAAAGCCTCCTTTATCCAAAATGCTTTATAGTTAAGACTAACTATGGCCAAATGATAGCACTTCTTGCTATTCTATACGCTTCAGCACCAGATCAACTGCTCACAAGGTTATACAGAACAGGCCTGATGTGAAAACGCCAATAAACACTATTGGAAGTGAATGTCATAATTCCATGCAAAATGGGATTATATTTTAACAACACATTAATAATGGAAAATAGTTCAAATTAATTAAACAAAATGAACAAGTCTATTTACAATGCAAACTGTTGGCTGACTACAGAATTAAAATCACCAACCCTTACCAATATTACTCATGGTAAGAAAAAGGCCAAATTGCAGAGAAACTACAATAACTGGCAATTTTTTTTATACACAACACTTCTGTAGTGTTCACAAAAACAAAGAGCTAACTATAATGCGTAGAAAACATGCTTTGTATTATATTAATCACTAGCAAAGGTACCCGGCGTTGCCCGGGATAATTATACTTATAGGTAAACAGAACAATCTCAAAAAATTAAATTAAATTTCGCAATATCTTAAAAATAAACTCAGTAGTACAACTTCCATGCTTAGTCAGCCATTTTGGATTCCACAGTCAACAAGCAAGATAAGACTCATTCTTTTTTTCTAATACTTAATTTGAGGTTTTTAATGTCCATTATGTTACATTTAAATTAATGATTAAAAAAAAGTTATTTTCCCCTGAAATCGCATATAAACTAGTAAATTTAATATTATTTTTTCATTTAATATTATTTTCCTTATTATTAAAAAAAAATACTTTTTCATTTTTATTAGAAAAAAAATACTTTTTCATTTTTATTAGAAAAAAATTTTTTTAGACTTAATTGTCCACTCTGTTATTACATACTCTGGGACATATCATGTTTTTGCATGTAAAATGAGAATTTTTGTTTGTGTTTTGAGATGAAAGTTTATGCTCGTCTAATGAAACAAAATCTTAATAAAAACAGAATACAAAGAAATAAAAAATTTAAAGTTTCAGATATTTATTCCTCTGCTTCGTAAGATGAGTCCACTGGTGTACCTGATGATTGCCTATTAAAGAAGTGAGTGCCAAAAGCGTGAAAGCCTGCATACACATGCTTCTTGAATTTAAAGCTGGTGGTGCTAGAAAGTTAACATACCGTGTGTCTCAAATTCGCGTGCCATTGAAAAGTTTATGAATGTTGACTTTAGGTTCACACGGTTTCGCAAGCTTATCGTTCGTGTTCAAAATGTGCACCATGAACTCGAAGACAATGTCTCATACGATCCAAATTTTCTTCTGTCACGCGTAAAAGTCTAGCTGGTGGGCTTGGGAATATCAGGGTGCCGGCGATGAAATTCGTCTGCAGCTTCTCGAGATGTATGTGGTGAATCTCCACAAAGAAGTATCAGCTCTGCATGTTGTTTCGGTGTCAGCATTATTCCTCTACTTCACTATTTCACCTACAAATCAAAGCAACCAATTAATCCATTTGGTACGCGACTTTTCAGACACAAAGTGACATTGAAGAAGATGAAGTAAAAGTGATGAGCTTAAGGAAAACAAATAACGAGCGAAAATTATTTAAAACGATTGACACAGATATCTCCTATGTTCATTTGATCAAATTAAAAAATCCTAGCAGAGCCAAAGTTAAAACTATTAGGTGGACGTTTATAATATGAATTTCCGTATGTTGTTGATGTTTTCCAAAAAGCTTGATATATGTAAAAAGTAAATTTAATACAAAATTTATGAAAGTAGAATGTTGTTTTCTGTTATTCTTTCATAAATTTACAGATTAATCTTATCTACAGCAGTTATGTCTACTGTGTTGCAATTATGTCCACTCTGTTACAGAAGTGTTTTTATTGTAATTTCAAATTAAAAAATCAAAAAAATTATAAATTAAGAGAATTAACCTGTTTAGATAGATGGAATTGTACCCAGAATAGCGCAATTTTGATCTTATTTAACTCAATTTGATATGATAATCTAATTTTTAATTTTTGCACATACTTTTTTCAATTTTGCATTTTGAAGCATGAAAACTATAAAAAAAATGTAAATTTACTCTTTATCATAAAATTTTCCAGCATTTATATAAAATAAATGTTCCTTTGTTTGTGTTGCACAAAATGTTTTGGAAAAGAAAAGCGAATTTACATAATTTAATCCAACAAATAGATGTGTAACAGAGTGGACCAAATCTTCCATAACCAATCAAAAAACTATGAAAATCACATACTAGTACTAAGTTGATCTAATTAATTTTTACAAAACAGATAACTTCAATCTATAAGCTATTATTAACCATTAATTTAAGTTAGATTAGATAATTTTGAAAAAAAAAATTGAAACATCAAATGTACCATTTTCGTGAGAATGACCCATATCAGTCTTTCCTTCATAAGCAAATGCCACCCACACCATGACTTCACCACCTCCTCTTGCCTGCTGAAAAATTCAGGTTTCTCAGTTCTTATTTCTCTAGAAATGCCTGTTTCCATTGGCGCCGTCCAAATTAAACCTTTTTTATTCGAAAAAACAATTCTTTCCATTGATCTTTCCATGTCATCACACCTTTCACCTAGTGCGCTGGAGTTAATTTTGGGTTTGCTTTCAGTTTTACGCTTATGCACCAGCGTTATCATTGGTGCATAAGCACTTTGACACTATGGTGTGTGATACAGGGGTGCTTAACTCTTAGGTAATGCTTCGGGTTGACATCTGTTTTTTTGGTGGCAAGATGGAAAATGCGACGCTTTGCTCTTGTGGATAACACATTACGCGTTATCTTTGCGTTGTGGATAATGGATAACACATTATGCGACGCATTTTTCTTGTCCGTACTGGTCTCCTTTTTTCAATACATTACGAACTGCACTCATGGATCGGTTGAGTGCTGCAACAATTTCTTTGTAGGATTTTCCCTGACCATGGTATAAGTACACTTTCGAATCTCGCATACCTTTTAACTGACTTCCTCGTGGCATTTTCGTTTGTTTAGCTTTCTTTTCAGTTAGTAAGTTTATATGGCTTATTTGAGTGCTTTCTTGCCCTCGAATAATTTAATGGAATAATCTATGGTGTTTCCCATTCGATTATTACTTGTTTTTGAAGATGTGCCTATAAATGTTTTACACTTGCAAAACATCAAACTAGAGTTTTTTGCGTATTTCTTAATAACTTTCAGATAATTTTTTATTCTTTTGCATGACTGGTGTTTCTTTTGGTTGATTATTATATGCCGTTAGTAATTTTTTTGTTTAAACTGTGTTATTTGGGAAGTGTGTCTATACTTTCTTTGCGCACCTTATTTGAAATATGATACCTGATTGTTGATCTAGGAAGGTTCAGCAATCTGGCCATACTTCTTTGGCTCGGTGGGTTTGCAGATTTTAGCGTATTAACTTATAAGCACTCACTCCAATATTCGTCCAGCTTTGTGACTTTTTTCTTCACTGCTGGTTTGTTAGTTACAGTGGTTTCTTTGGCTTCTTTTCTCAGCTCGAATATTATTCCTGCGCTCACCGTCTGATTTCCACGTTTCAGTTCGTTTCAATTATTTGTGAAGTAAAAGCTGCTGAACTTTGCCTTTTATTATGGGGTCTAATTTTGGGAAAGGCGTGTTTCTTTTTAACATCGTTATAGTGTTGCCATCTGGCAGGGGAACTTGCAACTTTGCACAAATGTAATCTTCAGTTGGAATGAGAGAACAAAACGCCAAATGAGATTGAAAAAAATCTTTTTGTTTCCTTAACATCTTAGTACAATTTACATTTGTGGTTAGTAATTTTTACAATTACCTTGTTCACGAAAAGGATATCCTGCCATGATAAAACGGAACACCTTTCACTTAACTCACTACTACACAATTGGAACGTTGAACTTTGCCTTTTATTATGGGGTCGAATTTTGGGAAAGGCATGTTTCTTTTTAACAATCTAACTTACAGAACACTTTTACAAACTAACCACCAATGTACACAATGACAAATCTAAACAAGTCTCCATGACAACACAGCGCCATCTGGTTGTTTATATTTGATGGAATGTATCTCAAACCGCGTTGAACGTAAACTTTCATTAATACCTCAAAATCTAGGATTTTCGGACATTTGTTTATATGACTGTTTCTTATTCTGGTGTGAGAAACTCGCCCTCAAAGTTGTTGAACGTATTTTAATACAGTCTGTATAAATTTGTCGGAAAGAATATTGCCGTGACATTGCATTAAAGTTAATACAATTTTAGTTTCGTAAGTTTAAGTAGCCATAATACCGTGTGTCTCAAAAGTCGCGTGCCATATGAAAAGTTTATGAACACACGATTTATGTTCACACGGTTTCGCAAACTTTCGTTCATGTTCAAAATGTGCACCATGCACTCGAAGACAGTGTTTCACACAATCCAAATTTTCTTCTGTCATGCGTAAAAGTATAGCTGATGGGCTTGGAAATATTAGTGTGCCGGCGATGAAATTCGTCTGCAGCTTCTCGAGATGTTCTGTGGTGATCTCCACAAAGAATATCAGCTCTACATGTTGTTCCGGTGTCAGCATTATTCCTCTACTTCACTATTTCACCTACAAAATCAATTAATCCATTTGGTACTCGACTTTTGAGACACACGGTATATCAGATAATGGACTGGTCATAATAGTCAAAATGTAATTTATACTTTCTTAGGATTACATAGAATGGTCAGAAATTTCCCTAAAGAGGTTATGTGTGTCCTCTTTTTTTCAACTTTTTTCATTGCTTATGGATCCACTAAAAAATACAACATCTACATAAATGCAAGTGATGTATCTGAAAAAAATATTTCTCATTTTTGGGAAAGCACTGGATTCTGGTACACGAAATAGAAAAATTTTCTCGTTTAATCTGTTAATTCTCTATTAACGAAATTTACAATGGTGAAACTATTTTTTCTTTTTCTCTATTTAGTCCGCCAGATCCTCACAACGAATCGGACCAGTATTTAAATAGCAAAGACATGCAGATTAACTTAGCACTGATTGGTGGATTACCTAATAAAGCCATTAAACAAGTCCGAGTTCACTGGCTTTTGGATTTAGTTGAAATAGAGTTGTAAGTATTTATTCGAAAGAAAATAATTAATATTTTATAATATTGATTTGCAAATACTTTTTAATTAAATCTTATTGATTGTTAATGTTTAAGTTTTCAAGAAAACTTCACTTTACAATGCAATTTTTCCAAACTGGACACGTTTATTGACTTATTGCATAAAAATGGCTTGAAGCCAGGCTTTGAAATAATGGGGAATCCCAGTAATTTTTTCCATGATTTCGAAAACGATGTTGAAGTCTACATATGGCGAGATCTAATTGAAACCCTTGGGAATCATTATATAGGTTGTGTTTTTTCATCATTTTTATGTTTTCAGAATTATAATGATAGAATGTTATTTATCAAATATCATTCATCTAATAGAGCTCCATGCGATGTCTTTGATTTTAAACATTATTTTTTTATTGATTAAAGATAGATATGGATTAGATTATGTTCAGCAGTGGAACTGGGAAACTTGGAACGAACCTGACAATCATGACTTCGATAATTTAACTATTACTTTAAAAGGTAATTTTTTACATCATCTTAATACATACACTAAAATAAAAACGGATAATGTTTTGAAAATAGATACACTGAAGTATATGACCAGATCATTATGACCACCCCATCAGTATTTCGTTGGGCCACCTTTTGCCTTCAATACTACGGCAGTTCTTCTTGGCATTGACTCCACGAGGTGTTGAAAGGTGATACGAGGAATCTGACACCATGTTTGATGAATAGCACTGCCCAGTTGTGTGAGATTTGATGGTTGTGGAACCAGCTGTCTGATGGCTCTTTCAACTTCGTCCCACAAATGCTCATTTGGATTGAGCTCTCACGTTCTTGAAACCACTCCTGCACAATACGAGCATCGTGGCATGGCGCACTGTCTTGTTGGAAGAATCCATGTCCATGGGGATACGCCGTCAACGTGATAGGATGAACTTGATCAGCAACGATATTTACGTATGCTTTGCTACTCGTTGTTCCACACGAAAAAAAGGGCCCAAATCGTGCCTAAACCATAACACTGCCCCCGTGAGCTTGAAGGGGTCCATGCTTTCTATGCTATTTCTGCCAAATTCTCACTCTGCCATCTGCATGATGCAATTGGAAGCGTGATTCATCGGACCGCGTGACTTTTTTCCAATGCTTGACTGCCCAATCCTTGTGTTCCTGTGCGAATTGGAGACGTTTTATCTTGTTAACTGCAGACAGAAAGAGTGTTCGAACAGGCCTTCGGCTTCCATATTTCATACGATGTAGTGTACGGCGAATAGTGCGTGATTAATATCAGCAGAAATTTGACGCACTGATGCCTTTCTGTTGTCTTGTACCGGTCTTGCCACTCTCCGTTCTGCCCGTACATTGACTAGACGCTGACGGCCACAACTTCCACGTTCAGACCCAGTTTTCCGGCTGACAGTTCAGTCTTTAAACACTTTAACAACAGCTGCTCTTGAACATTTAAGAATGCAATTGTTTTGTTGATACTCGCTCCATGGCTCCGAATACCAACAACCATCCCACGTTTTTTATAGGATTTTAAATCGCGTCGTTTACTCATATCTTCAGAAACAAATCACTTCTGTTGTCGTGGTAAACAACCTGCTTCCTTATTTATAACTAGAAGAGGTACCCGGCGTTGCCCGGGATAATTACACTTGCACAAACTTTTCCTTTCATTGTTAGTCATGAGATATTGATTGTTGGTCCATGCAGAGCGTTTGTGAATTGCGTGTTGATACCATTGTTGATACCTATTGTTGTACAAACTTTGCCTTGCATTGTTGGTCATGAGATATTTCTCATTAATATGCCTTGCCATAACCATGAATATCGATTTTTTATCGATATTTATTATTTTTCCGAAATCTGAGGTAGACAGTGACCTTCCTCATGCTTTGAAGGTCATGTATGCGAAATTTCATGAAGATCGGAATAAAACTGTAGATTTGTATAAAAAACGTACACACAGACCCACAGACGCACAGACCCACAAACATCCTTCTTTATATACAAGGTGATTATAATTAAAGTCCCTTTGTAAAAATGCTATAAAAAAACAGCCATGAGTCCGAATGACTTCAAATTTGGACTGAGCATTCTTGAAGAAGGGGCATTTGATATGGATAAGAAAAAAAATAGTTCCAAAATTTATCACTAGATGGCGCTGTAAGCGGCATATTATGCCTAGGAGGATTTGTACTATGCAAATTGAAAGATACGCATGCGCATGAGACATTGCATGTGTTTTAAAAACGCAGGCCTCATGGCGTTCTCGTCATATTTGTATCTCAGCAGCTTGCCATGGGTCTGTCAATGAAGGATCGCGCTCTGCTTGTGAAGCTCTTTTACAAGAATGGCGACTCTGCCATAGCAGCTTTAAAGAAATTTCGGGTATTAAAGGGAATGAAAAAAGGATGTGGTCCGATGTCTGCAAAGGCTCTGAGGTGTATGATTAAAAAATTCGAAGCGACAGGTTCTTTTGCAGTGAAATCTGGCAGAGGGAGGAAAGCAGTTGCTTTGACGTCAGTAGAAGATGTGGCTGAAGCATTAGAGGAAGGGTCGAACAGTGGTGTGCAAACGTGCAGTGCACGGGGAATTGCCCGAACTTTATACATGCCTGTGAGCACGGTCAATAAAATTTTACGCAATATCCTGCATTGTTATCCCTATAAAATTACCCATGTTCAGGAGTTACTTCCTGCTGACCTGCCAATTAGACACACGTTTGCTTTAGAATTTCTAGCTCGCATGGAAGTGGACAATGAATGGCCATGGAACATCTTGTGGACAGACGAAGCCCATTTTTATCTCCACGGCGTTGTCAATACACAAAATTGCAGGATATGGGCAACGGAAAATCCTTTCGCATGTGTTTCAATACCGCTTCATTCTGCAAAGGTAACTGTGTGGTGCGGGATGACAGCATCATTGATTATAGGGCCATTTTTTTTCGAGGAAGTGGGTCCTGCGGGTCCCGTTACCTGTACAGTCAATGGTCAACGGTATGCGTGTCTTTTACGCAACCAGGTAATTCCAACACTTCAACAGCATGCATGCGTGGATAGAATAATTTTCATGCAAGATGGCGCTCCTCCGCACATTGCAAAGCCAGTGAAGCAACTGCTGAAGACACATTTCGGAGATGATAGAATTATCAGCCGTCATTTTCCGAGAGCCTGGCCTGCAAGATCACCGGACCTCAATCCTTGTGACTTCTGGCTCTGGGGTTACCTTAAAAATCATGTGTTCAGTGGCCCAGTTGCAAATTTAGCGGAATTGAAGGCTCGGATTACGCACCACGTTCACAACGTGACCCCAGAGACACTCCGGTCTGTTGTGGAACATGCTGTTTATCGGTTAAAACTTGTGGAGGAAAATGGTGGACAGCATATTGAACATGTCTTGCGCAAGTCCCGAGATAATTAATAGGCGTTTCCATTGTTGCTTTTTATGCGGTTTTTGGCCCAAGGACAATTAAAAACCGAATCATCATGTGCTTTTTA
>JAHWFO010035268.1:61306-76104 GCA_023313115.1 Rhysida immarginata | reverse complement strand
ATGTGCTTTTTATGCGTTTTTTGGCCCAAGGACAATTAAAAACCGAACCATCATGTGCTTTTTATGCGGTTTTTGGCCCAAGGACAATTAAAAACCGATTTTTCCCATCCGATGTGGTACGACCTTGCCGTGGTGGATGGGCTTTGCACTAACAGTGCCACAACTGTTAAATGACTTGAAAGTCATGTTTTCCATCATCAAACCCGAAGCAATCATGTTCATTGACCGGTACAGTTGATTTTTTGCTAATACTGTACTGTATAATAAAAAAAAAAATCATGTTTAACTTGTTTTAGTGTCAATTGCATTCCTTGACCAACTTTAATGTAAAAACATCATGCCATAAACAACTCATGCCAAAGCCGTCGTATTTCAATTCAAAATGTCACTTCTAGCTGAATCCGCTTCCGTTATGCCGCTTACAGCGCCATCTAGTGATAAATTTTGGAACTATTTTTTTCTTATCCCATATCAAATGCCCCTTCTTCAAGAATGCTCAGTCCAAATTTGAAGTCATTCGACTCATGGTTGTTTTTTTATAGCATTTTTACAAAGGGACTTTAATTATAATCACCTTGTATATAGAAGATGGTCTGGCCCTCTAGCAACTTCAGCGCGAAATCATAGCTAGTTTGTCTACAAACGTCAGGTGGTCATAGTAATCTGGCCACTCATCGTATGAGGGTCGTCCGGAAAGTAAAGAACGATTGGGTTTATCTCAACAAAATGTAAAATATATCAAAAATTTTTTTATTTGCAACAATACGAAACCTAATAATACTTTTCTGCAAAATCGCCATTGTTATTGAGACATTTCTCACCATGAGACACAAGTTTTTCAATGCCGATGTTATACTCATCTCCAAGCGCCAATCCATGAAGTGGCATCACACGCATTCTCCTTCAAAAAACAGAAAATAAACTTCAAAAAGCGCTTTCCAAAACGAGATAATTATCTGCAAGGATTGTGTTGATTCATGACAACGCTCGGACTCATGCAGCTACAGCGACACAACAAGAGTTGTAACGTTTCAAGTTTTCTCAAAAATGAAAGGGTTTCTCGGGAGGACACGCTTCCAACAACCTGTCGAAGCACTTAAAGAAGCGATAAATTCATGGCCCTAGTCATTGGCGGCGGATGAGTATAACATCGGCACCGATAAACTTGTGTCTCGTTATAAGAAGCGCCTTAATAACAATGGCGATTATGTAGAAAAGTAGTGTTAACTTCAGTTTTGTTGCAAATAAAGTTTTGTTTTGATATCTTTTTGTTTTTTGTTGAGATATATCCAATCGTTCTTTACTTTCTCGTCCCCTCGTATAAATTATTAGCATGTCAAAATTAACAGGGCAAAACAATTTTTGTTTATCAAAAAAACATTTATAGTAAAATGCAAATAAATTAATTAACAATTTCTTTTATATAAATCTATGTCTAAAAATTTAAATTATATAGGCAATGGACAAAATTATATGAACACCCTAATAATATGACATAGGAACTCAGTACAGTCGGACCGCCTAGAACAGAATTTTGCGATCTTGTAGCCGTATC
The DNA here is from genome assembly GCA_023313115.1 of Rhysida immarginata. Classification (NCBI taxonomy): domain Eukaryota; kingdom Metazoa; phylum Arthropoda; class Chilopoda; order Scolopendromorpha; family Scolopendridae; genus Rhysida; species Rhysida immarginata. Next base: position 74,549 of record JAHWFO010035268.1, on the reverse strand, counting down.
GATCTATCCGTTGCAGTCATAGGATTCCATATGAAAGTTGTTAGCAGTCAAATGCTGTTATGTCCGACCTCTCCAAACACGAGCGCGCCTTGCTGGAGCTTCAATAACGCAAACAGCCGACTTTAAGAGCGTTACAAGGAGCATTGTATCAACGCTATTACAGCTACACAAACATAATAAGATATCTTTGAAACAGAACACTGGGAGGAAGTGAAAATCATCAGCAGGGACGGACAGATGTTAGAGATTGTGGTGATCCAGATGATTTCCCAGATGAGATTATGAGGATAATAGGTGTTAGATGAACACTTAATTCCATCATCAACCAATACTATCCAACGGCAACTGCATTCTGCGAAAGTTCATGGCAGATCAACACCACTGATTACACCACATGTGCAGAGAACACAGAGATTGGATAGATGTATCTGACAAATCTGCCTTTACATTATTTCAGACCAACGGATGTCGCGGAAGCCCTCCCACTGCAGAGCTTGATTTCGGGGGTTTGTGATGGTTTGCGGTGCGATGTCTTCACCTTTGTGGAGTATTTTGAAGGGAAGAGTGCGTTCTAGGTTTCCACCTCCGTACTTTCTCAAGCAGAGACAGTTCTGCATCAGATGAATTCGTTTTCCTTTGGACGTTGTGCATGACCTGTAATTTGCCGTTGCGCATCGGTCAGTCGGAAAACGATACTAATAAATACTTTGTATCGTTTCACAGGTGTTCATATTATTTTGCCCATCTCATGTATATTTATAGAAAACTAGCAAAGGTACCCGGCGTTGCCCGGGATAATTACACTTGGATGTAAACAGAACAATCTCAAAAAATTAAATTAAATTTTGCAATATCTTAAAAATAAACACATGAAAATGCTTAGAATTAATACAGTAAAAATTCTTAATGAAAATTCGAAAAAAATCTTTTTAAAGGCTCACAATGGCTGGACCTCTCCAAGGATGCCACTGCTAGTCTAAATAATTTCTTACTCACGTAATCTTACCTCAGATGTATACTTAGTGTTGTTGCAATTTCCACTCTTCTCTCGATGTGTTGAAGCAAAACTTGGCCATTCATCACATTGTGCAGTCTAGCGGTCGCCGATTCTTCTATTTACTTGCTTCCCATTTGCTCAATACATCACGGAGCTAAAGGAGTGCTTCCTCTGTCGTCTTTCCACTCTTTCTCAATAGTCTGCTAACTCTCCATTATCTCCAGCTACTGATCATTTTTAAAGATTTTCAAGAAATTGTTAAGTACTAAGAACTCTCTTTTCTAAGAAAAACCTGAATAACAGGAATTCTATGCATTGTTACAAATTGAAACTTATCCATATTGCATCATCATTTTATGTTCATTGTTATAATTCTTGGAAAGGATTGCTTTATCATTGCATCATCATTTTGAGCTCATTGTTATTGGTAAATTGCGTGTTGAAACCATTGTTGATACTTATTGTTGCACAAACTTTTATTTGCATTGTTGGTCATGAGATATATATTGTTGGTCCGTGCAGAGTGTTTGTGAATTGCGTGTTGATACCATTGTTGATACTTATTGTTGCAAAAACTTTGTCTTGCATTGTTGGTCATGCAATATTTCTCATTAATATGCCCTGCCATAACCATGACTATCGATTTTTTATCGATAATTATTATTTTTTCGAAATCTGAGGTAGACAGTGACCTTCCTCATGCTTTGAAGGTCATGTATGCGAAATTTCATCAAGATCGGAATAAAACTGTAGATTTGTATAAAAAACGTACAGACCCACCCACCCACAAACATCCTTCTTTATATATATAGATAGAAGATAGAAGATGAAAATAACGTTTTATCTCTAGACTGCTGTGAATAGTCTGATATGAAACTGGTGAATCGCTGATTATTCTCTGGTCAGATGTCTATCGCCCAGTCGTCACCAAATTGATATTAGCAATGTATTAACATTAATAAAAAGTCACCGAGACTGTGGATAAAAAATATAGAAAAGAAAAAAGAAGAAACATTTTTCCAGAAATTAAATATTTGCTTAAGGATGCGCATTTTTAAACAAGATTGTAAGTAAATATTTAATTGTGGGAAAGCCTTTCTTCTTTTTATCTTCTTTAGCAATGTACGAGGGCAAGGAAAAAATTATTCACCAAGGTAGGGGTTCAAATGTACATTTTTCTACACAGTCACCTGCTTTGTCATTGTACTTGGTTCAGTAGTCCACAAGCTTGCGTATTCCTTCCTAGAAGGTGGTTTACGGGTCGTCGCGAAGCCACTTTTCCACCGTAGATGATTTGCACCGTGGATGGTTCGATGGGCAGAACCATGAGTGATGTTCAAAGAAAACGTTACCTCATTGATGTTAAATCGCCAGGACCGTCTCTCGAGCTTGTTGAATCTTGTCGTCCGTGATGGAGATTATGGGCGTCCTTCTCCGTCTTCGTGCGTCGCACTGGTCCGGCCACTTTTAAACTTCTCAATGCACACTCTTACGAAAAAATACTCTTACGTGATAAATCACTGTCCCCGTATTGTGATCAGCCCCTTTTACACCCTCAGATCAAAGAAATTGGATCACTGCTCGTTGTTCCTCCTTGTTGCAAACTGCTAGCAGAGCGGACATGTTTACACCGTTATAGCCGGAAGGCAAATGAAGCGATCGGGATCAAATTTCGCACACGTGACCGCAATCGTACCAATTCTGAGCACGCATGTACAGAAGATAGTATGAGAACTTTAAAGGTGTGTTACGGCGAAAGTGTAGACAATTTTTGACTCAGAACAATGTTTGGACAATGATTTCTATAACCTGGAGCATAAAGAAAATAATTTTTTACAGAAGATCCAAAAATAAACTATATTAATTATGATTGTTATAAATACACGAACAATTGTATCATCAAACACAAGTTGAACGTAGCAAGTTCAAAAATGATGGAAATATGTGAGATCGAAAAAATCATTACTGACAGGTATGCTGATACGCAACAGAAAAAAGTTCATCTATTATTTCTTTGAAAATGGTTCATCGCATATTTGAAAAAGTTGATAAACTTGCTTGCTAATGCTTATTTGCAAGCATGTGAGAAAGCTTTAAACAAAGAAATAGGAGAACTTATCAAATCGCATTTCGATAATAACTGTATCCGTGATATTACCAAGACAACTCAACTCAGTTTGGTGATACTGTTAAAAACTGGCGGAATTGTTGAAATTGGAAAGTCAACAAGAAGACCATCAAATGGTGACATGAGAACAAGCGAAAGGAGAACCCTTCGGATGATCGTCAAAAAAATTCGAGGAGCAAATTCGACGAGCGAAAAATTTCCTGAAATGGTTGACTTGGAAAAATGTAACGAAGAAATTTTCATAAATTAGGTTACAACTTCTGCAAGGTAAGCGTTGTAATACATTGTGCTCCACATAATTTTATGTACGCTGTTACCCTTATGTTCATAGGCTAAAGAAAGAAAAACCCATTCTGACAAATTGCCAATGGGCAAAGGAAAGACTGGAAATGAATCAAGGCTAGTGGAACCGAGTTATTTTCAATTTATGAATCTATATTTCACGTTTGTGTGAGAGATGACCGTAATCAAGTAATTCGGCGCAACAAGGAAGCATTCCAGAGTGTTGTCTGAAATCTACAGTTAAGCTTCCACAAAAGGAATGATGTACTGTGCCCGACCGTGACCACCGAGAGAGAAGGCCTCCGCAATGAAACTGGATACATTGTTACATCATCATAGATAGTGCAAATTCAGGGCTTATTTTTGGTAGAAATACGAATAACAATGCACTATCTATGTGATGCAACAATGTATTCAGTTTCATTGCGGAGGCCTTCTCTCTCGGTGGTCACGGCCCGACGCATTTTTTGGGACGTACTGTTTTAATTAAAGAAAACAACAAAAAAAAATGAACATTAGAATTTCAAACACACCTAAGCACTTGATGTTAAATGTAAAAATGTCATCTAATATACTAATTCTCTTATCTGTCCGTCCGTCCGCCTGTCCGAAGCCAACAAAGAAAGTTACAACAATCCGTCCGAAGCCAGGGATTGTTGTGGCAAGACAATAATTGTTATTTAATTAAATAAATAAACTGAAAAAAAAATAATTCTCTTGATCTGTCCAAAGCCAGGGATTGTTGTGTGGTAAGATAATACTCTTAAGGACAGTAACTTTTGAACGGGAATAGGTAGCCAGTTGAAATTTTCACAGAGTACTTGTATGTGTTATTATGGCGGATAGCGGGTTGTCTAACAAATAATAAATGTAAAACGCTTTTTTTTTTTTTTTTTTTTTTGTTTTTTGTTTGTTCTATCGTAAAAACGCTTATACATACAAGAGTCAAACTTGTCATGATTGTAGTTCAAACTCTAAAGTATTACAACAAATAATGAAAATCTGGCCAAGTGTGAGTTGGACTTGCGCAACGCCGAACATAAAATATTTTTTCTGGTGATCTGTTAATTTAATATTTGAAAACTTTTTTGTTCAAACCGCTTATTTTATAAATTTCGACACTTAAACTATTATAGATTATATGTCTATAAAAGCCGAATTCGAGAACACAGTGCCACATCCTCCAGAACCTGGCATATTTTGGTAAATATATAGTAGTATGGAACCCTCGATGCGCGAGTCCGACTTGCGCTAGCCCAATTTATTTTATATGCAGATGAACAGTAGCCTATATTGTTGTAAATATAAGTTTTGAACACCACTGATGCTCCACTTTCATTTCTTTACCCTTCAACCTGTACGGTCGACACCCGTCATGCGACGGGTGGAATTTCTAGTTATAGAGAATATACACAAATAATCCAGTGTTGGCAATCAATAAATAAAGCGCAGAATAGTAGAAAATTTTCTCCGACACAGATTTTGGGACGGAGACATTGATCTCTCATTCACTTAGACGAGGTTCCTACAAACTTTCATTTTTCAACATGGCAACTCCTCTCCCTTTAACTGTATTAAATCAACCGTTCTGTGATTGAAACTTTCAAACAATTTGCAAATTTCTGACCGTTTTGTTTGGTTGATCACTTCAACTGTCTTTTGAATTGTCTCTCACAAGTCAGAATCGGAATGAAATTGTGGCCGATCATTTACAATGTCAGAAATCATCTTCCATACATTTTCAGTGACGTTGAGGTCAGGACTTCTTGCCGGCCACTCAATAACTCTGAAATTTGCATCATCAAACCACTTACGCACAACTTTAGATGTGTGAATGCTACCATTAACTTGTCGGAGAAAATATTACTGGCAGCGTATACGTATACTTGGAGCATTCAGAAATGATTGGCACAACAATGGTTTTTGTGTCAAAGGAACCATTTACTGAACAAAAGAATACAGATTATATTAAAGGTATTCCCCGCCAATGTCTGTGCACTATTGCCATCGTTCTGGCAGCTTCCGTATTTGTGTAGCAAACCATTCTTTGGGGTATCCCTGTGCCACTGGTGGACAACTCCTCATGGTTGATTGTGTGGAGTGTTCCCCGTGATAGATCTGTTGCCCTCTCTAGTTCATCAAACGTTATTCACCTGTTGTCCATTACCAAGTCATTGACACGCTTGGCACTCTTTGGGTACAGTTGCTGGACGCCAGTGCTTTTGCGTTGTTCAACACAGTGACTAACTGTGATACCCAACGAAACACGGATACCCAATGAAACACGAATCTGTGACTTGGTGCTGACTCCCCACAGCTCTTAACCTCTTGTGGATGTCTGAAGCAGTCAATCCTTCCCTCCAGAGAAACCACACTGTCCACCGTTGCCCATGCTTTCATGTTGTCTTTATCGATGTCCACACGTGTTCTGGCAAGCCGGAGCAATGGCTGCTGCTATTCTCTACTGATGGGAAGCAGCAACAGCATCTGGTGGCAGTAGACAGCTCTATAGTCTATCTTCGTGCATACATCGACACACATTAGAAACTGCTACTCTGCAGGAGATATAGGGGGAGTGCCAATCAATATTGAACGACCTAAATAACATCTAGGAATGGCTTGACCTTCTCTTCCGATAGCTTAACGTAAGTGGCTGCTGTAACTCGTTCTATCATTCTTTCAACATGCAAAAAAACATTAAGGCACACCATTCCCCAGAACATCACACGGCCGCCGCCCTGCTGACGCTTTCTTCGAAGTGGCACATTGTGGGGATCATGATCAGTTCCAAAATGTCTGAGTCATCAAAGGAAAATTTCTTTTCGACACTAACAAGGGAACCCCACATAGCCTTTTTTGCGCGCAAGTATACATTGGAAGTGATAGCGTTGCTTTCACGTGAAGTGGATTCGTGCGTATTGTTGACTACTGAAGAAATAAGTTGAGAGCCAAATAATACACATACACATCGCTCTAACAATGAATTGTATGGCTATATGGACTCACATTTTTTCGTTTTCTCGGTTATTTTGAAAGAAACAAAGTTTGGCACTTTATTTTGCAAGCATCTATAGTAGCTTCAGACGAGTAACATATTTCAATTTGGTGGAAATCTGTGACATACATGTTCGAGGGATTCCCTTGTAGAGAACTATCTTGAACAAAAATTAAGCAAAACTGTGGAATGGAACAACCAAAAAGGAAGGGAACCTCTAATCCACAAGGAGATTTGAAATACCGGATACGTATTTCAGCTATCAAGTAGCCATCTTCAGCGATAAGAGACAAAAGTCAACTAAAGAAATTAAAGCCTTAGTGCTAGAGAATATATAGACAAGGTGGGGGGAGGGACAATTGCCAAGAATATCTCCCATTGGTTAAGCGGAAGAGAAAATAACGCCTATTGGACATGTTTAAACAGTCGGCCAATAAATTAAGGGAGACATCTTGTCAATAGGGAAAAGGAAAGTAAACTAAAAAAAAAAGGTTAAATAAATAAATAAAATAGGTGACAAAAACAGTAATAGTGAATAATAATAATAAAAAGAAAAGAGACAAGAAGACACAGAATCAATTCAATAAATCAAACGGAACAGAGTTTGAGATCGACCCTTTGTCCATATCTAATTAATTTTTAGAATCTCCTTTATATATTTCTGTAGTCTCAAAGCTGTCTAATTGACTTCTTGAATTGACAAACCTAAGTAAAATTGTTTGAACTATACCACGACCAGTGTTCAAATATGTTTGGCGATGCTCGATCTATCCGACGTCCCATATTTTACATGAGCTAAATGCTCTTTCCACATTTTAATAAGATTTCTGGAGCTCTGGCCAACATAGTTCTTCTCGCAAAAATCACATTGAAATAGATAGATTTCCGACTTTTCCAGAGGTGGGATAGCATATTTAGGATTTCCTAAGAGCGCTTTCAAAAGTTCCCACTTTTAAATGAAATCTTTATATTGTTTGCCTAAAATTCATAGGTAGGGAAGGCTATGAGACCTATTGTCGCCAATATTAATTCTCCCAGTTACAAGTTATCTAAGTTTCTTACTAAAGAGTTCGGAAAATTTGATCATACATTCTAGATAGATTCTCGAATTAATTTCTAACATTAAACGCAAACGAAATACTGGTCTCCTTCGATGTTTGTTACCTTTTTTCCGAGCGTCCCGTTGACGTCACTATTGGTTATCTTAGAATTTTCCTATTTTCTTCCAAAGTTGATCCCGAAAAAGTCAATGAATATATACGTTTAACTGAGGTATGCATGTATGAAAATTTCTTTCAATTCAATTCAATTCCAAACTTTATAAATTGACCTCGGGAACAGCTATGGAAAATAGTCTTAATCCGAATTGCTAATCTCTTCATGAGTGAATTCGAAGAGCAATTAGCTACAACCCTCTCGTATTTCCCCCGTATATGCTAAAGATACATGGATGATATCTTCGCTGTTTTTGACACGAATCAATGCGATATTAGCTCTGTTCCTAATCATTGCGAATAATAAGTTTCCTACAATCAAATTTACACATGAAGTTGAGAGCGATAGACGCCTTCCTTTTCTAGACTTAAACATTATTAGGGTTAATAATAGGTTAGAGTTCGACATTTATCGAAAACCCACCAATAATCCTCGTTATATTATGAACCATTCACTTGTTCTAGCCATAAAAATACTGCCTTCCACGCAATGATTCACCGCCTTCTTAATGTTCCTCTATCCGACCAAAGATACCAAACTGAATTGAGTACCATTAAATCTATAACAAGGTTGAATGGCTTTTCTGATGATATTGTCGACAACTTACTCCGTAGGTATAAGCTTCTTTTCAGTAGAAAGGATTTCACGAAGTTAACTCCAGAGACTACAAACCCTAAATTTATTAGTATTGCTTATGATCTGCAATAAACTAAGGGCCTGAAAAAAGATTTTTAGTGTTTGCAATTTAAAGATTGCATTCAAAAGTGAAAGCACTCTTAGGAAATTCTAAAGATGCTATCCCACCTCTGGAAAAGTCGGGAATCTATCTATTTCAAAGTAATTTTTGTGAGAAGAACTATGTTGGTCAGAGCTTCAGAAATATTATTAAAAGGTGGAAAGAGCATTTAGCTCATTATTAAAATATGGCACGTCGGACTGATCGAGCATCGCCAAACATGCTTTGGACCAGAGACAATTGTAAAAGAAGACCTGGCATTTGACGATTAGCCCATTGAAATTCTGTAATTCCGGTCATGTGGCGCCCTCTGACAGTCCGAGGAAGTTCTACGGGGAACGTTCTTTACTGACGTCATACAAGAAACTGCAGTAAATTGATAAATGACGTAATAACGTTTTTAATAGTCGGTGATTTTAATGTAGACCTTAATGTCCCTCCTCCTAATTTACGTCAACTTCTTGATCCTATTACACAAGCCGGACTCATGTCTATTTCTTCCCATTATTCACATTATTCATCTTATCACGGAACCTACTCCACAATTGATGCCTGTTTTACAACATTAAATCCTTTTCTCTCCACTACAATAGATATACATATTTCAGACCACTTTCCTCTATTGATAATATTCGACCCTTCAAAGTTTCTCACTCAGAGACATATTCCAGTTCGTAAACGCATAATTTCTAATCACAGGATTTCGGCCCTGACGTCCTTTCTTACTCTAACAAACTGGACACAGATATTATCATATGATTCTGATACTAATAATCTATTTAATTCCTTTCTGCAGCACATAAAATATGGATTTGACAGCTATCTTCCTTACCGTGCTAATTCCAAAATTAAGAAAGTAAACGGTCCTATTAAAAAACCCTGGATTACTCCCGGTTTACTAAACGCCATAAAAGTTAAAAATAAGTACTACCTTAAGTCTCGTCATGCTCCTACTGTAGCGAATATCAAACAATTCAAAGATTGGTCAAATACTGTACGCAAACGGATTGAAAAGGCTAAGAACGATTATTTTGAAGGCTTGTTTGTTCGACTCCAATCAAGTAAAGAGAAATGGGATGTGCTAAAAGATCTAACTGGGAGCTCCAGTTCCCCTACAATGCCTTTTAATCACCAGACTCATATCACTAGTTCCTCCCTAACATTGTTCCTACAAACTCTTTTACCGAGTAATTCCGACTCCCGAGTTCCAGCTACCGGCAATAGCAATACCTATCCCGGAAATTCTATTTCTAGTTTTTTTGCACCTCCTACTTCTCCGGAAGAGGTCAGTTCTGTTATGCGCGGATTAAAATCATCGTTGACTCCAGATCCATTAGGATTTCCCCCAGCAATAATAAAGGACCTTCACTCTCTACTTTCTTACCCCCTGGCATACATATTCAACCAATCCTTAATAACGGGTACATTTCCCGAAGTATTAAAATTATCAAGAGTAACACCTATATTTAAAAAAGGGGACCATATGTCTTTTTCAAATTATCGACCTATTTCAGTTTTGCCAACTTTTGCTAAGATATTTGAAAAACTTTATTATAACCGTTTATCACAGTTCATCTTTGATCATAACTTTATTACGTCTTCCCAACATGGATTTGTCCCCAAAAGGAATGTTGAGACCGCCTGCTATGAGCTTCTCGAATATGTATCCCTAGAAATGTCCGCTAATAATCTTGTAGCAGCAGTATTTATTGACTTTGCTAAGGCATTCGATTCGGTTCTAGTTGAAGGCTTATTACACAAATTATTTCACTTATATGGTATACGGGGGACACCCCTGATGTGGTTAAAGAATTTCCTAACAAACCGTTCTTACTTTATGACGTTAGCTGGTACATCCTCACACATACTATCACGAACTTTAGGAGTTCCACAAGGCTCAATTCTCTCACCTCTTCTTTTTTGTCTATTTATCAACGATTTACCTACTTCTATATCCCCTCTTACATCCTTTAGAATAATTTTATACGCTGACGATGTGACGTTTATAGCTGCTAATCCTGATGCCACCCAGTTAATTGCTTCACTCAATAGTGCATTAACCGAACTAAACACTTGGACGACTAACAATATGTTACATGTGAATACCGAGAAAACCAAAGTTATGTTATTTTACCAAAGAAACAAACATAATGTACCGAATACACCAGCAATATATTATGAGGATACTTTACTTTCGACCGTCAAAACTTTCAAATACCTTGGTATCACAATCTCCCATGATATTTCTTGGGATTATCACATAGATGCCTTACTATCTACTCTCAATAGGAAGCAAGGAATTATCTCCAGGTTACGATTTCTTCCCCGCAAAATTTTATTACTGCTCTATAATGCATGGATCCACTCGACACTCTGTTTCAACATAATTTTTTGGGGATCATCAACATCTTGGAACCTTAACAGAGTTTATAAATTACAGAAATGGTTCCTTCGTACACTTCTTAGGTTCCCGAAAGGTACATCTGTTTCACCTTACTTTGAGAAACTTCATATATTTACAGTATATCAGATATATTTCATTCGAATATGTGTTTTCATATATAAAGTAAACAATGCAGTTTTATCGATCTCGACCCCAATTCCTCTAATTAGAAATGCTGACAGCCATCGCTATCCAACAAGCTCTTCACGAGCTATAAGGCTTCCACTAACCAAGCTGAACTACCGTAGGAGATGCTTATCTTACATAGGCATTAAATACTGGGCTTGTCTCCCTATCGAGCTCCGCTCCATATCTAGTACCACTGGTTTCCTTAAACAATTAAAATGTTATGTATTTTATTCTATGCCTAATAATTACTTAACTTAATATAATCATTTGGGTTTATAACGTTAATCTATTATGCTTTTTGTCTCTTTATTGTTTATTGTATAAACTATATACTCCAATTATGAATTCTATCTCTCGGCGAAATATTCCTATTGTTACTTAACCCCAAATTACATTATATTTCAATAATTTGTTTTCCACTAACTAAACACATTGTATTTACCATTGTTGTATATATTATGGACGACCACTAGGCCCTAACTCGTCGGTCTTGAACCATAACGGACCTAGTTGGACGTTATTATATCTTACTCAGTGATATTAAATAAATAAATAAATAAATAAATAAATAAATAAATTACTGCTCCCCCCCCCCCTTCATCCGTTCTTGCTGCTACCCTCCCATGCTTTTTAGCTTGATATTGGTCTTAACTATTGTATTTTATCATATTCATTAATCCAAATTGTTTAAATTCTGTTTTTATGGCATAAAATTTCGCTGTAAGAAAAACACTTCGATTCATTTTTCAAGGTCCGATTTTATTCCATCAAAAATGTAAAAAAATAAAAATCAACATAACATGCAATATTTACAGGGCAGTTCCAATAGAATTTTTAAATATTTGCCAGATTTATGTAATTAAATTTATATACATAGTTATTAATAATTATTTTCGCAGTTTATGAATACAACGTTTAAAATAGTAAATGTTTTTTTACAAAATATAATCAAAATATATAAAACTTTTGTAAGGTTCTACAAAATATAATGTATAATGAACACAATTTGTATGTTTTCCTTATTGTTAACACATTTTTTTCCAGTAAATCCTCTCTTTCTGATACCAATAACCATGTTCCACATCTGAAGAATTCATGATATATTATCAGAAAAACACATAAATAAATAACAAAATCTGCATTATTAAATTAGTTTTAAAAATAACACTGGCTAAAAAAATAAAGAGTGAATGAAATGATCCGTCAGCAAAAATACCTGCTATTAAAATGGCTTATGGCTATTTAAGGTTAAAATATTCTTTAAAATACTAGGCAGGCTACTGAAATTATAATAATAAATTTTATGATTTAAGAACTAGAGTATAATAATAAAAAATACTGGTTTTTTTGTATAAAATTTCTTTAAAAATTAATGATGCAATCGTTTAAAAATGATTCTATGCCAAGAAAAGAGGGTACTGGTTTTCAGAGCAAATTCTGAATTTCATAAGAGCCTGCTAGTATAACCAGCAATTTTTACGGAATAATAGTATGCCATTTTAGTGGAAATTTCATAGATAATGTGTACAAGTTTTAGAGGTAGTCAAACAGAAAAGAATGAAGCACCAGATGCAGTTTTCAAAAATTAATGAAAGTTCATTAAAGAAAACTTTAACTTCAGGTCTTAAATTAGCTTTTAAATGACACATCAATACAAAACGCTTTCTCGTTGCCGTTAGTATTTTGAACGGAACATTTACAGCTTAACTTAAGAATTAAAAAAAAAATAGCAACCCAAAACTCACCTTCGTGCATCAGGTGGAAATCTGAAGAATTTTAATTGTTTTCCTTCACCTTGACGGTTTTACAAAATTTTGTAGCACAAAATCTTCTGACATTTTAAATTTAAAAGGTAGCTTTGATAAATACGTCTCTGAATATTGGAGGTCAAACAAAGAGCGAAGAGAGCAGAGCAAACGAACAAACTTCAGGCAGTAACTGCCACTGTTAGGCCCAGCCATAGTCAAACCACGTTGCGCAAACGTGACTTTGCCAACAGGAAGTAAACAAACAACCTAGCAACTCCCATTTCCTGTTCGAAAGTGAAACTACTGAAACTACAGTGGCTCCATCTGACGAACTGAGGAAACTTGATGAGCCCGTTGCATGCTGGGAGCCGTGAAACGCATTACAGGAAGTAGAAGCTAATGCCAAGTCTCCTTTTACAATTGTCTCTGCTTTGGACACTGTTTATGGTATTAGTTCAGATAATTTTAAGGTACTTCGGTCTGTCAATTAAAAAAAACAATTAGACAACTTTGAGAGTATAGAAATCTATAAGACTGATTCTAAAAAGTTATTAAATATGGACTCTGTTC
>JAHWFO010035268.1:21313-51306 GCA_023313115.1 Rhysida immarginata | reverse complement strand
ATAGATGTACTATCAGTTGGCTGTATTGGTTTTATGAAATAAATTGTACAGGGTGTTTCAGATAACTACAGGAGAGTATAACGGGAAACCTATCCTCTCGATTGCAGGGGCCGGCTCGGTCGATAGACAGAACGGAGGGAGATGAAGGTGGCCTGCAGCAGCCAGAAGTTTCCACAGTCGGGGAGGGTTGGTGAACGTCAAAATTGTCATGTTTTTGAACATTTGTTGTAAAAAACTTCACAAAACACCCAGGTGATATTTTCTCAGCAGTAGAGCAAACGGATCTGCTGCGTCTCGTGGCTTTGGCCTTGTGTCCGCTATGAGACGCAACCCGGATTAGCCCGTGACGACCAAACATGATAATAAAAGTGTGAAACGCTATTTGTTACTGTTGTCCTCTGTTGAATTTTTGGTTTGTTTGTTGGTCCTCTCTAGCTGCGGAGGACATTCAAATGTGTGTTTAATTTTTGTGTACCCCCTACCCTGCAATAGTACAGCGCGCACCCCTCCTTGGCTCAATTGGTCATTCCCTTTGCCAAACAAACAAGTTTAACAAAATAAAATTACCCAATTATCATTAGATGTCGAGCCGGCCCCTGCAATCGAGCGGGTATGCTTCCCGTTATACTGCCCTGTAGTTATCTGCAACACCCTGTATCCGTTTCACTGCAGGCTTTGTAACCTTACTTTTTGATAACTCATCGTATATACTGTACATTTTTTGCGCCATTCTCGATAAACCCTTGAAGTTATACTATGTGAAATATTCGGGAGACCTTTGTCTTCGATACTACTTTTAGCTCGCCTGGTGCCTACTATAATGCCTCATTTAATTTTATTAGATCCCTTCGCTTCTTTATTCTTTTTGAAGTTTGTACGCCCAGATGACAGCAGAAGGTTGTTCTACTGTATTTATCTCCACAGGTCTGTCCAAATGTCATTCTACGTAGCTGGACGAACTGTGCGAGATGGGAAAGTATCTAATTAAGTGACCGGGCAGTGGTGTAGTGACCCTGTGATTATCTTTAAAGCGTATTTTTATGTCTTATTTTATTTTAAGTCTTATTTTATTGTATTTTAAGGATATTTAAATTATTATGATGCCTGCTCGGAAGGCCTACTGCGTGCTGAGAAATCTTTACGAATCGGAGGACCAGCTCAGCGCTTTATTGCCAGTGGATCTCCGTATGCATGGGCCCTATTAGAACACTGCTACAATGGAACCAATTACTTCACTGGAGAACGTGGAATAAGACTTGACTATATTTCAACTCACGCTAAGGTTAATATTGCTTTTCTTTTTCTCTTAAAAATTATTTTAAAATTTATTGAATAACTTAAAATTATCTAAACTATGACCTGTTTCTAAAACATGTTTGGCAACACTCGGTCGGAGAGATCGAAATGGTCAAATTTTATATGAGCGAAATGCTCTTCTGATAATGTTTTTAAGAGCTTTGCCCGACATATAGTAGGTTAGATAATTTTAAGTAGTTTTCAAAGATAAGGGGTAGTTTAAAAGATCAATTAACAAGCTTCGAGAGAATTGAATTATACATAAGGGATTCTAGTAAGTTTTAAAATTGTTTGATGTATTGAATCTTAGGTTTTAGTTTTCCTGTTCCATTTACTAAAAATTATCTCTTGTTAACTTCCATTTATGACTTATCTGATTGGCTCTTTTTATTCTCATTGAGCTCACAAATGAGAACAATTCTAGCCATATATCCTGATTCCACTCCCCTTTTAGTCTCCTATATTATTAAATGAATTTTATGTTCAGTCCAACACCAAAAAGCCTCCACTGGAACGTAATACATTGTTACATCGTCATAAGCCGACAGTGTTATTCGTAATTCTACCATGGTCAGTAGATATAAATGGCCATCGAACTCTACTCAAAAATGAAGCTAAAATTTCTAGCTCCCGATAGGGCGTGAACTCTATTGAAAAATGCCGCTGCATGTATATTCGGTTCAACTGCGTATGCAGCGCCGCCCTATCGGGAGCTAGAAACTTTTTCAGTTTCAATGGAGTCGGAATTGAATTGCGCCAGAATCTGATGACATAATACTACCAAAGTTAGTCATTCTGCAAAATTTTTAAATAACCAATTGATAAACCAACTTGAATACATCACATAGCTCACTATTAACATTGGGCGTCAACTATATAAATAAAATAACTGTACAAGTTAGGAAATTCAGATCACGCTAGGTGCGGCATAGATCGCACTTGGGCCATTGCAACCTATGCGGGACCTTGCGTGATCTGAATTCCCTAGCTTCTCTAAACAATGGAAAATGGCAAAAGCTCATTGACCATTTATATCTATAGACTATAATAAGCCCAAAATTTGTCCTTCTTCAATGATGTAACAAATATGGCGTTTCGGTGCGGAGGCCTTCTGTCTAGAAGGTGTTGGCCAGTCTCAATCTTGCTGCTCAGATGGAAAGCATGGCCTTTGAAATACGTACCCGGCGTTTCATATTTCGGATGATATTGTGGCTAGAGGATCTTCCTTTTTTAATATAACGAGTCATACACTACCCTATTCAAAGACCGGCCAGGTGGCCGAGAGGGCTAGGGCGTAGGCTTTCTAGTTCTCGAGTCCGCCTAGTCGTGGGTTCGAATCCCACCGTGGGCATGGATGTTTGTGTTTGTCCCGGGCTGCGTACAGATATAACTTGTGTAAGAGGCGCAAAATGACCTTAGTAGTTGACGCCAAAAATTCTAATAAACCAACCAACCAACCAACCAACCCTATTCAAAGTCATGGGACAACCCTGATTTGCATGAAAATGCGACATTCCTTTGCAATTTTACTGTTGGCATTCTTCCCAAAACTACATGACAGAGAGTATGCTATCATGAGATAATGCTGTAAGAATGTCTCTAAGAAAAGAGCTATAAGACTTCCAAAGAGGTACAATTGTTGGGTGCCATCTCGCAGGCAAAACTGTTAGAGAGACGTCAACCCTCCTAAACATTACCGAAATCGACCGTTCACAACGTCATCCGGGCATGGAAAGAGAAAGGCACCACAAGTGTTCCGCCTAGGACTGGAAAACCCAAGATCATGTCGGCCAGAGACCAAAGGGCTCTTCGTAAAGTGGTCACTGCAAACCGTCACACATCGCTTATGGACTGGCAAGATCGTTCATAGAGTCGACGGGAACAACTGTGAGCACTCTGACTGTTCGCAGGGAACTGCATGCAATGGGTTTTTATGGCAGAGTGGCAGCCCACAAACCTCACATCAGCACCAGCAATGCAGTTCGGCGGAGGGTCGGTGATGGTGTAGGGGTGCTTTTCATAGTGTGGGTTGGGTGCAATCGTTTCTGTGGACGACATCTAAATGCAGAGCGTTACCAAGACATTCTGGAAAACCCAGTACTTCCATCTCTCTGGCAGCACTTTGGCAATGACTCTTTTCTGTTTCAGCACGATAACCACCTTGCCATAAAGCAAGGGCTGTAGGCACATGGTTTGATGAAAAGGGGGTTCGAGAACTTGACTGGCCTGCACAGAGCCCCGATCTGAACCCCATCGAACAACTGTGGGACGTGTGTTGGAACGTCGATTGCGCGCATATGCGGAACGCCCGAAATCCGTGACCGATCTGGCCAAGACACTCAAGGCAGAATGGCGAAAATTACCTGTCGAAACGTATCAAAAACTTGTGGACAATATGCCCCAGAGAGTAGAAGCTGTGATGACAGCAAAAAGCGGACCAACCAGATACTAAAATATGTATATTTTTGAGTGTTTCTATTAAAGTGATGGTGTCTTTTGATAGGGTAGTGTATTTATAATGCACACGACTACGTTGTCCAGTAAACCCCTACGTTCGAAAGTGACAGAAAAAGCCATACCATATGATAATACAGGAACTTCTAATACCATGTGACGTCAGTAGAGGTCGATGTTGCTAAACAGGTTCTAAATCGAGAGCAAGTCCACATTACATGATGAGGTTTCCCCAACCTAAAATTGCTGGTTAGCTAGTTGGAATTATTGGATAAAGAACTTAGCACAATAATTTTACCTGTAGGGGAACGTTTGTGTGGAAAAGTAAAATTTCGTTGCTGTTGAGAAAAGGTTGCGAACTTGTCATTAATTTCATATTGATTTGTTTTAAACCGTAATTGAAATTTTCGTTTAAAATAGCTTTTATTAAGTAGCGGAAGAAAGTTGGTTTTACAATGTCCGTCTGTCCCCTTCATAATATCTGCATTTTTTAAGGTAGAAGGTTGAAATTGGGAATATAGCTTGCTATGGGCATGTGAACCATCACTATTTAGTTTGGTTTTGATTGGCCAACTGGGGTCGGAATTACGGGAGTGGGAGTAAGTAGGGACCAAGTGATCTATATGGTATTTACGTATGTAAAGGAGTGAAATTCGATATGCAGATTCCTCTAGGCAAAATCTACATTACTATAATGTTAGGCCAAATTGTCCCAGTGGGTTCAAAGTTGTGGGGGTGGCAGTCACTTGGTCTTTAGAACTATGGCAACTTATGATACATCATTCGAACGAAAATAATGAGAAAGAAAAGAAGAGAGGGTTCTTTTTTATTTTCCAAATTCTACGTTCGAGAAAATCAATTTTTTGATAAAAAAAATATTGGGGGTTTAAAAACAGATGAACTCAGATGGCTTCCGCTACTTTCCTATAAGGAGGATTAATTTCTTGTTTATTTTTCGATTTTAATACAAAACAGCATACAATATATGCACTTTTTGTGACAGAACTATTAGGTTTATAGAATAATCTGGTAAAAAAGATTTGACCTGCTGTATAGAAGAACGTGGTTATTTAAATCGCTTGTAAAATTTCAGCTTTTTTTAAAAACAAAATTATTTTATCAAGAAAATTTTACAACATAAAATAATAACCATGTTATAAAACTCTTTAAATTCGTATTCGATATAATTTTAGCCTTTTTAATGGTAATACAAATGACAAAATAAATTTGATATTTTCTCCCATCATGTTGTTTAGGGTAGCGGTCATTCCATACTTGTTCTTAATAACGAAACAAATATCTTAGCAGAAATCTTGATGAAATGGCCAAATTATTTACACACACCTTTTTATACCACGTAAGTTACTTTCACTAGTTTCTCCACGTTATAAATTATTTGGCAATTTGTTAAGAATATCATAAAATTAAAGCTATTTGTGATTTTTATTATATATAAATTAAGTACATAGATATAAGGTGCCATTTCTACAGAATGTTTCAAATCTTTTGAGATGAGGAACGAAAGGTCGGAAATGCATATCTCAGACGCCACGAGATCTTGAATGAGTAAGAGTGTAAGGAATGATTTTGTAAGCTACTTTCGTTATCAAAGCAAAACCAATTTTTTATTCATAAATAACTTATACCTCATACCAACAACTTACAGGTCAAAGCCAGTGTTCAAAGTGGCGACCGCGAGTCTCATTAAGTACGTGCATTACAATGACGACTGAAATTTTGCCGCATTCTTTCAAGTAACCTGGTGTCTGTTGTACAAGCAATAGGCAACTTGCACCTTGGTAAGGAGTATCGCATCAGATTTTACTGGGGTTTCATACACCGACGACTTACAACTTGATGGGCCCCCATAGGAAAAATCCAGAGGAATGAGATTCTGCGATCGTGTTACCCACATGAGAGGAACTTCCATTCCTGTCTAATGATTAGAGGATCTGTTGTACTTGCGAACATCAACATCGAACATTATATGATATTCTTTCGTGGTAACACATTAATTGAATCGTATCAATTTGAATATACTGTACATTATTTCTAAGTCTGTGAGATAAATTTGAGTGGAATATCTGATAATTAACTATTGTTTGATAATTGACTACTGTATGATAATTAGTAATCCATATTTAAAAAATATTCATTAATAGAGGTTATGGATGATATATTTAGAATTTCATAAGGGATATCAATTGTTTGTTTACAATACTCTCAAATAAAATGTTAACGATGTCTTCGAGCAAGAACTTCACCATCTGCCCGACCTTGAAAAAGGCCGCATAATTGGCATGAGGGACATGGGAGCATCATACAGCGTGATTGCCCACGGCTAAGTGTTGCGCCTCCTTTAGCGGCGAGAACTGCCTGAATATGTGTTAGCATGGATTAAACGAAGTGTTGAAACCGTTGCGAAGGAATAGTAGCCCAGGCTGACATCAGCGTCCCGTAATTGGTGCAGATTGGATGGTAGTGTGGGAAGGCGTCGGATGGTTCTCTCCACTTCATCCCAGAAATGCTCGATCGGGTTGAGATCGGGCGGCCGAGCTGGCCACTGAAGCAGGTGGAAGTCCGCGTCATGTTCCTCGAACCAGGGAGCACGGTGGAAGTTCAAGACCATTCGAGCACGGTGACAGGGAGCACAGTCATCATGAACGGGTGCACCTGATCGGCAACAATGTTCAGATAGTGTGTCGCATTCAGGGATGTGTCTAAGGATATCAGAGGACACCCCAGACCAGCACTCCTCCTCCACCCGCCTGTACGGTTGTCTGCTGATAGGATGGGTCCATGGCCTCGTGCTGTCTGCGCCAGATGCGCAGTCTGCCATCCGCAAGATGAAGTAGGAACCGCGACTCACTACCTGAACATTGTCCAGTAACGATGCCTGTGTACCCATAGCGGGCATGCTTTCCTATTTTGCAGTGACAGCGACGGTACCCGTACTGGCCGCCTGTTGATAAACCCAGCTCGGTGCAAGGTGCGCTGCACCGTGTGCTCCGAAATGGGTTGGGATGCTCCCTTATTGAACTGCGCTGCAATTTGTTGGGCTGTTCCCGTCCTGTTGCTGTGGATGATTCGTGCCAGTTGCCGTTAGCCTCGTTCATCCACGGCCCTGTTTCGACCGGAATGGTGTTTGTTGGAGGTTGTTTTTTGGCATAAGTGCCATTCACGGAATACCCTTCACACTGTTGCACGGGAAAACCCGAGGAGGTTCGCGGTTTGCGAAATGCTCAACTGCGCCGGTCGAGCTCCAACGATCATGTCTCGTTCTAAGTCGGTGAAATCCTTGGATTTACCCATATTCAGTTCATTTCTGCTGCTGACTGCAACTTGTGATCCAATGCATCCCATTCATACACCGCTTCGGCCTGTTCCATTGTTTAAGTGTCACTGGGAGGCCGATCCATTTTCTATAAGAGGTGTTTCTAATAAATTGGTCGTTCAGTGTACATATGGCGGAATATAGCAAGACAATATTGGATTGCATGAATGACTAAATAAACTTAAAAAATCATGAAATTTACATCACAATTAAAAATAAAAGAACATCCTCCCCTCCCTAAATTTTATGTTTTTTTTTGTTTATTTTTGGTATAGAAAGGGATTCATTCTACGTCACATTCAAGTGCGGAGCTGCAACTCGGTAAAAACAGAGCAACAACACCACGTTTTCATATGGAAAACGAACGATGTATTAAGCGCTTTTTTTCCCATTTTTTCGCACATGAAGTTCAAAATTCGTTTCCTTTCTGTAAGAGGATAATCAATAGGACCTCTAGATAAGTTTTAATCGCTACGAGTCGTCAGGTTCGGTAGCAGAGAGCATACTCATTCGAAGCTTAACAAGAATAATAAAATCTCATTTACTAAACTATATTTAGAAGTAAGATTATTTCTCTGTTTTATAAATTACAATAAAAAATATTAGTTGATTAACATTCTTTCCGTGACATGTAGTGTAAAATAAACAGTTTTCATCACTACAATGAACCTTGACCAAACTTATTCGTAATCTTTACTTATTTTAATAAAGTTAATTTTTAAGCAAATCGCATTCTAATCTAAATATAGTAATTTCTGTGACCAACATCTGTTTCTCTTGAGTCGTGGCTCATTTCATTTGTTGGTTCACTTGCTCAGGTTAATTTTCAAGAACTTCAGCTGCATTTAGCCAATGCATTTGGCAAACTTATACTGACATCAAAATCCAGAATCCTGTTGTTATAAAAGATTAATCTGCGGCTTATAGAAAAAAATAATCGCATTACAGAGTCCTTAGGCAAATATTAATCATTTTCCTTAAGAAGTTCCCTTTGGAGCTTCACTCGTGGATTTATCCTGTTTTGTCTCGTAAACTAAGCATTGAACCTTTCTTTACGTTGTGATTGGTACAGTTTATTGCCACACAAATTTTTGGCATTTTAATTTACTGCGCGATTGATAATTTTCTATATCTTTCGCTCTCGACCTATATCCACGATTGCTGTGACGTCAATAGGATCCCTTTCAACGAGTTGCCTGCTACAGGTCATGTGACGTCAATAGGATCCCTATCTATTGGATTTTTCAAATGGTAAAATTAAAATTTTTAGATCTGATCTCTGGAGAAAATTGTATGAATATACCAGTTATGGTGTAGAACGAAGGAAAATTAAGTGCCAGTTATATACCGTTCTTTGATGTTCAGTGACGAATTCCTATTGCCAGCATATTGCAGACGAAGTGCGAAAGGAGGATCCATCGCAGAGCCTCAAAAGACATACTTCTCCAATTTCTGGGATTGGAGGTGTGGGGAGCATAAGGCAGTAGGACTGATTTAGTTATTGTCCAAGAAACAATGACTGTTAAATAAAAAAAACAACCTGTTTTAAGTGCTTTTAGTTATATTGAAATCGTAAGCTTATTTACAAACAATAATAGGAATCAGTGTTGCAACTTGTCCGGTTTTCATCATCTAGTATTTCAGATTGAAATACTGATTTGAATTTTAGTGTGCAGATCGGATCTTGATCCCTGACGCATTCAGAAAACTAGGTGATCGGTTAGACAGTCATGGTCCACTTTGAAAAATAAAGGGATGGGTTTCTTTGTGAGTTTCCTTTGTTGTATTTTTTCCTTGTTTTTCTGTCGATTTGCAAGTTTTTATATTTACTCATTTATTTTTCGCGTATATTGATTTATTGCAACCTTCGAGCATAAAAATAGATGCAGAGACGAAATGGTAAACTCTGTAAGAAAGTAAAAAGTGCATTAAATAAACATATTCTATTCCGGCATCAATAGAGTTCACATGCAAACAGGTGAAGATGTATTAGAAAAGTTCTTATTAAAATTTGTTAATGGGTGAAAGATGAAATGGTTGCGTTCAATTAAATTTCCATTTTCAATGCTAACACAGAGACAAATGAAAGAAAGAGACTGGCAGTGCCCTATTCATTTCGCTGAGCGCTACTGGTGCCACCGGAAGTGCAGCATTCCCCATGTTGCTATTGGCAAAAACCTAAGGCGGCGTATATTCTCAATGTAATTTCAGCTGTTTTTGTAAATGATTTCTGGAAGTACGAGAGGAGATCAAAAAGTAAGTTGCACTTCCACGGTATGGCCATTTATTACACCTCCTATACAAAAGCAACACGGCTATAGCAGCATACAATATAGGTTCACTTTTCCATATAGTCCCCAAGAGACCCTAAACATTTATCCGAACGATCAACCAACTTTTCGATTCCGGATGCATAGAAATCTCCTCCAGCGTTTTGTAACCACACGGTGACAGCCGCTTTCACCTCCTCATTGTTTCGAAATCGTTGTCCACCGAGTTCCGTTTTGAGCTTACCGAAAAGATGAAAGTCGCATGGCGCTACGTCGGGACTGTATGGAGGATGTTGCCAAACCTCCCACTTGAATCGCTGCAGCAGTTCGCACGTTTGGCGGGCCTTGTGAGATGTTGCGTTATCGTGCAAAAAAATCACACCGGCGCGCAATTTCCATATACAGCAGTGATTTCACGATGAATGTCCGTGCAATTCACCCGTTTGGCCCATAGAAATCGGATTGCTGCTCGCACCTCAAGTTTGACGCGCCATTGCTTTTAGCCCACTAGTCACACAAAACACGACGGGAAACCACAGCAACCGTCCTATCCGACGTCTGTGCAGTTAATGTCCCTTTCTCCGCTTTGCCCAAGATTGCGACACACAGCGCGCTCCTGCGGCGAGTTAGTGCAACTTACTTTTTGATCTCCCCTCGTACGTATCAGTAAGAATAACCTGTTTTCTGATTTTTTTTAAAAAAAGTTTATTGCATTAACTAATGATAACGTATACTTTTAATGACTTCAAATAGCTGGTTCAATGCATAACGAATTTTTTTAAAAACAAATATTTTAAAATTTTAAATTAAAAGGAAAGGAAGAAATAATTCTCAGTTCAATAAAATAGGCCTAATCAATTTATTAATCCACATAGTCCAATACTATACAGGGTGTTTCAAAATTATGTACAATAAATTTAGTGACATATTCTTCAGGTCAAAAGAAGACGAAAATATTCGCCTCTGATGCTCGAGGACGCGGGTTCGATCCCGGCCGAGGACGACGAATTTTTTTTTCAGGGGGGAAATCCTGAGATCACGCACTTCCTTCGGAAGGGAAGTAAAACTATTGGTCCCGTGTAGTCGTTTGCCGGCTGCACGTTAAAGAACCCTTGCGAGGCAAAATTTGCGGCCCCTATAACGCCGTCCTGAAATGACCATATCAGTTGAAAAGGACGTTAATACCAAACAAACCAAACCGATTGATTCACATGCATTGCCTCGGGCGATCAGCTGTTTCTTGCCAGTCCCAATATGGCGGCGCGAAGGCACCACTAGAGGAGAGGTCACTGCCAGTCTCTTTCTTTCATTTGCCTCTGTGCTAACACAATGTATATTTTATTTTGCAACAATGTGGAAAATTTGAAATCTGAAGCTAAATTGGACATGCGCAGTTCATCTTTAAATTATTTGTTCCAAGCAAAGAAAAAAAATCGTTCTTCAACAATAATTTCTATTTTGTACATACCACTTCCAAACATTTTTGTAAATTATTAACTTATTCTTTAAAATAAAAATTCTTCAACACGCATTAACTTATTTGCAGGATAAGATGTAAATTCTATTGTATATTTAATATAAATTCCATGAAATAATATTAATAAAGTAAATAAATAAATAGTTCAAAATAGTCAATCCAATTAAGGCCGATACAACCTTTTTTGAACTATTTACTTATTTACTTTATTAATTTTATTTCATGGAATTTAAACTAAATATACAATAGAATAATTTTCTAAGTAATTATTTATAGAATGTGTATATGAAATAAATTTTTACATATATTAAATGAGTTAATAAAGAAAATTTGATTTTAAATGAGTTCTTATTAATATCAGTATAACAGTTTTTTTCTTGTTTTGATTCTCGAAATTTTAGAATAAATATTAATTTTTTCATTTTTTAAATTTCTTTTTGAGATTAAACAATTTTATCTTGTTTCTTATTTTTTCTTTTTTTATTATTTCAGTATTTTTATTAGAATTTTTGTTGAACATTTTGTTCTTTTGGACAGAGAATTGTATTTTGTATCATTTTTTTATTTTTTATTTGCATAAAATTTGTAAATTAAATTAAAATAAATATTAACTTAAAAATAGGTCAAATTTTAAAAAAAAATTCAAAAATTTTGTTCCGAACCGATCATAACCCCCGTAATATTGTACATTCGCATTTTTAAATACAAAATAACTTAATAATGACGCTAAATAACAAATAATAATGTTAAGTATCGTTAATTATGGTTAAATAATAAGCAAACTACATTTAAAAATAAGCAGCGGGATCAGACATGATCGAATACAGCTAAAATATGCAATTATAAGTCAATTCTATGCCAACCACAGCTGATCCTCAAGGTAACTGATTTGGGTGCCACTGGCTTCCCTTTCCAATGAATAGGGTGATCCCTCTATCTATTTTTATGCTCGAAATGTTTTCTTTTTACACTTCACTAATTTGTCAATGAATTTCAGCCGCTTTCGCGTTTCTTAGATTTTAGAAACGAATTATAGCGCGTATTTCACAATCGAAGAGATGTTGGTATTTCAGTGAGAATGGAACTCAGAAACTTGTCGTACGATACGGTAAATGTCTTAATATAGATGGAAATTATGTTGAAAAGTAGATAAAGGTCTAGGCTTTCATATAAAAGTTGAATGTTAAAAAATTTGCCATTTTTTTATAATATCAAAATGATACTTACTTAAAAAACACCATTGGCAGTTAAACTCAGTACAGGAACAACTTCAAAATTACCAATGCCGTTTACGAATAACTTTAAAGGGCAAATGACACCAAAAATAATGCTATCGAGATAATAAAGAACCAGAAAGAAAGTAACATAAAAAAAAGAAACAATAAGTTTTTATGGAAAAAAAGTTACACATTTTTTAAGAGGCAATAAATAAGCGAAAGGGGGCCCCTCCATTCAAAAACGTTAGCTGCGTGTGACGTCATCTTTGGTAAGCCGAGGCCGACGAGATTAATATGCCCTGTAAATCTCGTCGGGCCTGTGCAACATCATCTGAAGACATGTTTAATCGTATTTCTACCAATAATAAGCCCTAAATTATGTCTTCGCATGATGATGTAACAATGTATGACGTTTTCGCGCTCAGGCCTTATCTTTAGGAGGCGTTGGCCTGTGGCTTGTGAATCGCGGCACGGATTGTAAATCTCGTCGACCTCGGTTACTAAACCTGACGTCATAAGCAACGCTATTGCGGGAGTTTTCGACAAAATTCAAAATGAATTTATATAAATCGGCAGTGGCATTTAAATTATGATTCCTTTATTAAAAATGAAAGTAAAAAAAAAAAATAAAATTGATATTTAGTATCAGGAAAGTATTCAAAACTATATGAAATCAACTTCCGATTTGGTATCATTTGCCCTTTAATATGTCTGCTCTCAACAAGAGTCGACAGCGTCATTTAATTAATCAGAGATAACAAACTTCATGGTGTAATAGCTCAGAAACTCATTTCTCCTGTGTTTCTCGTGGTCATACTGAATGAAAGGCACTTTTTATTTTTCCCTAACTTCCATGTCGCATGTGAAGAAGAGTCATCAGAGGTTGCCTGTGAAAAACAAATATATTGTCAGTCTTTATTTGAACATAATTTAATAATGATAGATTAATACTGATAAACTTTCTGGTGGAAAAAATCGAAATAACGCCCCCAGCCTTGTAATGTTATGTTTCTCCTAATCATAAATGTAATATTCATAGAACTTTAACTGTTTAATAAACTGCTTTTTATTCTTTACAAAGTGAAGGCGATCCCATGGTGAATTGGAGTGAAAATTATTGGTGGAGAGCAGACAACACCTATGCAGCTTTAATCGTAAAGGTACTTTCATTTAATACATTCGTATTTTAATAAGTACGCCTGTCTTTGATATAATGCAGGGCTCGAATTAAGCGGTATCGCATTGCAATTTGCGATTCAAACTGCGCTCCATGCGATACATTTCGAATTTTGTACAAGAAATTTGCATCACAAGATGATGCACGCATGTTATTTCGCAGCAGTTGGATAGCTAAACTTATTTAAGTATAAAAAATTATATGGATTTCCAAAAAAAATGATCCCTAAAAACCACATTCGAGCTCTTATAAGCGGGGCCAACAACAACAGTAGCTGAGTTGTTCAAGTCTAGGCCAATCAGTCAAAGCTGGAGAATAGAAAGAGACAAAGGTATGTCATTCAGTTAATTTCTTTATTAAATTTGTGATTACAAATAATCTTGACTCTGTATTTTATAACAAAAAAAAGCTAAAGTGTATTCGCTATAAGAATGTGCGAGATGTAAACAAAAACACGTGGTTAAGAAATATGTTATGGTTTACTCTCCCGCAATCTTACAGCAAATACAGTTAGCGGAAATTACCAAAAAGTATCCCATTATACAGAGCGAGTCATTTAACCTGGAATTTACGAATATCTCAAAGAAAAGGCATCCTGCGAAAAAGATGTCCGAAATCAAAAGTGAATTACTTTGCGGAGGAAATTCATTAGCCGAAAAATTAGCCCCCCTTCCGTCCGTGTGAGGGGGGAGGCGGGGAGGGGTAACTTTGATATCTTAAATAGGAATCCCTATTTTTAAAGGTATTTTAAGATTGTATACAACATTTGAGAAATAGATTAATCTTGGTGTTTTTTCAATTGATCCAACCGTTTAGGAGATAAAGGCACTGAAAGTATAGAACTTTTCAAGTTTTGAACCCAATTTTGAAGACAAAGAGATAGAGGGTGGGTCTTACAAACATTCCTATTCTACTTTTTGATGTCTTTAAGAATCCGAAGTCATAATTTCAAAAATCCAAAATTTTTTAGTACACAAGACTTTGCCTCCAAAGGATTGGTGCCCCCAAGCTTTGCTTGTGCAACAAAATTTTGGATTTTTGAAATTGTGACTTCGGATTCTTAAAGACCATCAAAAGTAGAATATGAATGTCTCTATGACCCACCCTCTATCTCTTTGTCTTCATCGATAAAATTGGATACAAAACTTGAAAAGTTCTACTCTTTCAGTGCCTCTATTATATGGGTTCCTGTTTAAGATTTCAAAATCACCTCCCCCCCGCTCACAAGGGAGGAGGGGAGCTAATTTTTCGGCTAATCAATTTCTCCCGCGAAGTAATCCACTTTTGACTTCGGACATTTTTTTCGTAGGATGCTTTTTTTTTTTCCGAGATATTCGAAAATTTCAGGTTAAATGACTCACCGTGTATAAGTCATTTATGTCTGTTATTTAACTTAAATAGGATAACAAAACTGATGGAACTGACTTATGTGATTAGAAAAGAGGAATTGCCATTTACAAAGTTTCAAGCCTTTTCTGAGCTGGAAAAACGTCATTGCGTGCATTTAAGGTCCATAAATGACAAAGAATTACAGGAGTTCTTGATTTTATTGGAGAGATATCCGAAGCAGATGTAAGTGCAGCACTCAAGGAAACCGTTATTCCAGTGTATTGATAGATGAAAGTCACACTGAAAAGGAGTTAATAGATATACACTACATGATCAAAGGAGTTGGGACACCCCTGTGAACACCTGGGGTGTTTCTCCTGGACTGGACTGGGCCCGCTCATCAAGGTGGATGGAAACCTCAATGCTGTTGGCTACAGGACCATTCTGGATAACGGGGCACTTCCAGCGCTGTGGGAACACTTCGGTGACGGGCCGTTCCTCTTCCAGCACGACAATGCGCCTTGCCACAAAGCAAATCCTTATCCAACTGGTTTGACGAGATACGGGTTGAAGAACTGGATTGGCCCGCCCAGAGCCTAATCTCAACCCCATCGAACATCTTTGGGACGAATTAGAACGACGTGTGAGATCCAGGATGGTTCGCCCTACACCTGTCCAGGAACTGACCACGACACTCCTCGAGGAATGGAGGTCAATACCTGTGGACACATACCGTAAACTTGTGGACAGTATGCCATGTAGGATGGAGGTAGTGATAGCAGCTCGGGGTGGTCCTACACACTACTATTTGAAGCTTTTTGCGGCTTTACGGTAGAGCAACAAGTGTCCCAACTCCTTTGATCATGTAGTGTATGTTATATAACAAAATCAGGTGACGTTGAATTCAATTTTTTTATATGATGGATGTCACCAATGCAAGTGCTGCTGAACTTAAAGGTCTAATAAGAAAGGCTTTAAATGGAAAGCACCATACAACTTCACACACTTCTCCGAACGATAGATAACCTGATGTAGACCATTCTTGCAGAAGTCCATGTTCGGACCATTGAGGAAGTGTTCCACCTCAGAAATCACCTCTTTGTCGTCATGAAAACGCTTGCTACGCAGTAGTTTCTTCATCCGAGAGAAGAGGAAGAAGTCACTGCATGCGAGGTCTTGTGAGTAAGGGGAGGGGTGAGGCAGAACTTCATAGCCCAAAGCAGCTGCATGTGTGACAGTCTCCTGCGCCGAATGAGCGGGCGCGTTGTGGAACAAGCGAAGGCCCTTGGTCAGCTTCCCGCCGCGTTTATTCTTGATGGCCACCCGCAACTTTGACAGAAGATCCTGGTAATACTTGCCAGTGTTGTTTGGCTCTTTTGGGTGTAGCCAGTCAGAAGAACACCTTGGCAATTCCAAAAGACGCTGAGCATCACCTTCCCCGAAGACACTTGCGTCTTTGCCTTCTCTGGTGGTGGCGATTCGATGTGCTTCCCCTGTTTGCTCTACTCCTTCGTCTCTGGGTCGTATTGGTATCCTGGAGCACTGTCGCTGTACACCTCGACAGTGCCGCTTGGACTTCCTTGGAGTTCTTGCCCTTCAGGTAGAACTGCAAGACACTTCACTTGCAGTTTCTCCACGGGCTGCGCCATTTTGGATGTGATCCTGCCGCGGGGTCACGTGGTATCGCAGCGCGTGTCCTTTGATTGTGTGGAAACTATATGAACGTGTGATTGCCACGACACAACAACTTTTTCCCTATCCCTCTTGGTTTCGATAATTGTACGAATTTTTTGAATGCCCCTCGTACATTTGACTTTCTTAAATACTGTTCTAAAATGTTTATCACTAATATATTGTATATCTTGCTACAGAATGTACAGGAAATGGAAGATTTTGGCAAACAAGAACTCTCGATATTTTGCAATCACTTTAGTGATCTACCGGCGTAAAAGCAGTTTGATGTGGATGCTGCAATTTTTTAATGGAGTCAGCTCAAAATCTTTTGGTTGCAGTTTTTAAAACACTTCTTTTAGAAAGACTTTGGAAATTTTTATATAATACATTGTACAAATATAGCTCATTTTTTCAGACTTTACTTGTTTTATCGGTTTCTAGAAAGGTCATTTTCTACAATGAATCGATTGAAAAGTGACATGTGAAATGATTTAGGTGAAAAAATACTGGAGCATCTCTTAACCTTGGATGGTCCTGAACAAAGGGATTACGGCTTTAAGAAAGCAGTGGACTACATGGCAAAGCAACCACGCCGTACAAATGTGTTACTATATACAGTAGCCTCTGCATAATATCATATGCTCTTATTACTACAATGTATTGCACTTTTGTTTTACTAGCAATTGTAATCTACTTATCTCAATAAAAAGAACTACAATTACTTTTATTTCGGTTTCATATATAAACTGAAAACTTCTGATATTTATTTTTTTATTTTTAATGTACTGCTACACATTTTGACAAAATTGCAATGCCAATTTAAAGTTTGTGTAGTAATGACGCTACTCAAACTTTTTGAAATAAATCGAGCCCTGTAATGCCTACATCAATCGATAGAGTAGATCCGAAAGTGTTGTACACTCCTCACTAAATACTACGATGGATTCCTTGAGGCACAAGACAGATTTCAGCATTATCTACTCGTAACAAATTTTATTCCCAAATTTTGTCGCGTATGTTTAAGTTTCTGACGAACTTTATAATGATCGCTGAATTTAGCTCTAGCAAGGATCGCCATAATAGAATAAACATTTATTTTCATATGACCTCATAAGCAAAAAAAAATCATATGTAATTGGATGTGACAAGCTTCAAAGCTTCAAAACCAGCATATCTTCTGAATATGTATGATAGTGAGGCGAAAACACGCAATATATTGAATAACATTTCAAATATCAACTATTTGCTGATGTAGATGTAAAATTCAAAACAATTTTTGGTTTGATGACATTGTAAAGAATTTTGTGTGCCATTTTTTTTTTAATTTTTCGTTTACTTTTGTAGATTATTGCCCAACACTGGAACTACTTTCTTGAGGAACCAAATTCTGATTTGTCTTCAGTGTATACGTTGTTAAGCAATGACAATGGTTTTCTCAGTTATTTCCCAGGAATATTTGAACAGCGCACTCTTTTAGCTAGATTTCAAATCAACAATACGTCCCCACCTTACGTGATGTACATTCGTAAACCTGCCTACACCGTTATGGCTCTCTTGAGTTTTTTGGGAACAGTTCCATTCACGACTGTGATCGAAAGTAAGACCATTATGATTAAACACTATAATTAAATTATAATTAAGAACATTATAGTTCTAAAATTCTAGACTTTACCATAACAAACAGGATATACAGAGTGGTGCAAATAAAAGTAGCCTCGGTTGGTTTCTCTGCAATTCATGCTGTCACAAAGCATTGTGAGCAGCGTTGAGTGCGATCGTAGTCGCCAGCAAGATAAAGCGTCTGCTTCCAGCGCGCAGCCTCAGGCGCCATCTATTGCCAGCGATAGTTCGATTAATAATGTCAATATTATTAATAATCATTCTTCGCATAAGACAGGCAATAGATGGCGGGCCAAAAAGTCTGCTTTTAGGAGCAACGTTGGTTCGTGGAAAAATGAGCGGTTAGCGAGTGAGAAGGGGTGTGTGAAGGATTCGTGGAGAGTGCACGAGACAGCCGACGGAGGAGGTCGAGAGGTTCGAGCTCGAGTTGGAAACAGGAGGTCATTGAACTTTATGGCAAATGAGAACTCTGGCGAGCTTGATGTTTTCTGGATGTGGAACAGTAGACCGGCTGACAAATAAGTCTTGTGCTCGGAATAGAATTCCTCGTACCGTGGAAAACTTGCGTTCAACGGGAATTACGTCGCAAGGTGTGCGTATCGGTGTGGTTAATGGTATTTCTCATTGTACACTAGCGGAGGCAGCAGAGAACGACGAAGAAAGAGAAGCTCGTCCGGAGTGCGACGTGAATGGTGACGCAGACTTCCAGCTATCTACAGGGGAATCCTCTTTCTTTTCTTCACTGGCAGAGACATTCCGGCAACATATCTACTGGCAGTTATACGTCCCTCCTCAGCCCTTCATCGAGGACAATTTGGTATTGGTCATCGGCCTACCCCTTCCCTCATTACATCGTCCTGCAGCGGGGGACAGCGGAGTATTCGACCCGGAGTCAGATGGATGGATACTGATAGCCCCGTGGGGCTTACAGGCATACCTTAATCAAGATTTGGGCGCCTTCTTTGATTATCGGAGGTAAGCTGACCCTTGTGCACAATTCTGTTACTCTCTCACGCCTCTTAAAATGTATTCCGCCGCGTCCGCTCACGCTGCGTTGTTATGAATGACAAAAGCTTATGTGTTCTATTAAGTCTTCTTGCTTTCTTTCCTTTGCAGGTCCAGCATCGGCTGGCCTCCCACCTAACGCAGTGCGTAGCTGCATACTTGTGAAGTTTGGGCCGTTCCCTAATGCGACTTGGCGGAACCTAAGAGCTAATGTCAGGAATACTTATGTGATGTAATTTTGTCTATCCTTTTGACGGTTGCGCACGAAGTGCGTGCTGTGCCGTTCTTCTATTGCGGCACTAGTAATTTTTATCTCATACTTTCGTGGATGTTAAGCCGTCTTCCGCGGCTTATCTTACTTTATTAAGTGGTGCTCAGGCACATGAAATATTGAGAGACGTCCTTCAAAGGCATTATTTTGTATCTTGTAAAAGGAGCGTTTAGAGCCCCTTCTCGAGAGCAATTCCTCGTGCTAGAGGATGCTCTCAGAATTCCTCTTGGAGTTCTTCTTTGTAAAATGCTAGTTCGCATTTCCATTATTGGTCTTACTGATTTCTGTATCATTGTTATTGTGAATAAATTTAGTATGTCTACAATGCTGTTGTTTACTTTGCTAGTTTACACGTGACACATGCGAGGCTACTTTTATTTGCACCACCCTGTATAATACAGGGTGGTCCAGATTAATATATACAATCTTTGAAAGCGCCGTGTGCGTAGTATGTGAGCAAAGGGAATCATGAGGATCGTCCATATCAAGATGGCGGCGCAGCGATTGAATCTGGAAGAAAAGGTAGATTGTGTGAGGTTGTACTCAGCGACCAACAATTACTCAGAAGTGAAACGTCGTATGACAGCTAAGTTTGGGACACCCGGATCTTCGTTGATAACGATCAAGAACGTAAACAAGAAGTTTGATGAAACTGGCAGCGTTGAAGAGCGTAAATGCAGTAGACCCAAGACCGTTGTTACTGACGCCAACAAAGTGCGCCTGCAAAAAGAGTTGGCCAGTTCTCAAGAAAAGGACAAGTCGCAAAGGCGGCTATCTGCTCGGTTAGACATTTCTCGTACGAGTATTCAAAGAATCCTGAAGAATCTGAAACTGACGCCATATCGTCCTCGCTTAACAAATCACTTGCTCGAAGATGATCCCGACAGGCGATTGAAGTTTCCCGAAACTTGGCTTGCAATGCTGGAGGACGATCCTGAGTTAGCACGCCATGTGGAATGGAGCGATGAGGCAAAATTTCACGTCTCAGGATATGTGAACCGCCACAACTGCGTGTATTGGCGTGCAACCAATCCACACATTGAATTGGAGGTAGACAACCAGAGCCCTGGTGTCATGGTGTGAGCCGGCGTAAGTTACGATGGACTGCTCGGCCCGTTTTTCTTTGAGGACAGAGTCATAGGAGACAGCTACCGTGACCTTCTGGTGAACACTGTGCATCCCCTATTGACGCAACGCGATGATTTTGACACCATGCGGTGGCAGCAGGATGGGGCACCATCGCATTATGCTCTCACTGTGCGGAGTTGGTTGGATCAAACATTTCCAGATCGGTGGATCGGCAGACGCGGTCCAGTTGAGTGCCCCCCCCCAGATCATCCGATTTGACCCCACTCGATTTTTGGTTATGGGGATATCTCAAGGACAAGGTCTACCGCCATAGGATCCATAACATTCCAGAGCTTCGGGAAGCAATAACGGAGGAATTTCGCAA
This sequence comes from Rhysida immarginata, assembly GCA_023313115.1. NCBI lineage: Eukaryota > Metazoa > Arthropoda > Chilopoda > Scolopendromorpha > Scolopendridae > Rhysida > Rhysida immarginata. The sequence goes on along the minus strand of JAHWFO010035268.1, from coordinate 30,729 downwards.
ACTTCCCCATGACATGTGCAAGAAGGCCTGTGACAACGTGAAGTTGCGACTGGAAGCTTGCATCGCCATGGAGGGCCGCATGGTGGACCACTCCAAGGAAAACAGAGTGTGACTCTCTTCTTCGATCCTTTGACAATGTATTCCACCATAGTTAGATGCAGGTATTAAAATACTTAAGGCATACGGCCTTGTTAAAAATTGTATATATTAATGTGGGCCACTCTGTAGTGTGATCCTTTAACCATTGGTGATAAAAAAAACAACGGTTTATGCAAACAAAATTCGGTTTATGCACTACTCCACAGAAAAGAAAACTGCAACACCATAAAAAATGCACAGATAAACATTCTGAAAAAATATTTTAATTTCAAATAATTACATTTTCACGATTGCTAAGTTTACCAGTTGAGCGATAAATTCCTTTACATGAGGTGGCATTAAATGAGCAAGTGCTCGAAAACAAGTGCACGTAGAATATTGTAGCGCATGTGGTGTTGATCGAAGTCCTTTACATGTTCATTTCGAGGTCACTGGAGAGCATAAATTCGATACCCAATCATGTCTCACAGATTCTGAATTGAAGAGAGGTCTGGAAAGTGTGCTAGCTAAGGAATCTCCATGGCACCTTACAAAGCAGCTGAGATTCTCTTCTGTGTGGTGTAACGTGCTTGTTTATCTTGCTGAAAATTATCGCTCTCCGGACTCCGATCAAACTATGTGTTAGATGGAAGAATAGAATACAACTACTTGGTACTCCAGGTAAACCTTAACGTGTGGTAAACAAGAAGTTAATCCTCCCGAGGAAGGTATAGGAAAGTAGCGGAAGACCTGAGATCATCTATTTTTACCCTTTTATCTCACTTTTTACCCCCCTCCCCAATTTTTTAAATCGAAAAATTGATTTTCTCGTACGCAGTATTTAGAAAGTGTAAAAGAGCTCTATCTTCTTTCGTTTCTCATCATTTCCGATCGAATGATATATGACATGCCATATGTTGCCATTGTTTTAAAGACCAAGTAACTGCCACCCCCACAATTCCGACCCCATTGGGACAATTTGGCCCAAACTTCATAGTAATGTTGATCTTGCCCGCAGGAATCTGCATACAGAATTTCACTCCTTTATATGCATAAATACGCGTAGACCTTTTGGTTCCCTCTAATTTCCGCCCCCGAAACTCCGACCCCAGTGGGCTAATCTAAACCAAACTAAATAGTGAAGGTGCACATGCCAATACTAAGCTACATTCCGAATTTCAACCTTCTATCTCAAAAAATGCGGAAATTATGAACGGGACGGACGGACAGACAGACAGACAGTCAGTGTGAAAACAATAAGTAGCTCCATTCTTCCGCTACTTAATAATATGAGATAGGAGTCAACACCAACACATCCAGATTACAGGTATTTATTTGGATAAAAGGAAGTAAACGTCGAGGCAATTCTTTAACAACACAAATTGCAGCTAATGAGAATCAGGGTAAAACCACGGAATAAAACTCATCTTGAAAATAATAAATAAATCGATTAATTACATACACTATATGATCACAAATATCCGGACACATGCACGTTTGCGCTCTAGCCACGATTTCATGGAAATCAATAGGGCGTTGCACATCCCTTTGCCCGAATCACAGCTTCCACCCTTCGGAGAAGACTTTCCACCAAATGTTGGTAGGTACTTTCCGGAATGTTCCTCCATTCCTCCCGAAGAGCGAGAATCAGTTCAGGTACAGAAGTTGGCCGATGTGATCTGGCCCGCAAGCGTCTTTCCAATTCATCCCACAGACTCTCTATAGGATTGAGGTCGGGACTTTGTGCCGGCCAACCCATTTCTTCGAGCCCTGAGTCCGCAAACCACTGCTGCACACGCCTCGCTTTGTGGCACGGAGCATTGTCGCGTTGGTAGAGAAATGGCCCGTTTCCGAAAAATTGCCACAACGTTGGAAGTGCACAGTTGTCCAAAACATTCAGATAAGGGTCGGAGTTCATGATTCCTTGCACAGGAACGAGCTGGCCCAGTCCGTACCATGAAAATGAGCCCCACACCATGACTCCTCCTCCTCCCAACTTGACTGTGGGCTCTGTGCACTCAGGTAAGAAGCGTTCTCCAGGTATGCGCCAAACACAAACTCGTCCATCGGATTGCCAGAGTGTGTAGCGAGATTCGTCTGTCCACATTACACGTTTCCATTGGTCTATTGTCCAGTTTCTGTGGGCTTTGCACCACTCCAGACGTCGCTTGGCGTTGACCCTGCTGATGTGGGGCTTGTGGGCAGCAGCACGGCCATGGAATCCCATCGTGTGCAGTTCCCGACGAATTGTCATGGTACTGGCATCATTTGCAGAGGCGTTTCGAAACTCTGTGGCAATTTTTTCCGCCAAGGACTTCCGGTTGCTGCGGGTGACACGACGAAGCACTCGACGGTCTCTGTCCGTTAGTTTCTTGGGTCTACCGGTTCGTTGTTGAACTGTTGTTGATCCCCGGGTCTTCCATTTCATAATGGCATCGCCTACTGTTGACTTGGGTATCTGAAGAAGGCTGGAAATGTCACGCACGGACTTGCCGCATAGGTGACATCCAACGATGGTTCCACGTTGGAACTCACTGAGCTCTGCCGAACGACCCATTCTTGCCAATGTCCAAGCAGAGTTGTGTCTGAAGGTGTGGGAAGGTATTTAAATGATGTGCAAGTCATTATCATGTGACATTGGGCCAATCGATGATCTGTGAGGGGTGTCCGGATATTTTTGATCATATAGTGTATATAACTACCACTCATTCATAATTTGTTTAACAAAACACTTAAAACTGAGACATTAGACTAGGGATCAAGGTCTATTATACAATTCATCTATTCTCAACGCACGGGTTAAGTCTAAATAAACTAGAAAGTTGGTGGATAAAGTCTATTCATTCTTTCTTATTAACGTCCAAACTTTTATCTTTAGAAGTTTTATTGAGGTCTCTTTAACTCGGTTCATAAAATGGAGGAACGCAATATTTCAGGACATAATTTCGATTCAAACGGATCATGTTATTGGAGGGAAGGATATGAAAGAGGGGGCGGGGGTCAAAGGAAGTACGTGTTAATTAAAGTATACCGATAACAGCAAGACTACGTTGAAACGTCAGGATACTTGGAATGTCGTTTTTATATTGAATTCCAAACGCAGTTACCGTCCAGCGGTAATAAGGGTCCTCTTGTTTCAGCAGAGTTCCATCTACGTAGCTCCTCCACGGATTGGTTTATCTACCTTAAGTGCAAATAAAAGTAATCTTGACTATTTCCCAAATTAACTAGTTTTTTTTTTCTATAGCCATAATGTGTCAATACTCTTCACTACACCCATCTGTTTTAAGGTTCTGATCAGGTGCCTTATCGCCCTGTTCGAACTTGAACATGTCGTAGGGAGAGAACAGTCGTCCCACATCGCTAACACCAAGTCATCCATACGGTTTTGAGAATCATTCGAACGAAAAAAACAAATCAAGCCACCGAAATGCCCAAGACAGATAGGATTTTAAGAAATTCGAGGATAAAAGGAAACCATTTGTTTTCTAAAGAAGCCTTTCATTGTTATGGTTAGATGAGGTTGCTAAGGAAGCATCTGGTCGCTAAGGCACGGCGTACTTCCAATGGAAATGTGTACTTCCAATTCTTTATATATTTGAACATGTACGAATCCTTTAATTTGTAAACATTCCTATTTAATGAAATTAAATAATTTGAAGAATTCTGTGTAAAGATCATTGCTAAAACGTTTCTAGGCAAGCATAATGCATTGTTGAAGCGAGCGATTAGCTACTAGCTATTGACAACAATTTGCCTAACAGAAAGTAGCTATTGATAATATAAGGCGGATGTTATTATATGCCATATCTTACCATTGAAGTTTCCAAAATGATATCATCAAAATACGTACGATTGAACTAATCTCGACCGTCATTAATTCCTTGTTATATTCATCCACAACATGTCATTACTAGTTGTTTGAAATATTAAATTACATATTTTAGCATTGAAAGTTTCTAATGGTCCATAATGGTACCACTAAACCAAGTACCCTTGAATCAATTTCGAATATCATTAATTTTACGTTATATTCATTCACGACACGTCATTACAAATTGTTTGATATCTTACCTAACCTAACCTAACCTAACCTAACCTAACCTAACCAATTTGAACCAATTGAACAGTTGAACCAATTTTGACAGTTATTAATTTTACGTTATATTCATTCATGACATGTCATTTCAAGTTTTATTTATTTATTTATTTATTTATTTATTTATTTATTTATTTATTTAATAAAGGTTAAATGACAAAATTACATTACTGCCCAACAAGGACCAGTATGGTTAAAGACCGACGAGTTAGGTCCCTGGGAGCACAAATAGCAAATAAGTCATAAAAATAGTTACATAGGTCGACAGCATCTTACGGGCATTTGCACTTTTGAAGCTTTATACTGTGATAGCACAAGCAATCACTTTCCACAGATTTGAGAAAATCTCAAAAATTAGTTTACCAGTCTCACTTTTTACCGCACTTTCCAATGTCATCATTGACCAGAAATTGCAAAAACTTGCTTAAATTGTTTATCTAAATACACCCTGAAATATCCATGATGCTGCAATAAATTTTCATGGGTGCTGCATTTTCTCTTTGGAGTAGTGTATCAAGCATTTTGTTTATACCCCTATTTAATTGTTATATTTTAAGCATTTTCATTCTAAAAATTAAAATAATTTTACAGATTAATTCAAGAAATGCATAAATAAAACGTCTAGATCATGATTATTTTCTTTAATTATTCATTCGTAAAAAAAAAACTCTTGTCTTTAAGTGAATCAAGCAGTCAAATCTGGCTTTTTATTGTTTTAATCAATTAGCTGGGAAAGGCTCCCGTGTTATGTTTAATTCAAGTCAAGTTGGAGCATTATCATCAATCCATTTGCCAGATCCATCGTCACGTAAGGACAGGTAAACTTTATCAACATATAAAAAGAAGACAAAAAATAGAATTACGTAGAATATCGTAAGGTTTTCTTTAAAAAGTGGAGTTAAGATCTCAATAATCTCCTAAGGATTTACGAGAAAAAAATTACGTAAATTTACAAGTATGAATTAGTTGTAATATAAAATTTGATAAATGAAAATGTAAAATACACAAAATGGTGAATGTATTGATTTTATTATTCTAATTTTACAATCTTGATTTTTGACGGATGCAAAAGTAAATGTGATGCTGATATGAAGTCTTGTAGATAGATGTAGGAGTTCGTTATGAAGTTGAAGTTTTGTGAAGTCTATTTTCAACTCTTACATCTACAACAAGACCACCTTCAAGACTTCATAAGATTTCACAAAACTACAACTTCATAACGAACTCCTACATCTATCTACAAGACTTCATATCAACATCGCATTTACTGTTGCATCCATCAAAAATCAAGATTGGCAAATGCCTTAATTTTATTATTCTAATTTTTCATTTTGTGTATTTTACATTTTCATTTATTGAATTTTATATTTAAAAAGCAGAATATATTACTTTTAATTTATATACTAAACACTCCTTCACTTTATTCATATTTACAAGAATGAAGTGTGAAAATACGAGGGGATATGAGAAAGTAATGCCATTTATTTTTTAACGGAGGAAATATAGTCGCCGTGTAAAAGTTAACATAGCCAAAAAGAAGCCTGAGTATATGCACAAACTTTGCATAACAAGAATTGTTCCTGCGCACGCACACTGCCTTGCTATATCACATCGTCTATTGTGGAAGAGCAGCGAACTGTTAAGGTTTCTTCTCGTAAAAGGTGAGAAACCCGTTGAAATTCATGGGGAAATGGTAGAAGTTTAAGCTGATGACTATTTGGACTATTCCAATGTGTGCAAATGGTATAAAATGTTTCTGGAAGGAAGATATAGCCTTGTCGATAAACAGCGTTCTGGGCGGCCTGCATCAGCGGCAACACCAGCCATTATCGAGGTCATTAACAATAAGAGAAAACCGTCGCATTTCCTTGAAAGGAGTGAGTGAAACAATTTACATATCCTGTGGATCTGCATGGGATATGATGCATGAAAAGTCTGGATATCGCAAAGTCTGTTCGCGTTGGATTCCAAAAAGTCTGACAACAGAGCAGACCAGCAACAGAATGGTGTGTAGCCTGCAACATCTGCAGCGGTACAACCTAGAGGAAAATGCGTTTCTGAATGGCACCGTCACAGGAAAGGAGTCCTGGGTCTTGGCGTTCACATCCAAGCCTAAAACCGCAAGCATGGTGCAGATGCTTCCGGTTCCCAAAAATTCAGAGTTTCTCCTTCAGCTGGGAAGATTATGCTTAAGTATTTTTGGGATATGCAAGGCATCCTACTCGCAGAGTTCCTGCCTCGTGGTTAACTGTCAACGCTGCAGCCTACTGTGAAACGTTGATTAAACTGCGGCGTGCTATTCGGGATAAGCGACTAGAAAGAGGAAACGAGTCCGACTTCTTCATGACAACTCATGCCCGCATATGGCCAATGTCGTCGTCAAAGTAAATCTGGTCCGTTTCAGTTGGGAAGTTCTGGACCACCCAGCGTAAGTCCGGATTTAGCGCTCCCGGACTATCACCCCTTTAGTCCCATGAAGAGATTTCTGGGTGGACAGAGGTTTAATACTGACGAGGAACTCAAATCTGCCGCGCGCCATTGACTGTATTCACAGCAAACGGTGTCCTATGAGCGGGGTATTCTGAAACTGTATTGGGGAAATTCTCAAAATTTCTGCGGTATGCAGCGCCACCGCTTGCATTATGGTGGCCATTTTTTTTCGCATAGGCTGCGGGAAAAAGACCAGGCCTTTTACATATGCGGAGGCTACGCCAGGGTTGAGATGGAGACCCTTGTTTTTTTTTGCTTTGCTCGGGCTGGAGGAAAAATGATCAGCAGTCTGAAAAAGTTTGCGGTAGTCCTCACATGGTGCTGATCAAGTTACCATTGGTCCGTTGAATCAATGTATTTTGATGCCTCGGGCGCAGACTTCACCGCAGCGATCTCCGACAAATCCCCTGAAATGTTAGTTTGTCACAGGAGCCGTTAATTGGGCAGCCAATATGAAGGATAGCACATGTGGTGCTCATCCGTAAGGATCGGGAGATATCAGTTGTGAAGTTCACTTTGTCCAGCCAGGTCGTGAAATTTGTTCTGGAAGTCATGGCGAATAATTTGGTTGAGTTTTTCCACAGCGCCCGACGCTTCAAGACAATCATTGACGTTGTGCCATTTGTCGAGGTTAGTGTACTGCATAACGTAAACGTACAAGGTGTTGTAGATAACTACAGGGCAGTATAACAGGAAGCCTACCCGCTCGATTGCAGGGGCCGGCTCGGTCGATTGGCAGAATGGAAGGAGATGAAGATGGCCTGCAGTAGCCAGCAGTTTCCACAGTCGGGGAGGGGGGTGAACGTCAAAACTGTCATGTTTTTGATAAAATTACCCAATTATCATTTGTTGTTGAGCCGGCCCCTGCAATCGAGCGGGTAGGCTACCCATTATACTGCCCTGTAGTTAACTGCAACACCCTGTATGTAAGCTCCCCTAGTTGCCTCCAGAATGTCAAGTCACTTAACGTTTGGGTTTCATTTCGGATATTCATTTTCGTCGCTTCAACCAAAATCCGCTCAAGCTCGGACTACGTAAGAATTCTATTCAGAACTATCCTACTGGAGTATTCTACTGATTTAAAATTAAAAACTGTTGACTTTGTTTTTGTATTTTTTTTGTTCATTATTGTTTTTCTTTTCCTTCTATGTTTTCCTCTTTTGAACTAGGATTTTAATCGCTCCTTTATGGACTACAGCAAATCAGCTACAATTCCTCTAAGTTTACCTGTTATGCAAATGATCATGAATTTTCCTTTTCCTTTTGTTTAGTTCCAGCCAAGTAAATTACCAGCCCCTTTGTTGCTCGTTAATCGCCCGCCTACTTCCCTCACTCTCCTCCCTAAATCATCTTTTCTCCCTGTCTCCCTTGTTTGTGCTATTTCCCCTATTTCTCCTAGTTAATCTTATTTGGTTAAGTTTTTCTTTATTTTAGCTAGGTTTATTATTATTTTCTGTTTCTTTTCTTTTGTTTTTTTGCTCTGTTTTGTATGTTTGTCTTTCTTTTCGCCTCTTCCTTCGCAGTAGCCTTTGCCTCCGCTCGCTGGCCAGTCATTCTTCCTTGCCATTTGACTCTTCACCATTGACTTTAACCTTCTAGTGGAGTTTCGCCTGCCATGCCGACTACTGCAAGCGTAGCAAACCTAACGCGGTCCCAAAATCTCGACTTGTTCGACGGATATTCAGACGACTCCGTGAGGTTTTTATTCAGTGACTGGTTACCTTGACGTTCTTAAGTTCGTAAATGTTCTTGTTATCTTAGTTTTTGTTGCTGGAATTGTTCATCTTGCCGGCTTGTTAACTTATTTTGCAGGAATATCTAGGACAGCATTTTTATCAGTTATCTCACCCGTGGAGAGATTTTTCCCCTTCGCCACCGCTGGGTAGCCACAAGGGTTTTTCCACCCTCCTACGGTTTTCAAGCAAGATTGCTTTCGATGTCACTTTCTTGGTTGGCGTTCTGTCATAACCACCGACAGAGAAGGCCTCTGCAATAAAAAGCAATACATTGTTACATCATCATAGTTAGGGCAAATTTATGGCTTATTATTGGTAGAAATACGAATAACAATGCCCTAAATATGATGTTTGCAGGAGCAGACGGTTTGATTCCTCTGTGTAGTATCCATTTTTTTCGCCAGCTTGAAGATTTGTAACCCGTACATCTGTGTCTATAAATTGTTTTTTCTGGTTTTCTTGTAGCATAATTTTGTTTCTTTTTGAATGTAATAAAATTTCAATTTTTGCTAGGATTACCTCGTTAATTATATTCATTAGAGTAATCGGGGATAATAAGACAATATGACCTTAAGTTCAATAAATTAGTTTTGTTCCCCTTTTTCTCCAATAGCTATCGTTCGAACTTTAACAAAACTTAAAAACTTAACTCATCACCAGCCCAGGTCTATTATTCACTTATCCGGCTTTTATACTTGCATGTCTGTGCATGTCTTTACGAAAAGGCACGCAACAATAAGCAAATAAGAAAACAAAAACTAACAGACAATCAAGACTGGCCGAGTGACCAATCGACAGCCCCACAGTCCTGAACTAAATTCCTGAACAAAAGATATCGAGGCAACACAAATTATAAAGTGGCAAAGGTACAAAACAGAACGTCATCTGATTCAGATTTCATCTAAACATCAAAATCGTCGTCAATGCATAATGCTAGTAATAAACTATTAGCACTTGTCATAACTAAAATATTGATAAAAATTATGTGGATAGTAACTATGTAAAACTTAAGA
>JAHWFO010035267.1:244737-282495 GCA_023313115.1 Rhysida immarginata | reverse complement strand
ATAAAAAATTAATGATGAAAAATAGGAAAGAAAATTCCGCAGCCCGGAACCGAACCAGGAACCTTTGTCGCGGACCGCCAACGCGGTAACCAATTGCGCCACTGCGGCCATGAAAGCATTTCGCTATTTACATGACCTTAGGGCTTGGTTAGAGCAGTTACCTAGTTCGCCGGCTGGGACTATCTTTCCTAAGGACTATTTTCTTTCCTATTTTTCATCATTAATTCGAACAGCTGAGGTAGGCGTACCATTAAAACCCTCACAGATCAACTAATGATTTATTCTATAAAAAATTAATTTAAAATTTCTAAAATTTTACTTTTCAAAATTTTAAACATTTTAATAAAAATTATAAATTTAAACAGTTTATTTTAATTCATTACGCTTTTAAAATAAAGAAAACAAAATTAGTCCACAAACAGCACTAAGTACAAACAAACAGTAAAATCTTTTACTTATTTCAGGTTTACACCCAAATGAGAAATAACACTCCCCCTTTTTATGTGACCCGTACGTGTGCTCCAATCAGATTGCCGCTGAGGGAGTTGGCTTTTCGACGGGCCTAGAAGAGAGCCTTGATATCGATTAACAAAACAATTCAAACGAATACCAGGGCGGGAGTTGCCGCTGTTTTCATTTGAAACAATTCGCCAAATACAATCGTTATAATTTGCTCCGCGCTTCCATAATCTGATCAGCTGCTGGTTTAATATTTGACATTGACCTTTGACTCTTGGCTTTTAACCGAATTGGCACAAAATGCAGGGCGTACAACTACCGTTCCACCTGAATATATAAGCAAAAAAGTCGAGTAATTCGGATCTGTACTTTCGAAGGAGAACAATCCACAAACAAATAGATATGTAGCATTTTTTAAATGTAGATATTCTCTGAAAATATTTTATTATTTCTTAATGAAAAAAATCATTTTTGTCATGTTCAAAACTAGTTTATATTTGAATGCTCATTTAAAATTTCAGTAATAATATTCTTGTGAGTAATCGCTATATTTAAACACTAATGTCTAAAAGAGTGCTCCTCATTCCGGTACCAAGTATAACTTAATTAAATTGTTTTTTTAGAAACCCAGGAACCGCGTAAATTTAGATGTAAAAAATTTAAAATTTAATTTCAACTCAATCTCTTAATGGAATCCCCTAAATGGTAAAAACAAAATTGGCAGCAGAGGCTTCTTACAATTTAATAATTTAAATTTAATAATTTATAAAATTAATTTAATTTATTTCTTTATTTTCACAGAGTTCGAAAAAAATATGGATAATCTGCTTATTTTTATGTATTTTCCTTTGGATAATTTTTTATTTTAATAATGCGGTTAAAAATTATCCTCTTCAGTTTTCTCTGGAATATGATGAGGCACACGACGCTGTTCATCTTTATGCACATAACAAGACTTATAATATATCTGAAATACAATGTAAATATCCACAATTGAATATATGGAATCCAGCTATAATGAAGCATTTTAAAAGTAGCCCTGTCATAACATGCGATAAAGAATCGGATTGGATTTGCTTACAAAATGGAACGGCACGAATCTGCAAAGTAACAGCTGCAAAACATGGTTCTGTAAATTGTAATTTTACATTTCTAGAACGTTCTACAGATCTACTTACAGTAGATGGTGATATAATAAACAGCTATAATTCAGAACCGGTGCTATTGCCGGCAGATTTTTTCCGAGTCAAATGTGCCGATAAAGAGTCTAATACATGGCAAAATATAATGGCAGGAGTCCATTTTAATAAATTTATTCACGACAGATCAAATTGGAACTATTTATCTCCAAAAGCTCTGAAACTGAACGTATTCATTTGGGGATTTGATTCACTATCAAGACTGACTTTTATTCGTAAACTGCCAAAAACATTCGAATACTTAACGAAATCATTAGATGCTATTACACTCGAAGGATATAATATAGTTGGAGATGGAACTCTGGCAGCGCTGATTCCTTTTCTTACTGGTAAAACCGAAGCAGAATTGCCTGATGTAAGAAAAAAAATGGTAAATTCTCAGCATTTAAATGTTTATCCGTTTATTTGGAAAGATTATGAATCTACAGGTTACGTAACTGCTTATGCTGAGGATGCTCCTTATTTAGGAACCTTTACTTACCGCTTGAAAGGTTTTGGTATACAACCGACGGATCACTATATGAGGACATTTTATGTTGCCGCCGAAAAGGAATACAGCGATCACAAGATAAAGTGCCTGCGAGGAACACCAAGGCATAAGGTAACGCTTTAGTCTAATATTCAAAATTGTAATAAAATTTTCGGTTTTATTCCAGGGTTTTCGTGTCACGTTTTCTTTCCTTCTTCACCCGTCATCTAATATTTAAATTAATGGCATTATTTTATGAATTAGTAATTAGGGAACAGCTACTACGGAAATAAATTCTTAATTAGAATCCTTAAAATTAAAAGTCTTAAAGATTTTTTATCCATTTAAAAAAAAGCTTTTAATGTTTTTTATAATTCATCGCAGTTTATAACTCTGCTTCCAACATGATAAGCAGTATACAAAAACACTCTAAAAATTATATTGGGCTTAAACAATTTATAATTTTAAATACTTTCTCTCAGTTTCAACATTTAAGATATTATACCCAATCTACAAAAAGATAACTAAAAAAATAATAATAATTAAAAAAATGCAATAAAAATGAATTTAAAAATTTATTATAAGAAATTTCCTTAAGGAGTGTGTAAGACACACTTAAAATGAATTATCTACAGTAAAAGTGGACATAAAATATTTGCATTCTTATAATAAATTTTTAAAATCATTTTTATTGTATTTTTTAATTATTATTATTTTTTTAGTTATCTTTTTGTAGATTGGGTATAATATCTTACATGTTGAAATTGAGAGAAAGTATTTAAAATGATAAGCAGTAATACTGCATTTCAGCGATGTTACTAAACTTTAATGATAGCATTAGTTGATTAATCTGGAGAAATTGTAAACTGTAATAAATTAAAAGATTAAGACGCCTAAAGTAAAAATTTATAAATTTAAAGTCATGGAAAAGATATAATATATAATATTCACAGATATTTACGTCATAGAGTTATTAAACGCAGTAACAGAGAAATACAGTTGCTGTTCTAAAAAAGGGTAGATTTTGTTAAGGATATTGATTACCAAAATAAGCAATATTGAGAGTAACTGATGGCGGTAGAAGAAACCCAATATTTACGCATACGACCATCTTTTAAGTTATTTTTTAAAATCGTAAATAGGGTCATTTTAATTATAAAGTAAACCTAATCCTTCTTTTTTTGATTTATGACTCTTTGCAGGTACTAATGAATTGGGTACAACAGTATTTTGAAGTTTACACGGACAAACCCAAATTTCTTTTCAGTTTTCATAGCGAATTGTCCCATGAAGATTACAATGCTGTAGGTTCAACCGATGACGATCTCAGGGATATGTTGAAATTACTTTATGAAAAGAAATATTTTATGAACACTATTCTCATTGTCATGAGTGATCATGGCCACAGGTATCATTTAAGATAGTGATCATTTATATAAATTATTTTGAGATCATAATTAATATTAAGCATAATGAGATGTTTGTCGGAGCATATTATTTAAAACTAGCAGAGGACCCGGCGTTGCCTGAGATAACGACACTTGCAGGGAAACAGAACAATCTCAAGAAGTTAAATTATAACTCCAAATTGGTTAAATGATAACTCAATCAATACAACACAGAGCGAAGGGACTATCCATTCTAAGAAAAATCCGAAAAACAGAAATTCTAGGTTATATACCGGGACTTTATTTAACTACTTTTTGACTTGCCTCAGATTAAAATGATATCCTTCGTCACCACTGGGAACATCACTGGAAACTTTAGATCCAAGTTTTTATTGCCCTTGACGTAGAAGCTCTTATACCTTCTTGCTCCATTCGGAATTTCCGTTGTTCAGATGTTTCCAATGCCCGTATAGCCTTTTCTGTTTTAGCTGCAGAGTTTCTCTGACCAATACTCGTTCTTTCCCTTTAATTTCCAGACGCATAAATTTTTGCCAGTCGTCTGGACGTTTGATAGGCAGCTCAAGGGAGACACGTGTGACTCCTTTTCCTCCTCAATAGAAGCTGCCTTATTTACACTGAACGACCAATTTATTAGAGACACCTCTTATGGAAAATGGATTGACCTCCCAGTGACACACAAATAATGGAACAGGCCGAAGCAGTGTATAAAAGAGATGCATTGGATCACAAGTTGCAGTCAGCTTCAGAAGTGGACTGAATATGGGTAAATCCAAGGATTTGACCGACTTTGAACGAGGCATGATTGTTGGAGTTCGACGGGCGCAGTTGAGCATTTCACAAACCGCGAACCTCCTAGGGATTTCCCGTGCAACCGTGTCAAGGGTATTCTGTGAATGGCAGTTATGCCAAAAAACAACCTCCAACAAACACAGCACTGCACGAAATAGGGCCGTGGATGAACGAGGCCAACGGCGACCGGCACGAATCATCTACAGTAAAACAGCCCAACAAATTACAGCGCAGTTGAATGAGGGAGCATCCCAACCCATTTCAGAGCACATGGTGCGGTGCCCCTTGCACCGAGCTGGGTTTAACAACAGGCAGCCATTACGGGTACCTTCGTTGCCACTGCAAAATAGGAAAGCGCGCCTGCTATAGGCACACAGGCATCGCCACTGGACACTGGATAAGAGGAAGAAGGTCACCTGGTCCGACGAATCACGATTCCTACTTCATCAAGCGGACGGCAGACTGCACACTGGTACAGACAGCACGAGGCCATGAACCCATCCTGTCAGCAGTCAACCTTACAGGTGGGTGGAGGAGGAGAGTTGGTTTGGGGTGTCTTCTGTTGGGACACATGGGGTCCTCTGATATCCATAGACACATCCCTGAATGCGACACACTACCTGAACATTGTACCCATTCAGGGCACCATTCATGATGACTTTGTTCACTAGTGGTGATGGACAGTTTCAGCAGGACAATGCTCCCTGTCACCGTGCTCGAATGGTTATGGACTGGTTCAAGGTACATTATGCAGACTTCCACCTGATTCAGTGGCCAGCTCGTAAGCCCGATCTCAACACGATCGTGCATTTATGGGATGAAGTCACCATCCGACGCCTTCCCACACTAACGTCCAACCTGAACCAATTAAGGGACGCTGTGATGTAAGGCTGGGCTGCTATTCCTCCGCAACGGTTTCAACACTTTGATGAATCCATGCTAGCACGTATTCAGGCAGTTCTCGCCGCTAAATGAGGTGCAACACGCTATTAACGGGGTGTCTCTAATAAATTGGTCGTTCAATTATGTCCTGTCACTGCATGAACATTTTATGCTCATTATTAATAATTCTTGGAAACGAATGTTCAATCATCGCATTATCGGTATCTGTTTCCAAAATATTAACATTCACACAGAATATAGTCAAAATGTATTTTTATGAAATGTTTGGATCTGCTGTGCTACTAAATTAGTTAGGTGATAACCCCCCCCCCTTGGCTGGGACCCCTTTTTTTCTTTGTTTTTATTAAATTTTGCCATATATTAAAAATAAACACATGAAAACGCTTAGAATTAATACAGTAAAAATTCATAATGAAAATTCGAACAAAAAATTTTTTTTAAATGTTCATAATGGATGGACCTTTCGAAGTATGCCACAGCTAGACTAAATAATTTCTTAGTTACATAATCTTACTTTAGATGTACACTTGATGTTGTTGCAATTCCCACTCTGCTCTCGATATCTTGAAGCAAAACTTCGATGCCTTTCATCGCTTTGTGAAGTCTAGCGGTCGCCGATTCTTGTAGTGACATGCTTACCATTTGCTCAGTACACCACGGAGCTAAAGGACTGCTTCCTCTGTCGTCTTTCCACTCTTTCTCAATAGTCTGGTCACTCTCCATTATGTCCAGTTACTGATCATTTTTAAAGATTTTTAAGAAATTGTTAAGTACTATGAACTCTCAATTCTGAGAAAAGCCTGAATAAGAGGAATTCTATGCATTGTTACAAATTGAACCGTATTTATATAGCACAAACTTTGCCTTGCATTGTTGGTCATGAGATATTTCTCATTAAAATGCCCTGCCATCATTATGAATATCGATTTGTTATCGATAATTATTATTTTTTCGAAATCTGAGGTAGATAGTGACCTTTCTCATGCTTTGAAGGTCATGTATGCAAAATTTCATCCAGATCGGAATAAAACCGTAAATTTGTATAAAGCTACAAATCCACCTACCCACAAACCCACACTCCCCACAAACATTCTTGTTTATATATATAGAAGGCTAGCAGAGGTACCCGGCGTTCCCCGGGATAATTACACTTGTAAGTAAACAAAACAATCTCAAAAAATTAAATTATAACTCCCAATTGTTTAAATAATAACTCAATCAATACAACACAGAGCAAAACGACTATCCATTATACGAAAAATACGAAAAACAGGAATTCTAGGTGATATACCAGGACTTTATCTAAACTCTTCTTGACATGCCTCACCACTACGGAGCATCACCAGATATTTTAGACTCAAATTTTTTCTTGCCTTTGACGTAGAAGCTCTTATACCCTCTTGCTGTATTTGAAACTCCCGTTGTTCAGATGTTTCAAATGCCCATATAGCTTTTTCCGTTTTAGTTGCAGAGTTTCTATGACCAATAGTCGTTCTTTCTCTTTCAATCGTTCAATCATCGCATTATCAGCATCTCAGTTTCCAAAATATATACATTCCCACAGAATATAGTCAAAATGTATTTTTATGAAATGCTTGGATCTTATGTGCTACCAAATAAGCTAGGTGATAACCCCGGCGTGGCTCGGACTTTTTTTGGGATTAAATTTTGCAATATCTTAAAACTAAACACATGAAAACGCTTAGAATTAATACAGTAAAAATTCTTAATGAAAATTCGAAAAAATTTTTTTTAAAGGCTTACAAGGGTTGGACCTCTCCAAGGATGCCACTGCTACTCTAAATAATTTCTTACTCACGTAATCTTACTTTAGATGTACACTTGATGTTGTTGCAGTTTCCACTCTTCTCTCGATGTCTTGAATCAAAACTTGGCCATTCATCTCTTTGTGTAGTCTAGCGGTCGCCGATACTTCTATTTCCTTGCTTACCATTTGCTCAATACAGCACGGAGTTAAAAGAGTGCTTCCTCTGTCGTCTTTCCACTCTTTCTCACTATTCTGCTAACTCTCCATCATCTCCAGTTAAGCGGGTTTCACAAATTCCTTGCGGCGAGCGGATCTGGGCGCGGTGTGGCGTCCCCTAGAGCGCCGCACCGCGAACCGTTTCACAAATAATTCGAGCCGAGCGGTTGAGTGCCGCGCGTCGTCCGCAGAGCTTGCGGACGAAGTTCGTCGTGTTGAACCTGGGCGGCGGCGGTAGCGGCAGCAGTGGCTCAGCCATTCAGAAAAAACTAAATTACATTAAATTCTGGGAAGGCAGTAGCACGTACCTTGCACAGACATAGAATTAGAGTTTGGGACAGTTTGAACCTGCACATTGGCCGACTTCATTTCAGTCGAGAATAGAATAAATACGGCAAGCGGGCGATTAATGGCGGACAAGCAAGGAGTTGATGTTGTGATTTGTATGACGTTATAACCACGGACCAATCGGATTGCAGCAGCAGATGCAAACGCTTGCTGTGCCGCATTTTTTCGTGAAACGAGAAGCGTTTGCGGTTATCACCAATATCTGCCGTTTTTGGAAGCGGATCCGCGAGGCTTGCGGCGCCGCGGTCCGCCGCCGCTAGCTTTTTATTTGTGAAACCAGCTTTACTGATGATTTTTTAATTGTTAAGTACTAAGAACTCTCTTTTCTAAGAAAAGCCTGAATAACAGAAATTCTATGCATTGTTACAAATTGAAACTTATCTATATTGCACAAACTTTGCCTTGCATTATTGGTCATGAGATATATATTGTTGATCCTTGCATAGTGTTGGCGCATTGCGTGTTGATAGCATTGTTGATACTTATTGTTGCAAAAACTTTGTCTTGCATTGTTGGTCATGAGATATTTCTCATTAATATGCCCTGCCATAACCATGAATATCGATTTTTTTTTATCAATAACTAGCTGATGTACCCGGCGTTGCTCGGGCTCTTTTTTGATGAAAGTTTGCAATATCTGAATGGAAATATACAGTAAAAATTGACACATTAAAAATATTAGAATTAAAACAGTAAAAATTCATATACAAAAACCGAAAAAAAATCTTTGAAAAATGTTCCTAATGGATGGCTCTCTAACAGTTCTCGCCGGTTCGTA
This sequence comes from Rhysida immarginata, assembly GCA_023313115.1. Taxonomy (NCBI): domain Eukaryota; kingdom Metazoa; phylum Arthropoda; class Chilopoda; order Scolopendromorpha; family Scolopendridae; genus Rhysida; species Rhysida immarginata. The sequence goes on along the minus strand of JAHWFO010035267.1, from coordinate 274,157 downwards.
TTGGAATGTTGTTTATAGCTGAGCGAGTTTACTACAGTGCCACAGAAACAATGTGGCTACGAAAGTGGGAGGAAATAGAATGAAAATGAAACAATAGTTTGATCTGACGTTTTTTCAATCCTGGCTATGGCTGTAGTTCTTCTATTTGGTGTGACCTGACCTTTAAAAATTCATTTGTTTATCTAAAAATTCAACAATTCCAAAATTCTCTTCTTAGGTGGTGAGGGATGTACATGATCGTTTGTGTCTATGTACTCTGCAATTCCAACAATTGATAAATGTTAGGAAATAAAGAAATTAAACTAAGGCAAACTCCAAGCATCAGGTAAATGATATTAATTAGCAAAATGGATGGAAAAATTCTGCGACTTGGATTCGAACCAGGAACCTCGACTAATTGGGCTACCGCAGACACCTGAACAGCTATGCTGTCACTAAGTGTCTTAAAGACAACCAAGTAGTCTTTACCTAATGTTTGGTGTTTGCTCCTGTTTAATTTCTTTATTTCTTATTGTGTGTTCATCAAACTTTCTGATGGTTTGGATAGGAGAAATTCACGATCTGTGAATCGGGTGCCCACCTCCCATTGGGCTTTCCTTCTTGACAACTTGGTTGTCTTTAAGACACTTAGTGACAACATGGCTGTTCAAGTGTCTGTGATAGCCCAATTGATAGAGGCGTCGACCATGACAGTCGAGATTCCTGGTTCGAATCCATGTCGCGGAATTTTTCCATCAATTTTTCTAATTGGTAAACTGTTGCAATTCACACAGTGCTCTCGAGGTCTTGAAGCAAAAGTGGTTCATTCATCACTTGGTGTGATCTGGCAGTTGCAATTTCTTCTGTTGACACATTTGCAACGACGGCCACAGGGTGACTCACCACTTGTTTAGTTGAGCAGAGTACGTCATATTGGAGTGGAAGGTGGACCTCTTCGGGATGAAGTAGTCGGGAGCAGGGAGCGGGGGAACCAGCAAGTCTCCGCGAACACAGTCGCCAAATTTGGCTCTACAATTCGTTACCTCCTCCTTCATCCCCGAAAATCGATTTTTATCAGTTTTCGCACCCTTAAAATTCTAATATCGATAATCGGGGAAACTCCTTTTTTGGAACGGTAGCTAGAAAACTTCCTGCAAAGTTTCGAAGAACTGCGTTTATTGAGGGCGGAGCCAAGCGACCAAACGTGCAATTCCTTTCTGCCCCCCTGGGTGGGCAGGGGGTCCGAATTTCGAGAAACCCGGTCTTAGCCAACACCACCTAACAGAAGGCCTGCGCACAGAAACTGTATACGTTGTTACATCATCATCAAACGGCCAAATTTAGGGCTTATTATTGGTGGAAATCACGGTCTATAGATATTCATGGTCATCGAGCTCCATTGTTAAAATGAAGCTAAAGTTTCTAGTTTCCAATAGGGCGGGAACTCTATTGAAAAGTGGCGCTGCATGTACAATCGGCCCAAAAACGCCTGCAGCGCCGCCCTATCGACAGACAGAAACTTTACTTTCATTTTCCGTTTCAATGAAAAACCTCTATCGCAGGTCACGCTTGGCCCTGATGCGATCTATGCGGCACCTGGCGCGATCTGTTTTCCTTAGCTTCTCGAAACAATGGAAAATGGCCGAAGCTCGATGACCATGAATATCTAAAGACCGTGGTGGAAATATAATTAACAATAGCCGCTTTTGTGTGATGTAACAATGTACACAAAATGGTACGGAATTTCAACTAAGGAAACGAACGTAATGGCAAAAGCAGAAGAAGTATCAAGAAGCATCAATGAGTGACTAAAGAAAAATGTTGGTTGTTTGTCACCGGTTTGAATTGTGAGACCTTTAGTAGTGAAAGTACTTTTTGAAACTTTTAAAATGACTAGGGCCCGCATGGTAAACGTCAAATATAGGAAAATTATGCTGTCCCTCCAAAAAAATACTGGGCAGTAAAGAGATAGCACGCAAATCCAGCTGTATTTCACATTCTTATCCCATTTAGTATATTTTAAATAACCATTTTTGACTTGCTGACTTTCCCTAGAATCTGCATTAGACGCATTTTGATTGATATGGAAGTTTAATGCTATCTAGGAACATTCCTTTACAAGTTAGTGTAAAGTTCGATGTTACGTTCTTGAGATATTCTTCATTTTGTGCTTGTCAATTTAATTTTGGGCCCATGTATAAAGATGGGGTTACTGTAGGAAAAACCAAATATGAATTCCTATGAGAAAATCAAAAATCAGTAAAAACTAGCGATTTAACATCATACATCCAAAAACTTTGACGAGGAAAGCTTTCACTCTAAAGAAAGCAATATATTGCACGGGTGAGGAATGAGATATATAGATGCATATTTTGTCGAATGCTTGCCATTGGGATTTGTTGATTGTCATTATATGGTATCCTCCTAAGGTGCCTTCCTTATGTAAGGATGTGCATGATATGCCTTGTGATAAGGCGGATATCATATACATTGGGGCCAATACTGCACAATGGCCCCAAGAAACAGGTGCAGGGGATGACACTAATAACTTGGGGGGTGGATGGTAAAGATCGTATGTCACTAATGGTCACCCTCCAGTGATTAGTTGGGCCAGATGTTGCTTAACTTCACAGAATTGGCGTGTTCAGTGAAAGTCTACTAAACCACGGCTTCCCCCATTATATACTATAGCGCAACAGAAAACTGTTTTCTTTGGAATTTTAAAGGTAAGCTGGCTGCATCTGAGAAATTTCTTAAAATGAAGCGCGATAATAATATTGTTTTCTTAAAACGACTTGTGTTGTAGTGTCGACCATATATGCTTGTAGTTTTCTCACGATTAATCTCATATCGTTCCATAGACCTTGTTTCGAATCAGAAGGTTTTGTAATAGCATTATGATAGCACTCGAATTGAATCTCAGTCTATGCGGAGGCAAAATTGGCGACAACGGCGTAGAAACTCGGGCGAATACACTATAAGTCAGAATATTCTGCAACTTCATCGATTGCATCCACACAATAGACAATTTGCGGCGTGCACTTTTCCGTTACACTGAAGGCTCTCCGTAACGTTAAAATTAGTGTAACGGGTAAAAATCTCAGCATGGTTGCGGAATAGCGGAACCAGTTCTCCGCTAAGCTTATGGACAGCATTACTAAAAGGCGGGTCTCGTTTTCGGAAGGCAAAAAAAAACCCAAAACGAATCACGCTTTACATGCGCAGAAGCGAAGACCTTAGGAACATCAATGATGTATAGAAAGAAAATCTCTTTCTTTACATCATTGGGCAACTTGGATGATCTTGCGATGTTGGCTATCTTCGCGGAGGATGAAATAGAAAATTTCATCGTTTCCAAAGGACTCTGTAGAGAGCTGAAGACCTCAGCAGTGACTTATAAGCGGATACACAGACGAGTATGAAACATGAACCCGCAAATTGCAAATGGCGGATGAAAGCACGAAAAGGGACTGATTTCCCATAATTCCAATAGCGGAAAGCTATCTGATTGGCTCCGCAATTTTTGAGAACTAGCGTGGCTCCGTTAACCTTAAGAGGCTCTCCTTAACGGAGGCCATAACGTAGCGGAGTTGCACGCCGCAAACTGTCTACTAGCACTCTTTCACCTTATCATCTGAACTATTATTTTCGGTTATATGAAGTGCGTTATCATTTATCGTAGAAAGAATTGCTCCCGAGTAATGAATATCTTTTCCGCTGAGAGACCTCATCGATAAAGAGGTAGCCAACACACGACCATTGTTCACTCAGCATGCAAAATTCAGATTTAAGGGGTCCCCTACCTTGATTTTTCTACGTTGCAGAATCCACTCTGATAATTCTTTATCCTCTCGTCCAACTTTCATATTGTCCTTAACTCTCAACACCAACTGCAAATTTATGTTTTTGAACTGTCATCATAGCTGATTTTGTTGATGCAGTTGGCAACGATATGTGCTCTGAATGTATCTATACATTCTATAGAAGATAGGGAAGGACTTAAAAGGCGGATACAATGCAGGATGTTCGTTGAAGTGAGTGTTACATGATATTTGTTATTATCGTCAAGCAAGGCAATATTACAGGACAACTTCTCCGGGCATTGACTTTTGATGGCTTTGTGGAGCACTTTTCGAGTTGTACTGTATCGTGCGGCATGAAACGTCTCACCCTGTTTCCTCCATGTTTACCTTTGTTATCACGATATTTGCATGACCCGGTCTCGGACGGTAATCAGTGCATTCGCTTCCGCCCTTAAATTCCTCATATTATTTAACCATAGCGAACCGTCATACTGTGCACAAAAGGTATGGTTTCTCCCGATCTGAGCGTATGCATTGTTATCATCAAATATTTGTTCACCACAGCTCGCAGTCTGTTTCATTTCAACGGCCTTCATATAATTAAGTAGCAGAAGAATGGAGCTATTTATTGGTTTTACAATGCCCGTCTGTTCGTCCGTCTCTCCCCTTTATAACCTTCATAATTTCTGCAATTTTGAGGTAGAAGGTTGAAATTTGGAATGTGGCTTACTATGGGCATGTCCAACTTCAGTATTTAGTTTGGTATTGATTGGACCACTGGGGTCAGAGTTTCGGGGGTAGGAGTTAGAGGGGACCAAAAGGTCAACGTGTATTAGGTATGTAATGGAGTGAAATTCGATATGTAGATTCTTCTCGGCAAGATCTATATTACAATGAAGTTTTGGGCCAAATTGTCCCAATGAGGTCGGAGTTGTGGGAGTGGCAGTCTCTTGGTCTTTAGAAGTATGGCAACATATGGCATGTGATATATCATTCGATCAGAAATTATGAGAAACGAAATAAGATAGAGCCTTTTTACTTTTTCTAAATACTACGTTTGAGAAAATCAAATTTTCGATTAAAAAAAGTTAGGGGGGAGTGTGTTAAAAAGTGCACATAAAAAGGTAAAAATCCATGATCTCAGGGCTTCCGCTACTTTCCTATACTTCCTTTGAAGGATTACTTTTTTGTTAAAATAACATCTACTGTGTTGGGGAAGGCTGTATCTGGTTGTTTATTCTCTGATATATATACTGTACTTATATATTGACGGATATAAGTAACGGGCAATTGATACCGGTTTGTTAAAAATTGCCGCTATAGCTGAAATATTAAATCCTGAAGATAATAGAAAGTTGTTCTTGGAAATTTTTCGGCAACTTTCCGTCTACTCCGATTATTAAAACTGGTTGAGAAGAATATTAAAGTACTTGAATCAACAACATTAAAAAATATATCATTAGCTTTAATTTGTAAGAAACTTTTTGTCAGACATATTTTTGACAGGGATGTAGACAAAATTTTAAAATGGTAAGATTTCATTTGTGTAAACTTTTTGATTAATAAAGTTCGTTATTCCTTTGTTTCTTTTTGTATCAAAGGTTTTCCAGTTTCCGTGAAACTCAACAGGGGAAACAAGAGGAAAGACTACCCTTCTTTTCTATGGTTTTCCCGAAATGGTTCAAAGAGCAATATCCGACTGCCCATGAGAATTTATTAAAGAATCAATTTCGTTTAACAACACCCTTCGATATATATTCGACTCTCAGAGATGTTTTGCATCTTGATATCACAGAAACGAAAGGAAATATAGAAGAAAGAAGTATCAGCCTATTTAAAGAAGTAAGAAATGAAGTAAAAATTAACAACGATAATTTTTGGTTATTCTTGTCTGCATCATCATTATTAATGGAAATGCAGACATTATTAATGTTAGATTTATTCATGCAGGTTAAGCATTAGCCTCATTCAAACTATTTCATCCAGTGTTAAAAAAGGATAAAACATGGACATGGTTATGATCATTTCCTTGGAAGAATAATACACATTATGTAATCAAAAGTTTCTGCACACCATTCCAATATTTCTTCTCTATTATATCTAAGGTAGTATAAATAGAAACATGTCTTAGTATGCTGTAAGGGGTGCCCATAGTATGTCATCTACGTTAATGAAATCTGTACACGAGATTTGTCATTCTGCAAATTTCTGGATAAAATATTTAGTGATTGTTGTAGTTTGTGTTGAGCCTGGCGTTTTCTTCTTTGCTTTTAAAGTCTCTCCTAGAGGCATGCACAAAGACCCTAGGCTTAAGTTGTCCGTTTATTACGTTCGTTCCGTTTAGGCTTAAGTTATTTAGTGGCTGTCGTTGCATGTATGAAGTTCGACAGTCAGTGACACCTTCTCAATTGTAAATCCCAAGGAATAGCGTCAGTGAAACTGCGAAGTGTAGGCCAAAGAAAATGAGAGACAGAGCTGGTCGAGTGCTAGAAGATGTGATACGATGCAATCGAAAGCCCAATTAATGCTTGAACTGAAATAATCGCTATAGAGTTCCGAAATGCCCAAGTACCGCCAGATCATAAGTCCCATCAGCGACCTCTGTTCGGAGGTAAATGAAGGCTATAAGTTTCCAAGGCCGTGCTGTTGTTCATAAGGCCACATTAGCAGAATCATTGCGAAGCGACGTTTAGAATGATGTACAGCTGAACGAAACTAGACCATGAAATAGTGTATATATGTCTTATGGAGCGATAAATCTCGGTATACACTCTGGCAATCAGATAACCAAGTATCGGTCTGGTACAAGAATGCCCAAGATCACTTGTAGATGCCCGAAGAACACTTGTATCCAAATGGTATAGGGCTATTGTCATTTGATAGAATGGACCAATTTGTTCCAGTACCAATAATTATGACGTCTGGAACTTACCTTTACATTTGGCACGACTCTGCAATGCCAACGTTGTGGTAACAGTTTGGGATTGGACCATCATGGCAATGCTTTTGTCACAACCAAGATGTGTGCATAAATGTTTTGTAAAATCGGCTTTTCAATAGGTTATATTACAGAGTTCATAGTAAGATTGACCATTATAACATATGGTATTGCAAACGATATTTTTTCATATGGACGGTTTTATTGTTTTATAAATTTTCTCTTTGAACATCACCTACATGATATTATCCGTAACCATATTTATAATATCACTGTTTACATTATATTAATTTTACACTGTAAATGTATAGATGTCCGGAAACTTTTGATAACGTAATTAGTGTATCAATTTGTAATAATTATCATTTTTAATTTGTAAAAAAAATAAATAACAAAGAGTACTGCAAGGTTTAGGTTTACAGAATATCATGATTCCGTATTTCCTCTCCGCTCATTCTTGTAATATTTATATATAATTCAGGCCATACATACCATTGTATTTCTCTTTATTCTGTCATTTGCAAGATATATAGGCATACTAGCAGAGTACCCGGCGTTGCCCGGGATAATTACGCTTCTAGGTAAACAGAACAACCTCAAAAAGCTAAATTAAACCTCCAAATTGGTTCTTCTATTTACTTGCTTACCATTTACTCAATACAGCACGGAGCTAAAGGAGTGCTTCCTCTATCGTCTTTCACTCTTTCTCAATAGTCTGCTAACTCATTATCTCCAGTTACTGATCATGTTTAAAGATTTTCAAGAAATTGTTAAGTACTAAGAATTCTCTTTTCTAAGAAAAGCCTGAATAACAGGAATTCTACGCATTGAATTCTATATTGCACAAACTTTGCCTTGCATTGTTGGTCATGAGATATATATTGTTGGTCTGTGCAGAGTGTTTGTGAATTGCGTGTTGATACTTATTGTTGCAAAAACTTTGTCTTGCATTTTTGTCATGAGATATTTCTCATTAATATTCCCTGCCAAAACCATGAATATCTATTTTTTATCAATAATTATTATTTTTTCGAAATCTGAGGTAGACAATGACCTTCCTCATGCTTTGAAGGTCATGTACGAGTATGCGAAATTTTATCAACATCGGAATAAAACTATAGATTTGTATAAAAAACAAACAAACAAACAACCAGCAAACAAACAAACAAACAAACACATAAACCCACAAACAAACCCACAAACACATCAACCCACAAACAAACCCATAAACAAATAAACATCCTTCTTTATATATCTAGAAAGATGAAGGAAAAACCTCTTACCACAAAAGAACATCCGAGATATGAAACGACGAAACGTATTTCGAAAGCTACGCCTTCATTCTCAACGGCAAAATTGAGACTGATAATAAAATTTATCTAACTACGAGGGGCGTTCAAATTTGACCTGGACTGTATTTTTTATAAAATCAGGAAACTACAAAAAAAAACAACACGCCAGTTATTTCTCAAGGCACTCTTCTTCTCTATACATTTTTTCCAAAGTTTTGGGAGCATCTGGATACCGGTTCTGTAGAAATCTTCCGGCTGATGTCGAAACCACGTCAAGATAGCCTTTTTCACTTCCTCATTGGAGCCGAACCTCTGCCCTCACAAGAAATGTTTCAATAATCCAAAAAAGTGATAGTCGCAATGAGGGAGATCCTGGCGTTGCTGGCCTTGCCTTACGAGGTTCATTGCCTTGCCTTATTTAAACAAACAATCGGTTGCCATGGCAACCGGACGTTGGTGCTGCGTTTGCATGACAGGCGGTAGTTTCCATCCCAAGAATGAAAGTTTAGAACAGTAAAAATTAGGTTAAAATATATTTAAAACTAGCAGAGGTACCCGGCGTTAATTACATTTGTGGATAAAGAGATAGATCTCAAAAAATTAAATTATAACTCCCAATTGGTTAAATAATAACTCAATCTATACAACACAGAGCAAAGGTACTATCCATTCTACGAAAAATACGAAAAACAGGAAGTCCGGGGGATATACCGGAACTCAAAGGCGACACGCGTGACTCATTTGCCTCATCAATAGACGCTGCCTTATTAATGTTCTGTCACTGTATCATCATTTTATGCTCGATATCAATAATTTTTGGAAACGAACGTTCAGTCATCGCATTATCAGCATTTCAGTTTCCAAAATATACACATTCCCACAGAATATAGTCAAAATATATTTTTAGAAAGTGTTTGGATCAGCTGTGCTACCAAATAAGCTAGACGATAACCCCTGTGTGGCTCGGACTTTTTTTTTGGAATAAATTTTGAAATATATTATAAAAAACACATGAAAACGCTTAAAATTATTGTAGTAAAAATTCTTAATAAACATTTGAAAAAATTTTTTTAAAGGCTCACAATGGATGGACCTCTCCAAGGATGCCACTGCCAGTCTAAATAATTTCTTACTCACGTAATCTTACATTAGATGTACACTTGATGTTGTTGTAATTTCCTTTCTTCTCTCGATGTCTTGATTCAAAACTTGACCATTCATCTCTTTTTGTAGTCTAGCGATCGCCGATTCTTCTATTGACCTGCTTACCATTTGCTCAATATAGCACGTAGCTAAAGGAGTGCTTCCTCTGTCGTCTTTCCACTCTTTCTCAATAGTCTGCTAACTCTCCATTATCTCCATTTACTGATCATTTTTAAAGATTTTCAAGAAAGTTTTAAGTACTAAGAACTCTCAATTCTAAGAAAATCCTGAATAAGAGGAAATCTAGTCATTGTTACACATTGAACCTTATCTATATTGCACAAACTTTGCCTTGCATTGTTGGTCATGAGATATATATTGTTGATCTCTGCATACTGTTGATGCATTGCTGTTGATACCATTGTTGATACCTATTGTTGCACAAACTTTTCCTTGCGTTGTTGGTCATGAGATATCTCTTATTATTATGCCCTACCATCATTATGAATATCGATTTATTATCGAAAATTATTATTTTTTCTCAATCTGAAGTAGGCAGTGACCTACCTCATGCTTTGTGGGTGAATTATGCAAAATTTCATCAAATCTTTCTTAAAAATCGGCTAACCCATTATCTCCAGTTACTGATCATTTTAAAAAATTTCAAGAAATTGTTAAATACTAAGAATTCTCTTTTCTAAGAAAAGCCTGAATAACAGGAATTCTATGCATTGAATAGTATATTGCACAAACTTTGCCTTGCATTGTTGGTCATGAGACATATATTGTTGATCCTTGCATAGTGTTGGTGCATTGCGTGTTGACACCATTGTTGTTACCTATTGTTACACAAACTTTTATTTGCATTGTTGGTCATGAGATATTTCTCATTAATATGCCCTGCCATAACCATGAATATCGATTTTTTGTCAATCATTATTATTTTTTCGAAATCTGAGGTAGACAGTGACCTTTCTCATGCTTTGAAGGTCATGTATGCGAAATATTATCAAGATCGGAATAAATAGATTTGTATAAAAAATAAACAAACAAACACACAAACAAACCCACAAACAAACATCATTCTTTATATATACTAGCAGAGGACCCGTCGTTGCCCGGGATAACTGGAATTCTATGCATTGTTACAAAACGAAGCTTATCCATATTGCATCATCATGTTATGTTCATTGTTATAATTCTTGGAAAGGATTGCTTTATCATTGCATCATCATTTTGTGCTCATTGTTGTTAGTGAATTGCGCATTGATACCATTGTTGATGCGAACACGATGGCCTATTGTTGCACAAACTTTGCCTTGCATTGTTGGTCATGAGATATTTCTCATTAATATGCCCTGCCATAACCATGAATATCGATTTTTTATCGATACTTAATTTTTTTTCAAAATCTGAGGTAGACAGTGACCTTCCTCATACTTTGAACGTTAAGTATGCAAAATTTCATCAAGATCGGAATAAAACTGTAGATTTGTATAAGAAACAAACAAACCCACAAATCCACCAACAAACAAACATCCTTCTTTATATATATAGAAGACTAGCAAAGGTACCCGGCGTTGCCCGGGATAATTACACTTGGATGTAAACAGAACAATCTCAAACAATTAAATTAAATTTTGCAATATCTTAAAAATAAACACATGAAAATGCTTAGAATTAACCTTTTCCCAGCCAGCTATTTTCTTGAGAAAATGATTCTTCTTACAGGGGGATAGAAAATATTTTTTAAAAAATTCAATAACTGATATACTGCTTTAAAATTTTAAATTTGTGTTCTTGAATATAATTGCTTTTGATTAGTAATTTTTTTGATCGATTAAAAGTAATGGGTTTTTTTTAAACAATACATTAAAATGTATAATAAAATTTTCTATTTGAAAAACTTGGTTTTAATCCTTTTTTAAAAAATTACAAATGTTATAATTTCGTATTTGAAAATAACCAAAATTTAGGGAGAAATCTTATCTAAATAAAGCAAAAAAATTTTTTTTTATATCTTTATTTGTTTTTTTTTAACGATTTTTTATATAACTGAATGTAGAATATTTTTACTTTTTTTTTCAAATACCTACGTAATTTGTTGTTAAATGGGTCACACCTGCCTGACAATAGCCAGGAAAATCACATAATAGGATTTTAATCTCTTTCTTTGATAAAGCATAGATGTGGCCTTATCTAACTTCCTCATATTCTGAGAAGTGATCAATCTCAAATGACGTCATCAAGAAACGATCCTGATAGCAATGGTTTTAATTTTTTTGAAATAACTTATGAATAAAATGTAATTTACGAAAAAAAAAAATTTAAAACATAAATAAAAGGTATCATTTTAATATAATTCAATCATTAAATAGTTTAAATGTGCCCTGGAATTTTTTAATAAATTCGTAATTTTAGATGTTGCTAAGTTTCTCCATACACAAGCTTTCTAAAATTTCGAATATTATTGATTATAAATAAATTTGGGGTATATAATTTATTGGCAGATAATTATAAAGCTTTCAAGAATTCAACAAAAGCAGTTTGAAGTTTTTATCGATAATAGAAAATTTCTTATAAGCATTTTTTTACCGTCATGATTTCAGCCCTCCCCCCCCTCCTTTGACAACGCCTGTGGAAAATCATTTTTTATTATATTTTCTCATTTAATTTTAAAATTTTAAGGGATATACTAGTTGTAATGTGCATCTGAAAAAAAATAAAAAAAAAATTAGCAATTTATCTGTAATAGAATTTCAGTTATATAGCATTTAAATTTTGTAATGTGTAATATGGAATTGACATGGCTACAAGTGGCCTGATTAGGCCACCTCCGCTGGGAAAAGGTTAATACAGTAAAAATTCTTAATGAAAATTTCGAAAAAAATCTTTTTAAAGGCTCACAATGGTGCTGGACCTCTCCAAGGATGCCACTGCTAGTCTAAATAATTTCTTACTCACGTAATCTTACCTCAGATGTATACTTAGTGTTGTTGCAATTTCCACTCTTCTCTCGATGTGTTGAAGCAAAACTTGGCCATTCATTACTTTGTGCAGTCTAGCAGTCGCCGATTCTTCTATTTACTTGCTTCCCATTTGCTCAATACATCACGGAGCTAAAGGAGTGCTTCCTCTGTCGTCTTTCCACTCTTTCTCAATAGTCTGCTAACTCTCCATTATCTCCAGTTACTGATCATTTTTAAAGATTATCAAGAAATTGTTAAGTTCTAAGAACTCTCTTTTCTAAGAAAAGCCTGAATAACAGGAATTCTATGCATTGTTACAAATTGAAACTTATCCATATTACATCATCATTTTATGTTCATTGTTATAATTCTTGGAAAGATTGCTTTAACATTACATCATCATTCTGTGCTCATTGCTATTGGTGAATTGCGCGTTGATACCATTGTTGATGCGAACACAATGGGCCTATTGTTGCACAAACTTTGCCTTGCATTGTTGGTCATGAGATATTTCTCATTAATATGCCTTGCCATAACCATGAATATCGATTTTTTATCGATATTTATTATTTTTCCGAAATCTGAGGTAGACAGTGACCTTCCTCATGCTTTGAAGGTCATGTATGCGAAATTTTATCAAGATCGGAATAAAACTGTAGATTTGTATAAAAAACATACAGACAAACAGACCCACCCACCCACCCACAAACATCCTTCTTTATATATATAGATAGATAGAAAGATTCTCAAAATTGTTGGTTTTAAAACTGTACCTAAATTCTTAATACGTTTTTATTTGGAAAATTATCTGGCAATGTTAGACTGGTACATTTAGTTCATGGAGGAAGGCGGGCTGCTGTTTCTCCATAGTAGATTAGATTTTCAATCTATTTTATACAGGGTGTATCTGAACGGTCTGTACAAACTTGGAGGGGAGGTAATATGGTTTATTCTAAGCAAAAAAGTTCAAATGAACATGGGTCCGAACTTCAATGATAACTGAGATATGAACAGAAATAAAAATGCCGCCACCAAGATCAACAAGTTAATAACTCAGGTTCTGTAAAGCCTAGATTAATGAAATTTGGAGGAATAACAGGGTACATAAATTTCAGACTGTGTGTACCGTTAAAATTTTATAGAATTCCAACGAGAAGTTTCCGAGTTACGCATTCAAAATTGTAACAAATGCTGGTTAGTACTCATAATGAACACGTGTTATGATGTTGAATGAGTAACTTGGAAACTTCAATTCGTACGTAAATGTCATAGTTCCCAGAGCCGAACTCAAAGCGTTTCTCCGAGCATTCGTGTTGTTTGTCGGCGTCTGTAGTACCTAGTCTTCATGTCAGCTGTTGTGCAAGTCCAGCAATCATCCGCAGATCGTGTTTTGTTCAGTAAAAACCTGTAAGTAGACTTTTTGTTTCTCAGCGTTTCTGTTTGCCCTTTTCGCCATCTGTGTTTCTGATCATCGCTTCTTCGTTCTACATCGTCGAGTGACGCTTCAAGCCGCCATTTTGTTTTGTGTGAACTTTCGATTTAATTGCGTACCTTTACTCTGGTTTGTGATCGTGTACTTTATGACAATGGATCTAAAGAAGAAATGTACAGCTGTTCAAACTGATCACCCCACTCCTGCTCAAGTTCCTGTGGTTGTTTCGTCCCAGTTGAGAGAGAGATTGCTCCAAGTTAAGACTTTGCTTACATCGTTCACAGATGTGCAGCAGAAATTGACACCCACACTGATGATGCGGACGGCAGCCCCGCCGCCAGAAATGTTTGGGCCCCTGACAACTGGGTAGATGTGGGCCCCTCTGGGTTCTGCCTCGTGCCTGATGCCTTTTCAAGCGTGGGTGACGAGGCCCCGCTTCCGTTGGGGCCCCGGACTAGAGTCCCGTTTGTCCCCCCCCCCCCTGGCGGCGGCCCTGCGGACGGTGAGGAACAAATTGTAGAATTCGAATCCCGTTATTTTCAGTTAATCGCAACCGCTAATCTTCTTTTAGAATCGAATGTTCCTAGAATGACCAATATCTCTGTTTCTAACAATGAAAGCCATCCTACTCTAAGCCATGACTCATCGACTGTTAGTCCTATTAAATGCCATTGATTAGTTTGCCTCAATTCAACGGACATTTTTCTGAATGGCTTAATTTCCGTGATCTGTTTCTAAGCTTAATAGACGAGGAAGAATCACTCAGTCCAGTTCAAAAGTTTCACTATCTTCGTTCTGCCCTCACAGGCAAAGCTGTTGAATGCATCAAGAATTTGTCACTCTTCATTGGTAATTATTCCATTGCATGGGACACACTCAATGATAGATATAACAACAAAAAGATTCTTGTCCATAATCACATTAAATCCTTGTTCACCTCTGAGACACTCACCAAGGAGTCTTCAAATGCTTTAAGAATCTTGATTGACAGAACTTAATTAATAAAAATTTTACCCTCTTGATATTTTGCTTGAAAAAGAACTTCAACATGATGCTCTACTTGTACATGTTTTGAGCTCTAAATTGGACCCTGCTACACTGAAAGAATTCGAGGAGAAATCTACCTCTTCAACTCCGCCTACTTGCGAAGATTTGTTAAAATTTTTAGAGCTTCGTTCCTCTCTGTTAGAAATCCTGGAGCAGAAAAATGCCAAACTATCAAATTCTCGTTCTGTTGCCTAGTCGTGTCTTACCATTTCTTGTGTTTGTGTTGTTTGTGAAAGAGATCATCCCTTGTATTCATGCCCTACCTTCAAGCAGTTGTCCACGGTTGATCGTGCTACTAAAGTAAAAAAGGAAAGACTGTGCTTTAATTGCCTTGCTAAAGGCCACCATTCCAAAGATTGTAAATCTAAGCACAATTGTAACGTCTGTCGTGCAAGACACCATACTCTTCTGCACCAGAACTCTGATAAACCTCGCAGCGACCACCCTTCCCATGATGACGATGCACGCCCCTCTCTCTCCTCTATAACCCCGTTAGCGCAAGGGGCACTGCCATCTACTGCGGTTGTCAAAGTGATTGGCTCTCAAGGTCTTTCCACCATGATACAAGTCTTTGGACTCTGCCTCCATGTCGTCGTTCATAACTACGTCCCTGTGCAAGAGACTTTAACTGCCTGTATTTCCGATCAAGATGCAAGTACAAGGTGTTACTGGTAATGTTTCTTCTATCCATTCTCGGTGTGAGATTTTTCTGCAATCATGCTCCTCCAATTTTAGTCTCAAAGTGCAGTTCTTGATCGTGCCTCAGAACACTGGTCTTATGCCTGGTAAGGCTATTGATTCATGCTTACATGTGAACATTCCTCCTGGCGTGATGCTGGCTGATCCCACGTTCAACATACCTGGTCAAATTGACTTGTTGTTAGGAGTTAGCTGTTTTTGGCAAGTCGTTCAAGGACAACGGCTGTCTTTGGGTGAAAAGGGTCCATCCTTGCACGCTTCTCATTTCGGATGGATTGTCTCCGGTCCTTATGATTATGATCTCCCTCAAAAGACTACGACGTGTAATTTCATTCAAAACGTAGCTGATGTTCAACAACAGTTACAAAGATTTTGGGAAATCGAAGAGATTCCTCCCTCCCCCTCTTCTCCAGAGGATGAATGTGAAGTTATTTTCTAAGAGACTACTACCCGTGACAGCGACGGAAGATTCATTGTTTCACTTCCACTGTGCACATCTCCCGATCTATTAAGTGATTCTTATCCTTCTGCAGAGAAATGTCTCTTTAACATGGAAAGACATTTTTCTTACAATGAATCCCTTTTGTTGCAATACTCCAAGTTCATGTCTGAATATGAAGATTTGGGACATGAACCAGATCCTTCTGAGACCTCGTTCTTTCTTCCGTATCACGGCGCGATTAAGAAAGACAGTTTGACCACGAAGCTGCGAGTAGTATTCAATGGTTCTGCTCCTTCTACGACTGGACTATCACTTAATTCTATTCAAAGAGTTGGTCCTATAATTTAGCAAGATTTAATCAGCATACTACTTAGATTTCGAAAACATGTGTTTGCCTTCTCCGCAGATATTGAAAAGATGTACAGACAGGTGCTGATTAACTCCTCACAGCAGTCATTACAGCGAATTCTCTGGAGACCTGATCCTGCAATGCCTATCAAGGTTTATAACTGAATACAGTTACTTATGGCACTACCGCTGCAAGTTTTCTTGCCATTCGTTGCTTGTTCGAGTTGGGGAATGAATGTGCTAACACTCACTTTGCTGTCTCTCGCATTAAATAAGAGGATTTTTACGTTGACGATGTTTTGTCAGGTTGTGATACCGAGGCTGAAGCTTCCCACCTCTGCAATGCTCTATCTGCTGCTCTAAAGACTGGTTGTTTTAATCTTAGAAAATGGGTTTCTAATGAACCGAATATTCTCAAGAACTTCCCCACTGCAGAAGTGCATCCTTTGATCGTGGATATCGGCTCTCATGAGTACACAAAGACTCTTGGTCTAATTTGGGTTCCTGATGAAGACGAGCTGAAATTTTTCATCACCACTGCTCCTCATCGGAAAGTTACTAAGTGCACCGTGCACTCTTGCATTTCCAATTTACGACCTTCTTGGACTTTTGACCCCCTGTACTATTTCTGCCAAGATGTTGTGACAATGTTTGTGGCTCGAACACCTTTCTTGGGATGATGTTATTCCTCAGCCTTTGCATGACCAATGGTTGAAATTCCAATCGGACATTTCTGTTCTCAATGAGATAAAATCCCCTCGAAGAATTATTTCCAATCAACCTTCACGCATTGAGCTCCATGCCTATTCTGATGCTTCTTCCAAAGCTTACGGAGCTTGTGTACATGTGCGATCTACCCAACGTGATGGTACCATTTCTTCAAATCTCCTTTGCTCCAAAGCCAAAGTGGCTCCTATAAAGACGATCACAATCCCGAGTTAGAGCTTTGTGGAGCTTTGATTGTTGCTCCTTTAGTGCACCATGTTAAAAGCTTAATGAACATTGACTTGATCGTTATGTTTTATGGACTGATTCAACAATCGTTCTCAGCTGGCTAGGGATGAACCAAACATTCGTGGCTAACCGCATTTCTGAGATTCAGCTTCTGACTTAACATGCTTCCTGGCGTCATGTTCCTAGTAATTCCAATCCTGCAGATCGTCTATTCCCTACTGAATTGATGAGTTTCACTATGTGGTCAAATGGACCAGAATGGCCTTCTTCATCTCCGTGTCCCGATGTTCCTGATCCAACATCTTTGGCTGCATTTAAGCGGTTGGTTGGTTTATTAGAATTTTTGGCGTCGACTACCAAGGTCATATTGCCCCTTTATACACAAGTTAAATCTGTACGCAGCCCGGGACACACACAAGCATCCGTGCCCACAGCGGGATTCGAACCCACGACCAGGCGGACTCGAGCTCTAGAAAGCCTACGCCCTAGCCCTCTCAGCCACCTGGCCGGCTGAAGTCAAGCGTCCTACTCCGCCATCTAATCTCGCTGTGTCTAGCTTCTTTCCTTTCGCTGCCTACTCCTCTGCTTCACGTCTTTTGCGCATTGTTGCTTGGATCCTGCGCTTCAAGAACAATTACCTCAGCCCGGAAGTTTCTCGCTCTTATGACCCCATAAGCTCGTCAGAACTGAATAATGCGTTTCTATGTCTCGTTAAGGTGGCACAGGCTGAATCTTTCTCTAAGGAGCTGCTAATTCTGACATCTCCCTGCAGTGACCTTCGCTCAAGGCTGCGTAATCTCTCACCTTTCCTAGATTCCCAATGGCTGATTCGTGTGGGAGACTAGGTAATTCAAATTTCACTCCTGCCAAAAAACATCCTGTGCTTCTCTCGGGCAAGCATCCATTTTCTGAGCTTCTTGTAGAAGCAGAGCATCTTCGACTCCTTCTTGCTAGCCCACAGCTTCTACTGTCCTCTTTAAGGAAAAGATGCTGGATAACAGATGGAAGAAATATTTGCAGACGAGTCGTCCATCGCTGCGTCAAGTGCTTCCGCTGCTCCCCTTGTACCATCCAACCTATTATGGACGATCTTCCCCATCATCGTGTCGAAGCCACATTTTCTTTATTCACGACAGGTGTAGATTATGCTGGCCTTTTTATGTTGAAGACTAAGAAGGGTTGCGGAGCTAAAACCTTTAACTGCTATGTTTGTCTTTTTGTGTGTTTTGCCACGCGAGCGATTCACCTAGAGCTCGTTTCGGACTTGACTGCAGAATCCTATATATTGACGTTGAGAAGTTTTATTGTTGTCCCGCACGCGTTTACACCTATTATGGTCGCAACTTTGTCGGAGCTCATAACATCCTTAAAGAGTTAGGTTCCTTTCTCAAAAATAGCGAAGAGAATATCAAAGCTGCTGCTTCGAATCTTGGTATCTGCTGGTATTTCATTCCCAGCCGCTCTCCTCACTTTTGAGGTTTATGGGAAGCAGGTGTGAAATCCTCCAAACATCATCTCAGGAGACTGCTTGGCGATTCCTCACTCACATTTGAAGAGTTTTCAACTTTATTGGCACAAGTCGAATCCGTGTTAATTTCCAGGCCACTTACTCCTTTGTCTGCTGAGCCTGAAGATTTCGAACCACTCACTCCAAGGCACTTCCTAATCGGTCGACCCCCTACTTCCATTCCCGACCCATGCTTTGCCACTTTCCAGGCTGTCCCGTTTCCAATTTCTTCAGAGACTTGTCCAGCATTTCTGGAAAATATGGAGTAAGGAATATGTTGGTGAACTTCAGCAAAGAACAAAGTAGCATCATAGCTCTTCCAGTCTTAAATTAGGTTGCTTGGTTTTGATTAAGAAAGAAAATCTTCCTCCTCTCAATTGGAAGCTGGGCCGCATCATCTTACGATATCTCACGTGTCGCCACCATCAAAACAGCTACTGGTATTTTGAAGAGATCTTTTCCAAGATTTGCCCACTACCTGTCTCCTAGATTTGTTCATATTTTTTATTTGCTGCATTTTTCTGTTTTGATTTTTTTATTGTATGTAGACATGTTTAATTCACATTTCTTTGTTTACTGTTGTTTTACCTTACTTGTTTACGGTTATATGTTATTACCTGAATTTTTTTTGTTTGAAAGGCAATCCTTTCAAGGCGGGGGTATGTTAAGGAGTTTTGTCATTGTTTTTACTTGTTCAACGCCAGAGTACGCATCATTCTCCTTTTGTTACTTGTTTTGGCGCCCACTCTCTTTGGCCTTGGTTGGAGAACAGCTAGTGTAGTGCGCAAGGCACATTCTCTGTTATCCCGCCTGAATAAAAAACTGTTATGAATTTACTCCACGTTGTCAGCCTTAGTTCTTGTTAAAACAACGAAATCCTAGATCCTTATGAATTTATCTCCTTAACAGATTCCTTTAGGAAAGAATTACATTACTATGACATTTGGAACCAGATCGACCGGTCGGGGAGGGACCAATCTGGAATTTTGGAATATTTCCTTGAACTCAAGCTTAGACTACTTTCCTACTTCTTCCTTGCAGAGGTTAATCTCCTACTATTGATATGATTATAAGAAAGATATATTCATACTTCCATCAGAATAAGGTTAGCAAAGAAGAGAGACTGGATTTATTTAATGAAACAAAATATAAATTACAACAAATTACATAAATTTTATGTAAATTGCAGAAACCTAAAATTTTAACAAATATGTTTAATATTTTCTGTTCCTGGTTTTAGGTACCTGTCGAGCGAACGTGTTCTGATGCAAGCATTCAGCCTCACTGGTGTGCATGCTTAAACAAGCGAGATATATCTACTACAGACATCATAGCAATTAAAGCCGCCGAAGCGGTCGTGGAATTTATAAATAGATACACACAAAAAAACCGAAATTCGTGCGAGGTTCTGTCGCTGCATTCAGTCCTAAAAGCTTTGAAATACATCCCAACAGAAGGTATGCAAACATTTTTAATTAATTAATTTTTTCCAAAAATGTACTTACATGATAAAAAAATAAAATAACATCACCCAAAAATATATACGAGGCCTTTCGGTCTTTTTTTATCAAGGTCCTTCATCATGTAAAAACATTTTTGAAAGTATCAACTGATATTCTCATCAGCAAATATTTTAAAAATATAAAATTAATTAGTTAAAGCATTGTTGAGCTAGACAGTGTTTGATTTGTTTATATGATAACTGTCTAGCTCAGCATTCCTATATATTAGATGAAAAATGGAATGCTGAGCTAGACAGTTATCATATAAACAAATCAAACACTGAAAATCAGCATATATTATAATTATGATTTATATAATGATGTCCTTTTAATTATTTTTCTTTGTATTGTATTAATTTATAATTTCTTTTAAATAATCACAACTTTTTATATAATGATGCTTCTTATTTTATAAAAATGTCCTTAATTACTTTTCCTTTTCAATGGAAATTATTCAGTAGAACAGGTCTTAAATAATATAGTAGGTCATGACTATATTATATAGTAAACTAGCTGATTTGCCCGGCGTTGCTCAGACTGTTTGTTTGGTGAAATTTTGCAATATCAGAATTTGAATATAAATGAAAAACCTTAATAAAGTATATATTCACTTTGGGAAAACGAAAAGAATTTTTCAAATGCTCGCACTGGAATTGTGTGTCCATTTGGGTTCACCCAGGAAAATTCGACATTGCATCCTTAACATTTGAAAATATCAAAGAAAGGCTATGAGTATTGATTTATTTCTGTCTATATTAAAAATACTTAATAGATAGATTGAGAGAGTTAAGGAACTCTGTTTACAGCCTCATCAGCATCTCTCATCAACAGGTAACTGTTTCAATAGAGTGGTATTTAGTCACAGAGCAAGGAATATGTCCTGAATGTGGTTGTTTTTATTGACAGTATAAGTTTTAGCAGCAAGGATTGGCGTCTCACACAATCAGTTGAGATCTTTAGAGTTTTCTAATACGTTTAGGTAAACATTATCTATAACTTCTCTAAAGAAAGTTACTACATCTAAAACTTCTCTAAAGGAATTTACTAAATAGCAAAAACCATATGAAAAAAAAATTTCTCCAGTTATTAGCTCATGAGGAAAAGTACTCACACATTTTCAGGAAAAGCTTGAGCAGTTGCACGCCTAGAAGTTGTATTCTCTTATTTGTTTTAGAATAGTTTCTTACATCTCTCCAAAGATTTAATAAAAAAAAGAAATAATAACGATTTTTTATTTTATTTATTCGTTACTTTTTATAACTATCCACCTTAAAACGTAAATCATTACCGGTGATTTTAAAAAATTCCCAAAGGGAGTTGGCTTCTTTAATAAATAGTTTCTTGAAAACGCAATTCGCTAACTCACATGCGGTGCAACAAATTCAATTGCCAGTCTTGCGTTTTCTTTTCTCCAAGAACTAACATACCTGGTTAATCTTTACTTTCCAAACACCACATAAAGTGAAACTGCAATATAAAAACACGACCATTCATGAAAAAATTGTTGTTATGGGAAAAAACATAGAAATTATATATTCCACACGCAATTTCTCACAAATGTCACGGCAAATATGATGTAAAAGCGAATTTATACAATAACCGCTTGTTATTCAATAACCGTTTACACTGGGAAGTTTAATAAATAGCTTCAATTGATTACTTTTATCGGCGATTTAAGAAAATATCCAAAAAAGGATATTGGTTGAAAATATCCAAAAAAGGATATACTTCAAGGGGTTGGTTTCTGTAATAAATGGTTTATTGAAAACGCCAGTCAAAAATATTAATTCTGAAAACAAATGTACAGTCATCAAAGGGAAATAATCCACACTTGAATTTTACGCTAAGTTTTTAATAATTTAATATTACATTTAGAGTTAACATTATTAAGATTATTAAATTTAAATAATTATAATTAAAAAACAGCTATTAAAACAACACATTAGCATGAAATGTAATATTAAGTATTAAACTCGTGTGGATAATTACCTTTGGTTGACTGTACAACACTTTTAGAATACGGAAAAATTAGCTTACAATTTGAAAACAAACATATATTATTTTTTGCAGAAATTAACTCTCAAATGCAATAAGAAGATATTATTGACAACAAACAGACTTTCAAACATAACACAATTAGAAATAGGAAAAATTCCACGACCTGGACCCGAGTCTGTGTTCTAGTGAAAAGTATGGCCTCTCGTTCAAGTTCGGGTCGTAGACTATTCCTTTCCCTTTTCTATTTGAAATCATGACTAAATTTAATTTTTCAAAGCAAACATTAATAATCAAATTGAATATATAACACTCGGATTATACAAAATTGTCTATAAACTATATCGTCTTAGTTATAAAAAAATAAGGAAAAAAACCTGAATATGTGTACAAAAAATACGCCAACAGCGCTCGGACTGAACTGTGGCAAGACTAATTCGTTTTTCTATTATCTGTCGGTGGTAAATTACTGTGGGCGGTAAATCTCTGTTTCTGAGACCGCTCACGTGCCTTAGAGACATACATACACCCTGGTTGTTGCATGCAGGGAGATGCCAACAGTGCTCGGACTGAAATATGGCAAGACTAATTCGTTTTTCTATTATCTGTGGGCAGTAAATCTCTGTTTTCGAGAGCGCTCACGCGCCATAAAGGCATACGTACCCCCAGGTTGTTGCATGCAGGGGGGTGCCAACAGTACTCGGACTTAAGTATGGCAAGACAAATTCATTTTTCTAATACCTGTGGATGTTTAATTACTGTGGGCGGTAAATCTCTGTTTCTGAGAGTGCTCACGCGCCCTAGACGCTTATATACCCCCTGGTTGTTGCATGCACGGGGGTGCCAGCAGTGCTTGGATTCAACTGTGGCAAGACTAATTCGTTTTTCTCTTACCTGTGGATGTTTAATTACTGTGGGCAGTAAATCTCTGTTTCTGAGAGCGCCCACACGCCCTAGAGGCATACATATACCCTGGTTGTTGCACGCAGAAGGGTGCAACAGTACTCAGACGGAAGTGTGGCAAGACTAATTCGATTTTCTATTATCTGTGGGCAGTAAATTACTGTTGGCGGAAAATCTTTGTTTCCGAGAGCGCTCATGCGTCCTAGAGGCATACATACCCCCTGGTTGCTGCATGCAGAAGGATGCCAACAGTACTCGGATTGAACTATAGCAAGACTAATTCGTTTTTCTATTACTTTTGGGTCTCGCGAAGAAATCCGCTCAGTTATTCGATTTCTGTGAGCGAAACATGTAACCGCGACTGAAATTCACCAGCAGCCGATAGAGGTTTACGGAGAGACTGTAATGTCTCCTCAGCATGTCGCAGAATGTTGTCGAAAGTTTGCGGCCGGTAGAGAAAAGGTCACTGACGAGGATCGCGTGAAGGATCTGATTCAGGACAACAGGAGGATCACGTTACAGCATATGACGGAAGAATTGAGAATGTCGTTCGGAAGCGTTCGCCACATTGTTCACGATATTCTGCAGTACAGGAAAGTTTGTTTCCGATGGATTCCACGAAATCTGTCTTCAACTTTTGCAACGGTTCTCCACAGGTGACGAAGCATGGATCCACCACTTTAACCCCAGCACTAAGCAGTCAGTGGAGTGGAAACACGCCTCCTCTCCAAAGAGAAAGAAGTTTAAGGTGACGCCATCTCCCGGGAAGGTGATGACCACAGTGTTCTGGGACAGCGCGGGTGTCATACTCATGGATTCTTTGGAAAGAGGGCACACAGTGACTGCTAACCGATACTGCGAGACATTGACACGATTGCGCGAAGCAATCAGGAGGAAACGGCCAGGACTTCTCACCGAGGGCGTCATCCTCCTTCACGACAACGCGCGATCTCATACAGACCAGAAGACCACTACGCTGTTGAAGCAGTTTCGCTGGCACATCATCGATCACCCTCCCTACAGCCTGGACTTCGCTCCAAGCGACTTTCACCTCTTTCGTGACTTGAAGGAGACAGACGATTCGCTTCAGACGAGGAGGTGAAACACTTCGCGACAACGTGGCTGAACACGCAAGGACAGAATTTTTATCAGGAGGGAATCTTCAAACTCATCCCACGAACCGACAAATGACTAAACCGATATGGAAACTATGTCGAAAAATAACCTAATGTATGAACTATCGGTTGGCTATATTGGTTGTATGAAATAAAGTGTACACAATTCACTGCAGGTTTTGTAACCTTACTTTTTGATCACCCCTCGTGCTACATGTCAGTTGGTCACAAGATAATCGCTACCAATTGTCACATCTGTCAACTGCAAGTGGTTTGACCGTCACCATAGGGAAAACCAAGGATCTGAGAGAATTCGAGAGCGGGATGATATTCGGTGCCCGGCAAGGTGGACTGAGTATTTCCGAAAACGTACGTCTTCTAGGCTTATCCCGAACAATCATTTCAAGTGTTTACCAGAACTGGTTAAACAACCAATAAATATCCAAAGACAAGCCTGTGGTCCGAAACGACTCATCGATCCAAGGGGTGAGCGTAGGATGGGAATGCTTGTTCGTGAGAAGAGAAATATCACGACTCGTCAACTAACCGTGGAGTACAACACTGGACCACAGAATAACATCTCTGAACGCACTAATTGTGGATGGGCTACAACAGCCGACGGTCAGACCGGGTACCTTTGATCTTCAACCAAAACCGCAAAACGTCTCCAATTTGCCTGTGATCACCAACACTGGACCGTTGACGACTGGAAGAAGGTCTGCTGGCCGGATGAATCCCGTTTCCTATTGCACCATGTAGATGGCCGATGCAGAATTTGGAGACAACTGCACGAAGCGATGGATCCCTCCTGTCTGGTTCCCACTGTTCAGGCTGGTTTAGAGTCTGTAATGGTCTGGGGAATGTTTCTCTGGCATACTCTTGGTCCGCTGATACCTGTAGAACAACGTCTTAATGGTCAGGGCTATCTGAACATTGTTGCCGATGACATTCATCCCTTCATGCTTACTGTGTTTCCCCCATCGGAAGGATACTTCCAGCAGGACAATGCTCCGTGTCACAAGGTTCGTATCGTCATGGAATGGTTCCAGGAGCACGATAATAAATTGAGGTGTTACGGATACGAAGGACGAAATCAACAAACTGTGATTTAGAGAAACACGCATTTGAAATGTTTGCTCTATCACTCTTATAAGTTGAACGCTTTACTTTAAGCCTTTATTTTATACAGGGTGATTCAGTCAATTTCTGACCATTTCAGTACTATGATTTATTGACCCATTAATGTTTACAAACTTAACATTTCAGTATGATATTTTAGGCAGTTCGGAGTCAATGTGGCCATCAAGAACGTTTTGAACTGCTCGCAGCCGAATGGTGAAGTTGTTCATAACTCTATCCACGATTTCTGCATCCACAAGGGTGCAGCATTAGACGATGCTTTGTCGCAGCTGGTCTAGGGTTCTTGGTGCTGTAGTGAACATACTGTCTTTAAGGAACCCCCAGAGATAAAAATCACATGGGTTTACGTCAGGACTCGTAGGGGGCCAAAGAAAGCCACCCCCGAATCGATCTGGAAACCTGTTTGAAATGACACGATTTCCGAATTTCTGATTGAGAAAGTCTAGCACTTCATTAGTGGTGTGAGGCCTAGCCCCATCCTGTTGAAACCATTGATGTCGAAGCGGTACACGCCTCCTTCGCAGCACGGGATGAAGAAGGTTTCCAACATGTTAAGGTAAGCCTGTGACGTTACGGTGCCCTGAAAAAAGAACGGACCATTGATGCCTCTTTTGGAAATCGCGCACCAAGCCATAACCTTTCGTGGATGAGAGGTGACTTATGGATCTCATGCGGGTGCTGGGAACCCCAAAAACGAACGTTGTGTTTATTAACGTCACCTGACAGATGGAAGAAGGCCTCATCTGACACCCACAGGTTGTCCACAATGTCCTGATTGGCTTCTATTACTGCTCCAAACTCCATCGCAAATTGTTGTCACTTCTGTCTTCCAGTGTCTGTTAACTCCTGATAAACATGGATCTTATACGGGAACAGGTGTAAATCCTTTCTCAAAATTCGCCACGTCGTGGTATACGATAGCCCTTCTTCAATGGATAGGCGGCGAACAGATTTTTTGGTAGGGAATCGACCAACGTTGTGCGAACATTTTCGACAACTTCGGCCGTTGGAACACGAGCTTCGCTCCCGCCTTTTTTCTTGCCTTTAACACATCCAGTGGCATGAAATTGCTTGACAAAATCCATGATTGCTTGCCTGCCTGGTGCGTCTCGACACTTATACTCCTTCCGGAACTTTCTTTGCACGATTACAGGTGATTTTGTCTTGAAATACCATTCGACAACCTTGCATTTTCTGCTCTGTTGATAAAGCGGGCGCCGTTGCAACAATACAAACTCCAACTATTTAGAAATTCGATATGGCGCTCATATTCTTTCAATAGGCATTAAGAAACCTGTCAGGAGCGCTGCAGTCGCATTACATTTTGCGCCATCTAGTGTTTAAAATTTGTACTTTTTTATTGTAAGTAGAGATTTTTATTTTGAGGGAAATTTGAATCGTTGTTTTATAATGGAAATAATCCGAAAATTTAATTTCGAAGAGGTAATTAATTGGAAAAAACTATTCAGAAGAAAAACAATAGAAAAAGGCCATAATTTAAAAGAATCTGATCATACTTATGATGGTTTACAAAAATTTCCATCTAAATTAATTGAAGCAAAATGCATCCCACAAATGAAGACAACTAAAACGAGTTATAATATTACAATCCAAGTAGATAAAGTTATTCTTTTAAATTAAAGATAGTTTCTAAATTAAAAATTTGTTTACAAAGTGAAATATTAAAAATTTGTTTTGAAAAATAAAAAATAAAAAATTTGTTTGAAAACTAATCATTGTAGATGGATGAAAATAATGAAATGTCTGAAGCTCATTGCTCTTGCAAAGCAGGAGTAAGTGGAAAATGTAAGCATATTGTCGGTGTGATTTTTTATATCAATGAAGAAGATGTGACGACCAAAACTTCACAGCCTCAAGCTTGGGGAAAACCGAACATGCGAAATACATACAAAAAACCCATGTTATTAGAAACAGTATTTGGCTTTCCGAAATTTCCAAAATCAACTAAAAATTGTCAACCAGTTAGTTTGAACATTTTAAAAAATTTTCCTGATTTAAGTTGCCCACTTCAGTCTGCAGTATTATCTGATGATGAATTAAATAGTGATAATTTTCAAAATTCTTCTGTTATAATAAGAAATGAAGTTCAAAACGATATTTTAGATCATTTATTAAAAGAAAGAAAATATCATTATTTCTATAATTATAAGCAATATTTTATTAATGATAAAATTGTATTTAAAAAAATAGTAGTCGATACTTTCGATTACTTTAAATCGGTATCGACTACTTTTAGTAAATTATAATTAAGATTATTCCTTCATTCCAAACAAGTGGCATTTGTAGAGTTTTCATTATCTTCATCAAAAAATCCCGTATTTACAGCATTTGGTAACGTAAATTCATAGATAAAATCACATAGAGGAAATCATGGACGAATAATAAATTTTAAAAAAATTCCTAAACCAACCAATTGTGGTAATCAAAAGTAGTTGATTACTCAAGGTAGTATTCGAATACGAATACTGAAATTTAAGTATCGTTGGTATCGATTACTTTGGTATTCGAATACTCCAACACTACTGCACAATCGCAAACGCAAGTCCCAGTCCTGCGGGCCTCGCTGGTCACTGGTTTCCGTTACTCGACATCCCCCTCCTGGGGCAAATAACTGATATATACCCCAACTAAAATACAGGGGGCAGTTGGTTTCCCCTCGGCCGGTTACAGGAATCGCGACAATTCAATTTGCGGATTCAGCCATCGCGCGATTGTGGAGATAGTTAACATTAACCATAAATGCATTTGTATAAGTATTAAAAGGAGTTTATACTTTATCTGCCTAATTATTTTAATCCATTTATTTCGCCATTCAGAATTCTTTTTTATATTTGGCAAATTAAACAGAGATGCAGCAATAACTATTTCGCCATTCTTTGGTATCGAATAACTATTTGAATTACATCCTAGGATGCAGCAATAGATGCCGCCACACGTCCTTTTTAGTGACGGTTTTATAGCATGTTCCATTGAGGAATCCGCCATTTACAATATAATAATTTTAAATGTCAATACTAGGTGGCGTTAAAATCAACATAATTATAGTATCAAGTTTCCTATTGTTTATCCCTAATGCACGTCATTCGAGTGAAATGGTCAGAAATTGACTGAATCACCCTGTACGATTTGGAGGGGCCAACTGAACAAAAAACTATACTACCTTATTCTTTGATGTCTGAGAAGCCTAAAAATAAAATAAAAAAATTTAAACCAATGTTGATTTTGCCCTTCGTATCCGCAACGCCTCAATTCAAGTTACTCCTTTGGCCACCACAGTCTCCGGATTTAAACTCAATCGAACATCTTTGGGATGACCTGGAACGATTTACTCGAGGCACGGATCCACCACCATCCAATAAGCATTAACTGGGATCAGCTGTTGCACCCGCATGGACAAACATCACGGAACAATGCTTCCAGCAGCTAATTGAATCCATGCCCCGGCGAATTCGTGCTGTTATAGTTGCTTGGGGTGGCACAACACAGTATTAGGGAGATGTTCCTGTTAAACTGGCCACTCCGTGTATTTAAACAATAGAAAATTATTTAGTTATGTAAAAAAGCAGTATTTATCAAAAATTTGGCGATATTAATTTAACATCAAAGGTAATTTATTTTTATTAAAAAAGGAATTTTGAAATGGTCATGCTTTCTTTAATTTTTTAAGTTATTGTTATTAAATTTATTTCTTAATCAAACGTTATTGTTTCTATTATTTTTTTTAATGCAATAGAAAATCTATAACGGAAAAAAACGATACCGCATAAATAGAAAATTAATTTAAGAAAGAGAAAATAATGTAAACTTTTAAGTGAGAAAGCGTCTGCTTTCCCACTGCTAAAATCACCACATAATCAATGCGTCTGTAGGCTATTTCACCATCTAGCAACACCCTAAATGCTCATGCTCTGAAGCGATGGGATGCGTTGAGTTTTAACCGTTAGTTTTTTGATTTTTTTTGTTTCTTTTCTTTTTCTCTCTTTTCTTTTTCCTGTGTTTCCTTCTTTCTCTCTTTCCTTTTTCTTATCTTTTCATCTCTTTTTTTAGCACATTTTCTATATATAGAAATGTGCTTATGTGATCGGTTTGTCCAGCTGTCCGTCCGTCCGTCCGTCCGTCCGTCTGTAGACAATCCCACAATTCATTGCGTTGCATGTATTGAATTGCATGTATTGCAATCTCACAATTCAT
>JAHWFO010035267.1:181407-209737 GCA_023313115.1 Rhysida immarginata | reverse complement strand
CCACCTGTTCAGAATAAACGGTATGGGAACTGGGAGCACCACGTACCATTGATGACAGAGGTGAATGTCGGCTGCGAAGGTGTGTGAAGGCCAACTGAAGAGCTACAGTGGACCAACTTACCGCTCAAACCAACAAGGGTGCTACCAGATATGTGTCTAAAACCACAGTACAGAGGACCTTTCTACGTATGGCCCTCCGCACCAGATGGATGGTCCCGCACCCATACTGACGAAGATTCATCACCAAAAACGGCTTCAATTTGCCCAACTGTACAGAAACTGGACAACTTCTGACTGGAAAAAGGTTGCCTTCTCCGTCGAGTCACGATTTCTGCTCCACAGAAGTGACGGGCGTTTGCGGGTGAGCTGAGAAACCTCCGACAATAAGCATCCTGCAGTTGGACGAATCCAGTCTGGTGGCGGCAGCGTCATGGTGTGGGGAGTGTTCTCTTGGCATTGTCTGGGCCCACTGATACCTGTGGAAGGCACTCTCAACCCATTCGGTTCTTTATCCATAATTGCAGATCAAGTACACCCATACATGGCAACTGTCTTCCCAGAGGGGGATGGTACGTTCCAGTAAGACAATGCGAAGTGTCATTTGGCTGCAATTGTTCGGGGGTGGTTTGAGGAACACGACCAAGAGTTCCAAGCAATACCCTGGCCCCCTAAATCCACAGACCTCAACCCAATCATGAAGCTTTGGGATCACCTCGTTCATAATGTGCGTGCTATGGAACAACCACCGCGTAGCCTTCAGCAGTTATCTGATGCTTTACAGTCTGCATGGCAACAGCTACTAGTGGAAACCTACCAGAATATTACTGACTCACTCCCACGCCATCTAGCTGCTGTCCATGCCGCTAAAGGCGGTTATTCGGGATATTAGCTGGTGGTCATAATAATGTGACTCGACTCTGTATGACGTTGAGGAAATGCCTGAAAAAGACTTCTTTTCGTTACTTCTTATGTTCAAACTATGTCGAACCTTAGGAGAAGGAGGATGATTCGGGCAGACGTGAGGAGTTCTGTACATGGGCTCTGGAAAACTATCGACTGGATCCTTCATTTGTACATAACATTGCATTCAGTGACGAGGCAAATTTTTACGTCATTGGTGAGGTTAGTGTCCTCTGGATTCCCTGGTTCTATTCAATAAGAAACTCGAATGGGTTGACAATTACAATCCAGTTAAGACTCTCCTGGAATCGTCACGTAACTTACGCTCTGAACAAAGCGAAGAGGGCTAAGTACAGTCTTATAGCTCTCCTGTGTAGAAACAGCGCCCTCAGCATCGACAATAAATTACTACTGTACAAGACAGTGATTCAAACCCTCCTCCTCTATGGTAATGCTTGCGTGGGCGACTATATGTGGCAGTAGTCCTAGAACCGTTCCCCGTGAAGTGTTTTGAAAGTTAAGTTGTTGAAAATGAAACGTGCCTTTTTCAAAATTAAACCCCGTGTCATGGCGTTCAGGGGAAGCGCCATGTAATGTTACGAAGATAAAATCAAACAAGTAAACACGATCCGAGGAGATGGAGTGAGCTCCATTCGTTCCAGAATGTTACCCTGAGGACCATTGCTCAGCTTGGAAGAAGGACCGTAAAAAATCATTACATCCACTTGGACCTGAACATGACTCACATTGGAAAGTGTATCCAAAATTTCCTGATCAACATGGTACAGACGAAGAAGAGCCATAACAATGACCTGGTGGCTGAAATACTCAATGTATTTATTACTGAATAACCTGATGGAAATGAAGTGGCATACAAAGTATAGAAAACCGAGGCATATTCTTGATGTTAACTTCGTTTCCTTCCCGGATTATTTGAAGATGTGATACCACCCTCTCCTCTTCCCCCTCCCCCTCTCCTGACAATCGTCAAACTTATTATTTTTTTTCATAATGTGGAGACCTCTTTGGGTTAGTCAGGCTTCTAGCCTATTTCAGTGTGGAATTTATTCCGGAAGGGTGAGACTCCTGTAAGCACTGCTTACGTCCCACCTGAACAAATGTACACTTCACTTTCGACTGTCGATTGTCGCGAATGCTACAGAACACTGTGTTCACGTCACTGTTGACTGAAGATGGCATTTTCCCAAGTTTTTCCCAGCAGGATGGTGCACCACCACACTACAGACTTAATATCCGTCAATGGCTGGATGGGCAATTACCTGGTCATTGGATTGACTGGCGGGGTCCTGTGGAGTGGCCACCATATTCCCGAAACCTCACACCGTTAATTTGTACCTATGGTCCACTTGAAACAACTTGTGTATGCTGTGAAAATCCAAAACAAACGTGATCTTCAGCAATGCATCCCACAATACTGTGATAGTATTACCCCCGGCATTCTTGTGTGTGTGCATAATGAATGGATAAAGCACCCTGAGCTCTCTCTCCATCACCCTTCCTTTAGCTGCTGCAACCCAGTTTCGATATGTGTGGACCACAATAGATAACTGAAACCCGATTGCAGGAATGAACTCCTGAGAAAAAACTGATGTTATTTGATATTCCACGTGACCCCCTTCCCATTTAAGAAAATTAACCTTGACCGAAAATGGCAAATTTCAAGATGGCGCCCAAACTCCAAAACTGTCTCAAAAGATAGAGCACCTATCCTATTCCCTGCTAGGATGATCACATCGTTTTTTTTACACACCGTTTTCGAAATATAGGTATATCCTGTGACTCATCCTGTAGATTGCCCCAAGTATCTTTCGAAAGGGCTGTGAGTGTACAAGAAAGTATGAAGACGACGCTTCCATGACAGCAGGATTAGAGGAGACAATAGTGATAAAAATAGGAGCAAATGTGAGATTGAGAAGGAACATTGATGTGAGTTTGGGCATAGTAATTGGTTCTATCGGTGTTGTACAAGGTTTGAAACTGGATCCTGAGGATAAGAAAAAAAGTTAAAAAAATAGTAATACAAATCCAAATAAGTAAATTGCAAGAAACTTTGAAAAACTAGGCGCATCTTGACGACAACGTCGTCTTCTTCAGCGAAAAACTACATAAAGGAGAAAACGACGCCGTCGTCAAAATGCGCATACGGACATTAAATAATACTGTGGAAATAATGGTTTCTTTATTTATTTTATACAGAGAGTAATACAATTCATTAACGGACTTACTCATAAACTCGCTTCAGTTAGCAGTAAATTTGAAATAATTATTAGGGTATATGTTCAGAGCGAACAATACCCTTTATATGTGGCATTTGCTATAACTATATCATAAAAGTCAAGGCCTTAGTTTGAACAGCACACTTACAGGGTCGGGACACATTAATATGACCACCTGCTGGTGTCCGGAATATCCACCTTTGGCGGCAAGTACAGCAGCTAGTCGACGTCTGCAGAGACCCATTAAGCCCTCGGAAGATGGTTGCAGGTATCTGGGACCATTCGGCGATCAGTGCATCCCGTAATTCCATCACCGTGCGTGGTGGAGGGTGCAGCTTGCGGACATGGCGATCGAGATGGACCCACAAATGTTCAATGGGGTTGAGGCCCGGGAAGTTTGGTGGCTATGGGAGTAGCTTGAATTCATCCTCATGCTCCTCGAACCAGTCGTGGACAATTTTGATAGTATGGCAGGGAGCATTGTCCTGTTGAAAGATGCCAACACTGTCGACATGAAGGGGTGTACCTTGTCTGCGACGATCGTCAGGTAACGAACAGCATTCAGTGTACCCTCCAACGGTATCAGCGGACTCAGACTATACCAAGAAAACATCCCCCAAACAGTCACACCTCCCCCACCAGCCTTTCGTCTGCCAACGATGGTGTCGGGATGCCTGTTCTCAGATGCTTCCTGGCGAATTCTCCATCGTCCGTCCACTCTGTTCACCAGAAACGGCGTCTCGTCAGAGAAAGCAACTCTTTGCCACTCGGCCGAGGTCCAATGGCGATAATCCATTGCGAATTGGAGGCGCTTTCGGCGATGCACAGGCGTCAACATGGGTGCTATTACCATACGCCTTCTTCGGAGCCCCAACCTCTAGAGGGATCGTTGCACTGTCTTGGTGCTGACACGCCTAGTGGCCCCACTGTTCATTTGCTATGTCATTTGCGCAACAGTAGCACGTTGATTGGTCTTGGCCAGGCGTCGTAACCGACGCTCGCCTCTAAGATCGATGGCCCGTGGTGCCCCGCAGTTACCTCTTCAGTTGCTTGAAGCTGTCTGGTTCGTCCAGTCGCCGTCACCTTCATAATGGCAGCCGTAGATCAGTTCACAAAGTGGCCGTTTCTGAAATGCTGCCCGTGGGCTGATATCAAAAAAAGGATGTCAGGGAATGGAGGACCACTTACAAAAAGAAATGAAATCCCATCAAAAATATTTCATGTACAAAATGTTGCCAATTCTCGCGACTCGTTAGCCGTAGAAAGTTGTGAGATCTCATGTAGGGCCAAGTCTAGTGCACTTATTAACAATGACACTTTCATTTACAAACCACTTCAAATCATTACATCTTTAGTTAAAGGACATTTTGTGACTTGGCAATTACGCAGCCCAGTTCTCATATACAGTATATGCAATCCTTTATTAATAAACGTAAATATTAAAATGACAGCACCAGAAGCTGTTAGGAAAATAATTAATATTGATGATTACAGTAGTGTCAAAGTTTAAGAGTCTAGTGAAGCTTACATAGCGCTATCAAGATTAACAAGTATGAGCAGACTGCATCTAATTAATATTGACGATTTATAGTATGAAAGCTCAAGAGTCTGCCATAAATAAATATAATTTGCTTAGATGCAGTACCGCCCAGATTTGCCCAAAATAATTCATTCGAATCACAGGGATATCTTACAACTTTACAATGCTGTGTAAAAAATTAAATTTAATTCCACGCAGTAAGTACATAAATATTATGTTCAGTTCCCATATAAATATTATTTTATGTATAATACTTTATTAATAAACGTGAATATTAAAAAGTAAGCAACAGCCGTCACATTCTCGTGCTGCGTAATTGCCAAGTCACAAAAGATGTAATCCTTTAACTGAAGATGTAATGATTTGGAGTGGTTTGTAAATGAAAGTGTCATTGTTAATAAGAGCACTAGACTTGGCCCTACATGAGATCTCACCAGTTTTTACGGCTAACGAGTCGCGAGACTTGGCTACATTTTTTACATGAAATGTTTTTGATGGGATCTCATTTTCCATTTGAAAGGAAAATAATAAAATAAAATAATGTGAAATAATAAAAAAAATAATTTCAATATGAAAGAAGTTGAATTTTTGAAGATGTGTATTGTGACGTCCCCGTATGTAAAGTCCCCCCTGCCCCCATGTCACACTGTGTCAGACGTTTCATATCCCCCCTCCTAAGAGTGTGACGTATTTCTTGAACGTCCCCTAAAGCGCATGTGACAATATCAATGTCCCGATACAGTCCGACAAAGAGTGTAGACATTGTTTTCGCGGACTCTGAATATTCTGTGATTTTTAATAAAGGTTGACAGGTCGATGATTAATAAAGATAATAGATTAATTTTATATAAAGAAGAAAGCCCATTAATTTTTAAACATCCCATATGCAGGATATAATATATTTAGATACTAGCAGAGGACTCTGCGTTGCCCGGGATAATTACACTTGTAGTTGAAGAGAAGAATCTCAAGAAGTTAAATTATAACTCCAAATTGGTTAAATGATAAGTCAATGAATACAACACAGAGCAAAGGGACTTTCCATTCTATGAAAAATCTCAAAAACAGGAATTCTAGGTGATATACCGGGACTTTATTTACATAATGTTGACTTGCCTCAGATTAAACTGATATCCATATTCACCACCGAGGAAAACGGTTACTTTAGACCCAAATTTTTCTGGCCCTTGTCGTAGAAGATCTTTTCCCCTCTACTTCCGTTGTTCAGATATTTCCAATGCCCGTATAGCTTTTTCTGTTTTAGGTGCAGAGTTTCTCTAACTAATACTCGTTCTTTCTCTTTTCTTTCCAGGCACATAAATTTTTGCCAGTCGTCTGGACGTTTGATAGAGAGCTCAAGGGAGACAGGTCTGACTCCTTTGCCTCCTCAATAGACGCTGCCTTATTTAAATCTTGTCATTGCATCATCATTTTATGCTCATTATAAAACGAACGTTCAATCATCGAATTATCACCATCTCAGTATCCAAAATAATCACATTCACACAGAATTTATTCAAATAGCATTTTTAAGAAATATTTGGATCTGCTATGATAGGTGATAAGCCCTGCGTGGCTCGGAATCTTTGATATTTTGATTAAATTTTGCAAATCTTAAAAATAAACACATGAAAACGCTGAGGGAGAACAGAGATCGACTATCATGTAAACAACTCTGTGATTCGTGTTAAACGGCATTAGAGATGTGACATGTTGTGATGGGTTTGTGACGTTTACCTTTCATCGCACATGTCTCACAGTAAAAATTCTTTAATGAAAATTTGAAAAAAAAATTTTAAATGCTCACAATGGATGGTTCTCTCCAAATATGCCACTGCTAGCCTAAATAATTTCTTAGTCATGTAATCTTACTTTAGATGTACACTTGATGTTGTTTTTATTCCCACTCTACTCTCGATGTCTTTAATTAAAACTTGGCCATTCATCACTTTGTGTAGTCTAGCGGTCACCAATTCTTCTATTGATATGCTCACCATTTGCTCAATACAGCACGGAGCTAAAGGAGTGCTTCCTCTGTCGTCTTTCCACTCTTTGTTAATAGTCTGCT
The DNA here is from genome assembly GCA_023313115.1 of Rhysida immarginata. Lineage (NCBI taxonomy): Eukaryota > Metazoa > Arthropoda > Chilopoda > Scolopendromorpha > Scolopendridae > Rhysida > Rhysida immarginata. The sequence goes on along the minus strand of JAHWFO010035267.1, from coordinate 202,992 downwards.
AACTCTCAATTATCTCATTTACTGATCATTTTTAAAGATTTTGCATAAATTGTTAAGTACTAAGAACTCTCAATTCTAAGAAAAGCCTGATGAAAAAGAATTCTATGCATTGTTACAAATTGAAACTTATCTATATTGCACAAGGTTTGCCTTGCATTGTTGGTCAAGAGATATATTTTGTTGGTCCGTGCAGAGTGCTTGTGAATTGCGTATTGATACCATTGTTGATAACCATTGTTGCACAAACTTTGCCTTGCATAGTTGGTCATGAGATATTTTTCATTAATATGCCCTGCCATCATTATGAATATCGATTTATTATTGACAGTTATTATTTTTTCGAAATCTGAGGTAGACAGTGACCTTCCTCATGCTTTGGAGGTCAAGTATGCCAAATTTCATCAAGATCGGAATAAAACTGTAGATTTGTATAAGAAACAAACACAAAAACAAACAAACATTTTTATTTATATACTGCTAGGGGACCCGGCGTTGCCCGGAATAATTACACTTGTAATTAAACAGAGTCTCACAAAGTTAAATTACAAATCAAAATTGGTTAAAGAATAACTCAATTAATACAACACAGTCCGAAGGGAATATCCTTTCCACGAAAAATCCGAAAAACAGGGATTCTAGATGATATACCGGGACTTTATTTAAACTCTCCTTGATTACCTCAGATTAAAACTATGACCATCTTCACCACCGGGGAACATCACTGGATACTTAAGACCCAACATTTTCTTGTCCCTGACGTAGAAGCTCGTATACACTCTTGCTCTATTCGCAACTCTCAGATGTTTCCAATGACCGTATAGCCTATTCTGTTTTTGCTGCAGAGTTTCTCTGACGAACTCGTTCTTTCTCTTTCCTTTCCAGGCACATAAGTTTTTGCCAGTGATGGGGACATTTGTTAGGGAGCAAGGTAGACACGTGTAACTTCTTTGCCTCCTCAATATACACTGCCTTTTTTATGTCCTGTCACTCCATCATCATTTTATGCTCATTATTCAAGAGAAACCACCGTTCAATCATCGCATTATCAGCATCTCAGTTTCCAAAATATTTTCATTCACGCAGAATAGAGTCCAAATGTATTTTTTTAAATATTTGGTTCTGTTGTGCTACCAAATATGCTAGGTGATAACCCCGGCGTGGCTCTGACTCTTTACTCTTTTTTTTATTAAATTTTTGAAATATCTTAAAAATAAATACATAAAAACGCTTAGAATTATTACAATAAATATTCTTAATGAAAATTCGAAAAAAAGTTTTTTAAAGGCTCCCAATGGATGGACCTCTCCAATTATGCCACTGCAGTCTAAATAATTTCTTAGTCACGTAATCTTACTTTAGATGTACACTTGATATTCTTGCAATTCCCACTCTTCTCTCGATGTCTTGAAGCAAAACTTGGCCATTCATCACTTTGTGTAGTCTAGCGGTCGCTGATTCTTCTTTTTACATGCTTAACATTTGCTCAATACAGCACAGTGCTAAAGGATTGCTTCCTCTGTCGTCTTTCCACTCTTTGCAATAGTCTGCTAACGCTCCATTAACTCCAGTTCATGGTCATTTTTAAAGATTTTCAAGAAATTGTTAAGTGATAAGAACTCTCAATTCTAAGAAAAGCCTGAATAACAGGAATTCTATGCATTGTTACAAATTGAAACTTATCTATATTGCAAGAACTTTGCCTTGCATTGTTGGTCATGAGATATTTCTCATTAACTTGCCTTGCCATAACCATGATAATCGATTATTTATCAATAATTATTATTTTTCGAAATCTGAGGTAGACAGTGACCTTCCTCATGCTTTGAAGGTCAAGTATGCATAATTTCATCAAGATCGGAATAAAACTGTAGATTTGTATAAGAAACAAACATACAAACAAACATTTTTATTTATATACTGCTAGGGGATGCGGCCAACAGAAAATTTGAAACAATGGTGTTTAATGTAAATTTGTATTAAAACAGGTGTAAATTTACCACATGTTCCTAGAAGATAAAACACTCCACAACATAGACTGATTATAAGATGTAGGCCTAATGGAAAAATAAATCCCCAAAATGCCCGTGCGTGTTCTGAACATTTTAAATGTTTTGCAAGTCATGTCATATAACAAAAAAGGCCATGACTAGGGTGAACATATCACCCGTTTTAAAAGGTGGACATCAGTTTTTCATGAGACTGAATGTATCTACAGATGTTATTTCTCTCCCCCCCCCCGTCCCGTTTTTTCATTTTGAGAATAGGGTAAATCTAGCTGTGACGGTAACATATGCGAAAGCGGTTGTGTTTCTTTACGTTTTCATGAAAATCATAAAACTCCTTAAACTACTCAAAACACTTATTTTAAAATGTACTTTTCCCATTTTAACACTATCACCAGGAGTTAATGAAAAAAATATTTTATGTACTTTTTGTTATCACATACGATAATGAAGCTCAATGTTAAATTTCCTGTTCATATGTTCCAACTTTCAGTGGATATAGAAATTTCTACGAGGTTAGAAATGCAGCCTCAGAATTTTGCTCCTGGCGGTGAAAATTTATTTTTAAACTCAATTGTTTTTAAGCAGTTTAGAGTGCTCGATTTGTTAAAAACTGAATAAATAATAATTTTATTAAATAATAATTAAAATATTAGCTTAGATGATAATTAAAAAAGTTAATTAACTTTCCTTTTTCAATGTTTTGCACTTTGCGAGGCTACCGCAAAATTCGCACCATTGATTCGTTTTTTTTTTCATGTTTTACAATAAAATTTACTTAAAATTTTTTTTAAACATTCTGATATTTTTAATCTTTTTTTTATTTACAACGAATTTTATTACTCTATTTAAGACAGTCTCTAAAGCACTATCTTCTACGTATCGCCTTCCCCGCTGTCCTCTGCATGACGTCACAACCCAACAATCAATAACAGTGAGTTGGCCGATCGGTGCTACCTTTATCTTCACATACTTGGACTAGACGGATGCAGGCACTCGAAAAGTAGAGGATGGCAGGGCTCCAGAGAGAGCTCTTTGGCCTGACTCTTAGTCCGTCTGCAGTCCTCTTGTCATCTCTTTGCTTCTTGAGCTCCCGTTCGTGTACGTCGTTGTGCGTTCTGAAGGGCGTGGGGCTTTTGGGGCAAGGGAAAAGGAGGCAGCTTCTTGTTTCCATGCCGTCACTAGAAATCAACTCGACCTCTGATCAGACGAGATAACCTGCTGAATTTAAGCATATAAGTAAGCGGAGGAAAAGAAACTAACGAGGATTCCCATAGTAACGGCGAGTGAACGGGGAAGAGCCCAGCGCCGAAGCCCTCATCTGTAGCGTACAGCGGGCAATGTGGCGATTGGGAGGAGCTTCTCCCGGCAGATCGAGGAGGCCTAAGTTCCACTGACCGGGGCTACCGCCCATGGTAGGTGCAAGGCCCGTTTGACTTCTCGTTGTGTTTGCCGGACGGCTCTCTCCCTAGTGCCGGGTTGCTTGGGAGTGCAGCCCTAATTGTGCGGTAAACTTCACCAAATGCTAAATACTTCCACGAGACCGATAGCAAACAAGTACCATGAGGGAAAGTTGCAAAGAACTTTGAAGAGAGAATGCAAGAGTACGTGAAACCGCTCAGAGCAAACGGGTGGGCCCTCGAAGGTCGAACGGGGGGATTCAACCAGTCCACAGAATGACGGCCATCACTGTGTACGGATCTGAGAAGAGCTGTACATGCGATGGCTAGATCATAGTGGGCGGGTGCACTTCCCCCTTAGACGCCGCGACAGGTTGGGTTACTTGTAAGAAAGGTGGTCTTGTGGCAGGACAACGGCAGATTTCCGTTGCCGACGTGCTCTTTCGTCTACGGGGAAAAACGTCGAATGGTGTTATAGTCAGTCCCTGCTTTGGCCGCTGCCCAACCGAGGCCTTGCGCGCCCGCACTCGATGCACGGTATTGCCCGTCTGACAGGTAGAGGCTGGGAGGTACCGATCGTCACTCGTCTAGCTGGCAGTCGGCTGTCCTGTTGGCTCACCGGTGGTCAGGCGTTGCTGCTCTCATGGCGGCGCTTGAGGTCGGCGGCGAGTAGGTCGGTCGCCCATCCGACCTGTCTTGATACACAGACCAAGGAGTCTAACATGTGCGCGAGTCAGGATTACGAAATTACGAAACCCTAAGGCGCAATGAAAGTGGTCAGGCCTGACCGAGGCAGGATCCATCCGGGTGAGCAAAGCTCTTCTTCCTTTCGTGGGTGCAACAACCCGCGATGGAGCTCGGCGGCGCACTGCTAGCCCATCTCAGCCGTTTCTTGTCTGTGAGGTGGAGCCAGAGTGCACACGTTGAGGCCCTAAAGATGGTGAACTATGCTCGGGCAGGACGAAGCCGGAGCAATGTCTGGTGGAGGTCCGTAGCGATTCCGACGTGCAAATTGATCGTCGGACCCGTGTATTGGGGCGAAAGGCTAATCGAACTGTCTAGTATCTGGTTCCCTCCGAAGTTTCTCTCAGGATAGCTGGTGCTCGGTGAGGAACACAATCTCATCCGGTAAAGTGAATGATTCAAATCCTCTTGGATCTGATGTGGTAATGCAAACGAACTCGGAGACGTCGGCGGGAGTCCTGGGAAGAGTTGTCTTTTCTTTTTAAGGGACGGACTCCCTGGAATCGGCTTGCCGGAGAGAGGGATTTTGTTCCCGTAAAGCACTGTGGCTCTTGCGGTGTCCGGAGCGTTCCTGCTGGCCCTTGAAAATCTGAGTGAGAGCAAATGATTTTCACACTGGACCTTACCCATATCCGCAGCAGGTCCCCAAAGTGAACAGCCTCTAGCCGATAGAACAATGTAGGTAAGGGAAGTCAGCAAGCCAGAGCCGTAACTTTGGGACAATGATGTGTCTTGGAAGGGCCGCGATCGGAAGAAGCAATTAACTGATAACTGGACCATGATGTGTCTTGGAAGGGCCGTCAAACGGCGCATTCTCTGCTTTCACGGTGCATGCCGCGTGTTCTCTGTGATGGGGAACTGCATTGGCATCTCATGGCGCGGGTGCTTTGTGCTGTCACGGTGGCTCGGAAAGGGCGCTCGTGGACCGGCGTCACAGTTATCGTGGAACGTCGCGGTTAGGGTGGCAGAACGCCCGCTGCTTACTGGTTGATGTAAGACAGGATGTTCAGAATTGGCATGGACCAGGGGAATCCGACTGTTTAAATAAAACAAAGCATTGCGAATGCCATAGGCGGGTGCTGACGAAATGTGATTTCTGCCCAGTGCTCTGAATGTCAAAGTGAAGAAATTCATTAAAGCGCGGGTAAACGGCGGGGGTAACTATGACTCTCTTAAAGATTATGTTAAAGAGGTTTGCACGTAAGATTATTTGATGGTAGCCACATGTTACACCCCGACCCGGGCCCTATTAATTTATTTAATTTATGTTACCTTAGCTTTCACTAAGGACTTTACTTTTAGATTAACTTTTCTTCATTTTGTTATTGTCGGAGGACAACTAAAACCTCACACTCTAATCCAGCTCTGGTTGATCTGAGTCCACAGAACATCTTGCAAGGCACGGGGACATCACAGCGAAAGCTATAATGTTCCCTGTGGTAACGGGCTGGAGGGGGACTGCGAGACCGTCAGACTAGCGGGGCCTCTATCCTTGCCCTAAGCAGCAGTCTCTGAAAAGGGCCTGTTTCCGACTATGTCAGCCACCTGAGAAGGTGCTCCATGGGCCACATCACTTCGATATTCTCTTGCCACCCTGGGACACTCTGTGCAGTCCCGGGCAATTTCTAGATGTAGCCAAATGCCTCGTCATCTAATTAGTGACGCGCATGAATGGATTAACGAGATTCCCACTGTCCCTATTCTCCAAGAGCTTCAACCAATTATTTCAAGAGAAAAACACGGTCTCTTTTTAAGAGACTTTAATGCAAAACTCCCCGATCTGGGGCGGTGACATAGAGGATAAGCGAGCTCAGGAATTATTTAACTTCCTTTTTCAGCAACAGCTAGAACTAGCTAATACAACAGATTCGTCACCTACTTTCTCTACGGTCAATGGATCTAGCTGGATAGATATCTCTTCTTCAAAGAATCTTGCTATACATCACTGGCTTGTCAATGACTGCGAAACTCTAAGTGACCACAAATTGATAACATTTGAAGTCGACCTGGGCCATCCCAAGAAGAGAATTTTAAGAATTATAAGAAAGCCAATTGGTCTAAGTTTCAGACACAACTTAGCAAATCTACTCAATCATTTCCAGAATTAAAAGATTGTCATTAAACAACACAGCAGCTATCTTGCAAATTGCTTGCATGGAAGCCTGCCAGAAGTCAATGCCACAAAGCGGTCAAATGAGGAAGAAATTTACATCCTCTTGGAATGATGACCTGATGGCTCAAAGACGAAAAGTCAATGCGGCAAGAAAGTCTTTTCAGGCCACAACAATTCCTTTGCCAAGACAGCAAAGGAGAATAACCTATCTCAGGTTAAAGGGTCAATACAAGAAATCAATAAAAGCTGCAAGATTTAAAGAATGGGGAAAATTTTGCGATGAAGTCAGTTGGAAAGATCATTTTTCCATTCCTATGAAGCTGCTTAGTATGAAGGCTAAAAAATCTGCCCCTCTGCGTACAATCAAAGCAGATGGACAGTTCACATTAACAGAGGAAGAAACCTCTTTTGTCCTTCTACGAAAATACTTCCAAAAGATAATAATCCTGGTGGTGTCTTTTATCCATGTATTCCACCCAAACCAACTGAAGAGGAAATTCCTTTCATGACTCCTTCCGAGATAAAAGATGCTATTACTTCTTTTAACATTAAAAAAGCACCTGGTTCAGATGGAATTCCTCTTGCTGTTCTGCATTATATTTATGACACAATTCCAGAATTCTTTGAGTTGTAATAATAAACTATTAAAACATGGCTGTTTTCCACAACTCTGAAAGCTCTGTACCGTGTGTTGGGTACCAAAGAGCGATGGATCATGCCGTCCAATATGCCTAGCACCAGTCTTGGGAAGGCTATTGATAAAATATGTGCGCGACGACTTATCTTTGGAAACTATGGAAGTTTTGAACGAACTCAACTGGAAACTATGGAAGTTTTGAACGAACATCAATTTGGATTTCGACCAGGACGTAATACTATTATGGCTATGGAAAGTGTTCGGGATATTCTGTCAATAGTCAAGAAACAAAAAGAACACTCTCTTGTAATGTCTTTTGATCTATCAAATGCCTTCAACTCCCCTAGTCACCATTCTATAATAGAATCTCTTACAAAAACTCCTTGCCCAACCTATATTATAAATATAATTGTTAACTTTTTGAAATATAGGGAGGACTTTTGAAAGACTAGTAATGGTGTTAAATGGAAAATTGAAAGAGATTGCCCACAGGGATCTTCACTTGGGCCTATCCTGTGGAACATCGTCATAGAGGGATGGTTTCATGCTATAGAGAAATGTGACTTAGGCAAGGGGAAATGTCAAGCCTTTGCAGACGATGGTCTAGTAATAGTTTCAGCCCCATCAGTTCAGAAGATAGAGAACTTACTGCCCAAAATCTGGGAAAATCCGAACAGATGGACAAGCAGCTGTTCTTTGAGCTTCAATCTGGACAAAACGAAATGTCTGTTTATTCCCTACCATCAAGTGATTCGTGAACCAGTAATCAGGTTTTGTAGACGAACCTTCCCTATCGAGAAAACACTTATATATCTTGGACTCATTGTTGAACCTTCATTTCTGTGGCTGGAACACGTATCTTATTTATCGAAAAAGACACAATTCATTGGTTCTAAGCTCTATATTTTTGCAGGTAAAACTTGGTGCCTCTCTACAAAAGCAAGACGAGAACTTCTGCTTTTGGATGGTGTATGAATATATTGACATAGTCTCAACTAATATGTTAAATATAAGTCATTATACACCACAATTTATATCTGGGCATGTTAAATTCTTAACGAATCTTGAACGTTTCAAAATAAGACAGACAGGATCTGCATGCCCTTGCGGCAAAGGTGAGCATGGACCAGACCATCTTCTAATGATATGTGAACATCCACAAATTTCAGAGGCCAGGTAGACACTCCATGCTACGTTATAAAAGAAAGGATATGCTATCCCCTTTCAAAAAAGGATTCTTCTGAATAATGATATATTTGAGGTATTTAACCTCTTCACAAAAAAGGCCCTACAACTTTTATGACTTTTAGTTACAATTTTTCAAAATCTATTGGTATACAGTAATATTTGATGTACTTAAATTTCGGCGTAGAATGTGTATTTCTATGTAGTACAAGCATTTCTTACAATATTTTGGTTATTCTTGGTCATTTTGCTTGATCTGAAATTATAATAATTTTTTTATTTACCATTGGGTATCCGATCAACAAACTTCTACTCTCAGGGCCTCATAGCTTTTTTCGCTGGTTCTGCCTATGGGAGGCAGTAGGGACGAAGCTGTGGTTTCGTTTTTTTCTGCCTTATGGTCCTCTGGAGGAGGTGGGCAGGGGTTATTAACCCATTCAAGAAATGTCCCTATCTACTTTCTGTGAAGTACCTTTCATGGCCTTGATTGTGGACTTCCTGTGGGAACGAGTGGTCTCTTGTAACGGGGTGGACTGGAACATGGAAAGAGGATGCCCACAGGGTTCTTCGCTGGGCCCCATTCTATGGAACGTGCTCATGGAGGGCTGGTTCCAAACCATTACAAACTGAGACCTGGGTAAAGGTAAGTGCCAAGCATTTGCTGACGATGGGCTTATTATTATATCAGCCCCCTCTGCAAGAAACTAGAGAAGCTAGTCCCGCTAGTCTGGGAGACAAGTCAGTCCTGGGCACAAGAGTGCTCACTGCAGTTCAATCACGACAAGACCAGATGCCTATTCCTGTCCTGCAATAAAGTTCAACGTGGTCCAGTTATTAAACTGGAAGGCAAATTGATCCTCATTGATACCAACTTCAAATATTTGGGGTTCATTTTTGAGGGATCAGGCCTGTGGTTAGACCATGTATCTTACCTATCCAAGAAGGTCAGGTCACTAGGCAGCCAGCTATATATTTTTGCAGGAAAGAACTGGGGCCTTTCCTCTGAAGCTAGAAGAGAACTTTTGTTGCCGGTCATTTGACCAATGATGTTGTACGGTGCAGAAATCTGGGGTGTAAGAGCACATGACACAAGAATTAAAAGGCGCGTATGGGCGACGCAGCGACCATTTACCATTTATGTTAGCACCGGGGGCCTATAGAACAATGCTGAACGACGCCCTCAATGTCTTGACTGGCTACCTTCCTCTCCATCTAGAGGATGAAATTAAACATAAGTGGTACAACTTCAGAAGTGGAGGATTTCAAGACCACGACCCTCCCTTGTCATACCTGGACTACCTACCCCCCTGGGACTGCCACCAGGTTGAGGTTCATGACTGGGATCGTATGCAACATGGCACTGCTCTGGAGATTTATACTGATGGATCTCGGATAGAAGGTAAGACAGGAGGAGCTTTCGTTGCACTTGAAGGCAATACAAGAATCTATGAAACCACCTTTAGTTTGAATCCATCATGCACTGTGTACCAGGCAGAAGTTCAGGCTATCTACGAGGCCCTCTCTTGGCTGCAGCAGGTGGTTCTGGATAGGTGTCGGGTGCTCCTTCCGTGTGACCCGCTCTAAAGACACTGTCAAGTGGGGAGTTTGACTGGGGCGGTACATATGTCAAAGAATATTGCAGGTGTCCTAAGGCGAGCTCAGCGAGGACGAAAACGTCGCGTAGAGCAAAAGGGTAAATGCTGGCTTGATCCCGATTTTCAGTATGAATAGGGACCGTGAAAACGTGGCCTATAAATCCTCTTTGATTTTAAGAGTTGTAAGCAAGAGATGTCAGAAAAGTTACCACAGGGATAACTGGCTTGAGGCGGCCAAGCGTTCATAGCGATGTCGCTTTTTGATCCTTTGATGTCGGCTCTACCTATCATTGCGAAGCAAAATTCGCCAAGTGTTCGATTGTTCACCCACTAATAGGGAACGTGAGCTGGGTTTAGACCGTCATGAGAGAGGTTAGTTTTACTCTACTGATAACTGGTCGTTGAGATAGTAATCCTGCTCAGTACGAGAGGAACCGCAGGTTCAGACACTTGGCACATGTGCTTGGTCGAGCGGCCAGAGGTGCGAAGCTACCATCCGCAGGATTATGACTGAACGCCTCTAAGTCAGAATCCCGTCTAGTCGCGGCAATGATATCATCAGCGCCTCGAGCCGAAGGAGCTAGCGCTAGGCGTGCGGGGCAAGATAGGGGAGTGAATCCCTGGCTCGCTGCCTGATGTTCACCCCTGCAAACGGCCGAATCCAATTTCCCGGGTAGTCGCGTCGTTTATCCACCCGGGGTCGCGCCATGATCACTCGATCGAAGCAGAGGTGCCAAATCGTCCGCAGACGACCTAGGTACTGGTCGGGGTGTTGTACTTAGTAGACCAGCGACCACACTGCGATCTATTGAGACTCTGCCTTCGACTGGGGGATTTGTCTGCAATAGACATACACGTCCCCCAAAAAAATCCATGGCGAGTGCCGTCTAGCTTTGATTGTGCTGGTCGGACTCGCTCTGCTTATATATATTTTTTCTCGCGACCTTGATCCGTGTTTCCCCCATGGGGGAGTTCAAACGACAGACGAGCCAGTTGTTACCATACTTTAAAAACTCTTGTCTGCCCTGGCGGCAGGGGTTTTGTTTTCCGGCTTCGGCAGGGGTTTTGTTTCCCGGCTTCGACCGGGAAACCATAAAGACCGTGATTCTAGAGCGGAACCTCATGCAGCACGTCCTTTGCTGGCCTGCGGCTTCTTGGCAGTCTCGTTGGCGGCCGGGCCGACGGAAGCCTGTCTTAGGGTCTCTTCGGTTTTCCATCTCTCTGAGGGAGTGACAGCGAGAGACTCGTGCTTCAAACCGGGGAGACCTTTCGCCCTGCTTGCTCATTTTGGCGAGGGCGGAGGGAGAACCGAACGCTTCTAAGTTCTTCCTCTTTCCCTCTTGGGTGGCGGCGGTGCGTGCCCCGAGAAGGAAGTACACTCACAGCGCTGTCACCTCTGCCATAGTTGGAGGATGGGGGGGCCAGTGGACGCACCGTCTGGCATCGATTGGCCTGGCCTTTTTCTATTCTCTCGAACGGTTCCAATTTCCCGGGCGTTTGAATCGTTTATGCGCCCGGGGTTACGCCATGTCTTCATGACCGCAAGCATTCGAAGTTGGTTGGCGCACCTGTTTCGTCTTTGGACAGCTCCGGCCTTCCCTTGAGCATCCCAGAACGCTTTCCTTATTTACCCTGAAAACCAGATTCCATCGATGACCCTTTGTGCGGGACCCTTACATACAAGTGCGTGTCGGCTTGTGGAAATCGCACTGCCTGCCCATTTTACCCTGAAAACCAGATCCCATTGATGACCCATCGTGCGTGACCCTATGTACGAGTGCATGTCAGCTAGTGGGGATCACACTGCCTGCCCGCCCGTTTTCCCTTATCTGACCCATTGAATCCTGACCGTTTCCTCAGTTTTCAAGTGCGAGTTGGCGGGGATGCTTAATAAACCCCTAGCCTGAGGCCGGGGTAACTTAACACTTTTTAACCCTGGCCCGTCATCGTGCTGGTTTGCCGACTGCAGCGGGCCGATGATGGTCGGGTTACGATTTGTTACAAGGAGAAGACTTTACCCTACTGATAGAAACTAAAAAGAAAAGTCGTAATTCCCACTTCAGGCCCGCTGCGGCGTGTTCCAATGTAAATCGAGGGAAATTCTGAAACAAGAACTGGTGTCCTAAAATGTCTGAAATAGCGAAAACAAACCTAAACTGCCCCATCGAGGGTTGCGAATGGAGGTCGAGATATTACGAACACGCAAATCAGCATCTTGTTCAAGCGCATAAGATTCACTCTCCCGAGCGCTGAAGGCGGCTCATCGTTGAACAGAAGAGGAACTAATATGTTTAAGCCAGAGAGCCTTCGACGTTAATTTATTACATCTGCCGGCAAAGGATCCTGAAAGTACGGCTGAAGGGCCGCCAGAAACAACGTCACCAACGTTGAATAATTTGGCATGTTCCGATGATGAGAGTCGAAGCTCATCTGAGGACGATGACTGTGAAAGCTCGTCCGAAGAAATTGTCCAAACTAGACGCGCATCAGGATCGGCTATTCCTTTCCTGCTGTCTCCGTTCCATTCCAAAACACTGCAAAGTTGGAAGGTCCTTCGACCAAGCAAGCCCGAAGAACGTTTCTTTGACTTGTATTCTGATAAGTATTGGATGGCAAAAACTGACTTGGTCAGAAGTATTATTAGATTTATTTATGCGAAGGCGGGGCAGTAAATCGAACCCACTCGAGGTGGACCTACCAACTGGGTCCCCCTATTTGACATACGCTCGGTCAAATACAGTGTCAAGTTGTTTAAGGAAGAACAGAAGATTCGCCCGCAGACATATAACTGTTTCACGGAGTGCTTGGCCGCCCAGCTACAGAGAATGAGGGGCTTTCAGACCTGAATTTCCGCTTAAAAATCGAGCAGCTGATGGAATGTTTTAAACTGAGGGGCCGAGCCTCCGTTCACTGGGGGCAAGATAAGATGCAAGATCGTCTTTATCAGACCATCAGTGGAGAGTTTGATGAGGAGAATGCAAAACATGCCGTTACTGCGGCAATGAGAAGCCCGGAAGTGGCAGCCACTGTGCGTAGCCTGTTGTCGAAAGAGATCCTGAGACCGAAAGAGCGGAACTACCTCGTTGGCTTCTGTGCCCTGTGCGTAACACTCGTTCAGAGCAAAAGACCTGACGTCCTGTGCAATTTAACCACTCAAGAGTACCAAATGGCAAGAACAGTGAGCGAACGGAGAGTTGCACTCGTTCAGTATCACAAAACTGAAAAGCAGGGAACCAGTGCGATTTTGATGGAGGGATTACTTGGTGACATTCTGGAATGGTTTCACAAGGAAGGAGTCAGACAGAAGCCACCCATGGACTAGACTGAGACTCTCTTGGTCAATTCGGAAGGGCGACCGCTGAAACGGACCGATAGGCAGCTGCTGTTGCTTCAGGCGAAGCACGGGCTACCACGTGGACGGAGCCCGTGATGCCTCAAGAAACCTGAACTCGCTAAGCCTCCTGTATGGTTCGCCAGGGCCCTTCATCCACCGGTACCTAAATCACTTCCCGTCAACTGCTGCCCAGTATTACCAAGCTGGAAACGCAAGTTTCTATCAAAGTGTGTACTGCAAGGTTAACCAATTTTTGGACATATCTCCGGTGGAGGTCGCGGGTCGTTCTGACAGAGCTTCCACCATAACTGATGGGGAAGAGACTTTGGAGGATGAACAACAAGAATCTGATGATAGCGCTTTCTAACATATTTTTGTTAAATAAATAATGTTATATAAAAAATATATAAAAAATCTAACACTTGTCCATTTTCTTACCATATTACAGTTGAAAAAACCTACAGTGGAAATCTCTATTAAAAAACCAAAGTCCAACAGGTGAATAATCCTACAGTGGAAATCTCTATTAAAAAAATTATATGTCCATATGCACGGGAAACGTGCTCACTGTGGCCCGCCCTGCCTGCCGCCTTTTACCGCGGCATGGTTCTGTGCTTTCCGTAGCTGGCAATGGGCATTCCTTAGCACGGTACTGGATGGCCCTCCTCCTTAGAGAATAACGGGCATCCCATGGCACGGTGCTCCTCTTAGCCCGACATGTGCCCTGCATGGCCCGGTAAGGAGTGAGCGCCAACACGTGCAAATTTCCTTATCACAATACAGGTGAACAAACCTACAGTGGAAATCTCTATTACAAAAAATCTATGACCATAGGCACGGAAAACGTGCTCACCATGGCCCACCCTGCCCGCGGCCTCGTACTGCAGCATGGTTCTGTAGTTTCCGTAGCTGGAAACAGGCGACCCATAGCACGGTGCGAATTGGAACCGAAGTCCGAATGGGCTTACCACGGCCCTGCCTCAGAGGGTAATGGGTGTCCCGTAGCATGGTGGTGCGTCTCATAGCACGGTTGTGCGTGGCAAAGCACAGTGGGGCCTAGTTTGGCCCCAATCTGGGCGCTTCAGAGCACTGGGCTCTCTGGGGCACGGGTTGAGCGATGTATGTGGTCTGAAACAGCCGTGTGGTGTGTGTGCGTGGAACCACACATTGATGAACGTATAACGCAGATCAGGAAACAGTGAACCGGGCTTTCTTATTATCGTATTTAAATTAGTATCATTGTTATTATGATCAAGCAGTGTAAGAAGTAATACTGTATTATACATAGCAAAGTAATTTATTAAATCAGCCTTCACCAAAATTTAACGCAAATGAGGAGTCAGAATTTAATCGATCGCCACATATGCCACAAACAGTAACAGCTCCAAATCTACCCAACGAGGCGTGACAAAACTGAGAAGGAAGTAATTGAGAGGTATCAGATAAGGATAGTGTGAAGATAGGAAAGTGATCGAAAATTCCAAAAATCATGAGATTCGCTTAGTTTATCTGAAATGATAGAAAAGTACTGATCAATCAATGAGTATGAAATATATTTAAAAAAGATAAGAATTTGTTAATTGTAGCTAAAAGCAACAATAACTGTGTATGGAAAGTTAAATAATAATAATTTTAAAATATACTTATTTTTTTTCTTTAAACGTACTTTTTTTTTCATTGACCAAAAACACTGATGTTCATTATTTATTTATAAAAAAAAAAAAGATAGCAAAATTAAAATAAGCTCTTCTTTTCATTTCTTCTCCTTTAATCCCCATTACCTTATACTGTATAATATAAAAACTTTGAAATTTGTGATACTTTCTTTCAACTGCTACAGATATGGGTAAAGCTCTTGATGTTTTACGAAAAGGAGTTCACCATTCGGCAGAAGACTTAACGTTGTTTATCACGATGAACGCTTTATTGATAAACTCCTGACGAAAACAATCAATCAACAATTATTGACTTTATTTTATTTCATAACTCTCTTAAGATCGAGGAAACATAGAATTTTTGTATTTTACTATATTTGTATTTTCTTATATATTGTAGAGTTTTAAATTTTTTAATTTTTCTTTTTATCTTTCTAAAATGTAAAAATTCAAAAATCATAACAAATTAATAATGAAATTAAAAGATAATCCAGTAAAAGTATAGTTAACTTTCCGCGTTTTATTTTTCTTTGCATTTGTGTTTTTCTATATTTATGATTAATACAATTATTTTGCATCCTTTTTTTCTCCAACAATTTGTTATCTATTCGGATTTGTAATAGAATGTATTTCTGGTTATTTTCATAGTAAAATACAATAATACTGTTGAGAAGTAGAGTAGTAGGGTCATGTTGTTTATTACAATGATATCAATTAATAATAATTAGCAGGATGGTTTCTTTTAACAACGTTTATTGTATTATGGATTCTGCATACCGGTTTCTGCTAAACAGGGTGGATTTTAAGTACACAGACAATCTTTTAGGGGAGATTGTATGGGTCATTCTAAGCAAAAAAAATTCATATGAACATGGGTCCTAATTTGAACGATAACTGAGATATGGACAGAAATAAAAATGCTGCCACCAAGATCAACAAGTTAATAACTCAGGTTCTTTAAGGCCTAGGATAATGAAAGTTGACTGAATAATAGGGTACATAAAATTGCGTGTACCGTTAAAATTTGATCGAATTCCAACGAGTGGTTTCCGAGTTGCGCAGTCAACATCGTAACACGTGCTAGTTAGAGATCAAATTAGGGCCCATGTTCATATGAAATTTTTTGCTTAGAATCACCCGTAATATCTCCCCTAAAAGTTTGTCAGTGTATTTAAAATTCACCGTGTGTAGCGACCATAGGAAAACCACTGAAGAGTGTTATTTATGGCTATATAGCGAAAACCGGTATGCAGAATCCATAATGCAATAAATGTTGTTAAACGAAACCATCCATTAGAACATAATAAAAGAAAGAGCCTTTAAGAATTTATCTAGTTTTTTACATTATTTATTTTTATTAAACAACACGCAATGTTGTATATCTATTAATAAAGAAGATTAAAGTAGAAAATAATTTAATAAAATTGAAAATAACTAAAAAAAAATTTTAAAAATTCTAAAAATTTAATTTTCAAAAATTTCAACATTTAATTAAAAATTGTAAATTTAAATAGTTCAAAAAGAATTCATTACGTTTTTAAATACAGAAAACACAGTTAGTCAACAAACAGCAAAATCTTTTTCTTATTTCAGGTTTCCACCCAAGTGGAAAATAATTCTTCCCCTTTTAACGTTAGTCCCACGTGTGTCCAATCATATTGCAGCTGAGGGAGTTGGCTTATCGACGGCTTAAAAATCACAGATAACCATGTGGAGGAGTTTTTTGTAAGCCTTGATATCGATTAATAAACAGTTCAAATGAATACCTGGGCGGAGTAGTTTTTCAGTTGAAACAATTCACCAAATACTCTCAGAATTCGCCTTCGCGTTTCGATATCTCACCAGCTGCAATTTAACAATGTATTTGACATTGACCTTTGACCCTTGACGTTAACCGAATTGGCATAACATGGGGGACGTAGAAGCACCGTTCACCCTGAATATATGTACGCAAACAAAAATCGAGTTATTCGGAGATTTCGAAGGAGTACGCTCCAAAGGAAGCATATATGCAGCACTTTTTAAATAGAGAGTCTCTGTGAGAATACTTTATTATTTTTTAATGAAGAAAAATCATTTTTGTGGTGTTCAAAACTAGTTTATATTTGAATGTTCAGTTAAAATTTCAATAATATGCTTGTGAGTAATCGCTGTATTTAAACACCAATATGTTTAAATTAGTGCTCCTCATTCTGGTACCATGTACGATGCAATTTAAAAAGGTTTGTTAGAAATCCAGGAACCGCGTAAATTTAGATGCAGTAAAAATTTAAAAGTTAATTTCAACGCAATCTCTTAGTGAAATTTGAGAAGTTTCAAATGCTATTGGGAATCCAAAAATGGTAAAAACAAAATTGATAGCAGAGGCATCTTACAATAATTGTCTTATAATTTAATAAATAATAAATTAATTTAATTTTTTTTCCATAGATTCGAAAAAAATTTTGGATATTCTGCTTATTTTTATGTACTTTGTTTTTGCTATTTTTTTATTTTAATAATGCGGTTAATAATTATCTTCGGAAGTTTTCTCCGGAATATGATGACGCACACGATGCTGTAAATACTTCTGAGATAGCATGTAAATATCCACAACTGAATATATGGAATCCATCTATAATGAAGCATTTTCAAAGTAACCCTGTTACATCATGCGATATAGAATCGGACTGGATTTGCTTACAAAATGGAATGGCACGAATCTGCAATGAAACAGCTGCAAAACATAGTTCTGTAAATTGTACTTTTACATTTCTAGAACGTTCTACAGATCTACATACAGTTGATGGTGATATTATAAACAGCTATAATTCAGAACCGGTGAAATTGCCGGCAGATTTTTTCCGAGTCAAATGTGCCGATAATGACTCTAAAACATGGCAAAATATTATGGCAGGAGTCCATTTTAATAAATTTATACATAACAGATCAAATTGGAACTTTTTATCTTCACAAGCTCTGAAATTGAACTTATTCATTTGGGGATTTGATTCACTATCAAGACTGACTTTCATTCGTAAACTGCCAAAAACATTCGAATACTTAACGAAATCATTAGATGCTATTACACTGCAAGGATATAATGTAGTTGGAGATGGAACTCTTGCAGCGCTGATTCCTATTCTTACTGGTAAAACCGAAGCGGAATTGCCTAATGTAAGAAAAAACTTAGAAAAAGCTCAGCATTTGAATGTTTATCCGTTCATTTGGAAAGATTATGAATCTACAGGTTACGTGACTGCTTATTGTGAGGATGCTCCATATTTAGGAACCTTTACTTACCGCTTGAAAGGTTTTGGTATACAACCGACGGATCATTATATGAGGACATTTTATAATGCCGCCGAAAAAGAATACAGGAATCACAAGAAAAACTGCCTGCGAGGAACTCCAAGACATAAGGTAGCGCTTTACTGTAATGTTCAAAATTGGAATAAAATTTTCGGTTTAGTCCAGGGTTTTTGTGTGTCACGCTTTTCTCCTTCACCCATCATCCAATATTCGAATTAATGCCATTAGTTTATGAGCTAGTAATTAGGGAACAGCAACAACGAGAATACATTCTTAATCAGAATCCTTAAAACTATAAGGTTTAAATTTTTTATCCATTTTAAAAAGTTTTTAATGTTTATTTAAATTCATCACAATTTATTTCCGTCTTCACAATATGATCAGCAGTAATAACTACATTTCTGAATTTCATTAATTTTTAATAATAACATTAGTTCCTTAAGTTGCAAAAATTGTAAAAAAATTTCTGAAAGACTATAATAAATTAAAGGATGTAGACGCCTAAAGTAAAAACTTATAAATTTAAAAAAAAAATGAAAAACAAATAATTTAAAATATTCACAGATGTTTAAAAAGCAATAGTAAGAAAGGCGATTTATTAAACCCAATAACAGTGAATCGCAGTTGCTGTTCCAAAAAAAAGCGTAGATTTATTAACGATAGTGATCACCAAAATAAGCAATATTGAGAGTAACTGATGGCGGTAGAAGAAACCCAATATATACAAATATGATCATCGTTTAAGTAATTTTTTAAATAGTTTTAATTATATTAATAATTAAATTATATGAATAATTATAATAAACCTGATTTTTCTTTTTTTTTAATTTTTGACTCTTTCCAGGTTCTAATGAATTGGGTACAACAATATTTTGAAGTTTACACGGACAAACCCAAATTTCTTTTCACTTTTCATAGTGAATTGTCCCATGAAGATTACAATGCTGTAGGTTCGACCGATGAGGATCTCAGGGATATGTTGAAATTACTTTACGAAAAGAAATATCTTATGAACACTATTCTGATTGTCATGAGTGATCATGGCCACAGGTATCATTTAAGATAGAGATCATTTACATACATTTTTTTGAGATCATAATTAGCATTAAGCAGAAATGAGATGTTTGAGCATAAATCGTATTTAACTAAATAAAGAAGTAAGGTGAATGTACAAGTAATTGACAGGTTTAAGACATTACTGTGAAACGAAATTGTGTACGTAAACCAAACAGCATTTGAAGGTTTTCTAGTTATAACATTAAATTGTAAATATAATGCAGAATATGCCAATCTCTAACAATTATCATATTTTTAAAGACAATTAAATTATTAAATTTTTTCCTAACTAATGCACGACACGCCAGAAGTTGACAGTTAATGCACCAGTAGTTGATAGGCAGTTTCACCAGTAAATGACAATGATTTAATTACAAAATTTTATTATATATTTTTACAAAGAAAATTGACAACATTCAAAAGTAGCTGATGAAATAAAGCATTTTTAAGAATGTATGAAATATTTAACATTAAGAAAAAATGTGCTTTTTTAAACTTAAATTGTTCACATAGATTGATTAACTTTTTTTTTTGCCTTTGAAATAAAGAAATGAAATTAGTTCACTCCGATGTAGAGTGCAAGAATCATAGAAAATGAAGGTGTTTTCCAGTAGTGCAATATCATCAGATTTTTGCCGAACATATTGCCCAATAAATTGTTCGTAGAAAAACTTGATTTTTAGGGTTTTAGCATGTAGGTCACATGCCATAACTTTTGAAAGGATTGACCTAGAAGCTTGAAATTTTCTACACATGTAGGCCCTATACAGAGGACGGTGCGAAAAATATAGCGAATCCTCTTCGGTGGACCGGGGCCCCTCAGGGGCCACTTGTACGAATTTCATGGTTTTTTTTTATCTTCTAAACAAAGAGGGCAAAAATCCTGAAGTTTGGTAAATTTATAGTGCGGTTCTAAAAAAATAAAACCAATAGACAAGAAAAGTGATATAAGCCTCTAGGGCTCCGCCTGAGGTCCCAAGGCCCCAAATACAATTGAAGCTATAACATTTGAACGGAACGACCTAGGAACATGAAATTTTGTATATTTATAGTGTGGTACTAAAAACATATAGCAAATATACAAGAAACGTGATGTAGGCATATGGAGCCTGCCAGAAGACCCCGAGGACTCAAATACAAATCAAGTTATAACTTTTGTACGGAAATGTCTAGAAACCTGAAATTTTGTATATTTTTAGATTGCTACTAAAAAATATAGCTAATATAGAAGGAAGCTGATATAAGCCTGTAGAACCCCGCCAGGGGTCTCGAGGCACCAAATACAATTGAAGCTATATCATTTGAACGGAACGGTCCAGGAATCTGAAATTTTGTATATTCATAGCGTGGTGCTAAAAAAATATTGCAAATATACAAAAAAGTAATATAAGCCCCAGCAGAGCCCCACAGGCCCCAAACACAAGCAAAGCTACAACTTTTAAATGAAAAGGTCTAGAAATCTGATTTTTTTTTTACTTATAGAAAATTACTTAAAAATTTAGCTAATATATACTAAAAACTGGTATAAGGCTCTTGGGTCTCGACAAGGGCCCTGAGCCCCAACTCACAAATCAAATTATAACTTTTGAACTGGAAGTTCAGAAATCTGAATTCTTGCATATTTATGGTGTGTTAATCAAAATTTTAGCTCTTATACACTAAAACTTATATAGTCCTCTGGGGTCCTGGCAGGGACCCTAAACACAAACAGAACTATAATGTTTGAACGAAAAGGCTTAGAAATCTGAAAATTTGTATACTTATAATAGTTTACTAAAAAATTTAGCTAATGTACACGAATAACTGGTATAAGGCTCTGAGGTCTCCGCAGGGGCCCTAAAGCCCAAATCAGAAATAAACTTTAACATTTGAATAATAAAAAGGCCTACGAACTTGAAGTTTTATATTTTTACACTGCGTTACTTAAAAATTATAGACAATATACAAGGAGACTGGTATTGGCCTCGGGGCCCCTGGCGGCCTCAAATACAATTGAAGCTATAACATTTGAACGGAAAGGCCTACGCTCCTGAAATTTTGTTTAATCATAATGTGGTATTTAAAAATTTAGCTATCTATATTAAAAATTCTATAAGTCTCTTGGCAGGGGCCTTGGGGTCTCAATCTCAAATCAAGCTATAAATTTAAAACCAGAAGTCCAGAAACCTGAAATTTTCGCTATTACACACAAAAACTGATATAGTCTTCTGAGGCCTCGCTAGGGGCCGCGAGGCTCCAAATACAAATCAAGCTACAACTTCTGTACTAAAAGGCCTAAGAACCTGAAATTTTGTATTTGTGCCCCTCCACTTATTATAGTCACGAGCCGCTACTGCTCCTAACATTTTGATGCTAAAACCCTTTTATCGTTGGATAAACGATGCCTTAACTAATTTTTGATGATTGTTCTCCTATTTGCAAAATTCATCCAATTCATCCTAGGCTACTTCTTATCAAACTAAACAGAATAGTAGTTAATGGGCTATCTGTTGATCGTCTCTGTGACAAGATGCAGGATCAACAAAAAGAATAGGCGAATGGGGTAGTAGATTTATGTCAGAATGGGTGATCT
>JAHWFO010035267.1:150874-168882 GCA_023313115.1 Rhysida immarginata | reverse complement strand
ACAAGCAACACGTAGTTAACAATTGAGGGATGACTAGAACTCATCTTTCTAGAATTTCTAGCTCCCAACAATGCTATAAAACAACAAAAGGGCCTCCTATTGCGTTTCACTGTTGACGCAGCCAGATCAAAATTAATATTTAAAAATAAACATTTTCCACATACAACGACAATAATATTCCATTAAAAATAAATGGACAAGTGCGAGTCGAACTCGCGTGGAGAGGGTTCCGTACGATGAATATGTTATCTACCATGTTTTTTTCTTTTAAACCTGACCCAAATTTGTAAAAGAAAGTATGTATGGTCAGGAATGTAGAGGGAAATTTCTGAATATATTGTCTATTGCTGAATTCTGTCTTGTTGTATATTCTTGAATACGTGGAGTAAGACCGAGTGATAGAAGGTATTCTGATATTTCATTTTTTGATTTTTCCTTAAAATTAATAGTGAAGCCTCCTGCTATAATAATCTTTTCGGTGCTTTGAATTGGAGGCATTCACAATGCCCACCCCTTAGACTATCTATAAATAAAACCTGAAGAATTGACCGACCGTTCGACTTTGCGAATACAGTAACGATTTTTTAATTAACATTGTTCTGGCAATGCAGTACCACACATTCGCAACTGATTTTTATTTAAATTTAAATAAAAATTAAATTTAATTTAATAATTTAAAATAGGTAAAATTACTTATTTAGGATTTTAATTTGATTTTCTTACTATATTTAATCTAGCGCGAATTCTTTTTAATGATAATAGATATATTAAAAAACGTAGCTAACATTGGCTGCGAGTAAAAAACGTAGCCCACGAGAAAGACAGGCCTGGGCACTCAAAAGTCACCTGACCACAGTAGTCTGAGCAACAATCCAAACTTCATTGTTTACAACAAACGAAAAAAACACCAATTGTTAAAATCCGAGATGGAGACAATAAAAGTTGGATTGTTGCTTAGACTACTATAGTCAGGTGACTTTTGAGTGGCAACACGGATGACACAGGCAACTCCCAGGCAACACCTTCTAGACACAAGGCCTCGACACGGATGACTCTGACGTCATACAGTAGGCAGCACGGCCAACAATAAATACAGGCCGGGGCAGTTGAAAATCACCTTTTACATTGTTTTCGACTGCCCTGGCCTGTATTTAAAGCTGGCCTTGCTGCCTACTGTTTGACTTTAGAGTCTTCCGTGCCGAGGCCTTGTGTCTAGAAGGTGTTGGCCCAGGCCTGTCTTTCTCGTTAGCTACGGTAAAAAAACTATGACATCAGTATTTTCTCGAAATTTAACAATGTTTTTTCATTTGTTGGAAACAATAAACGTTGGATTGCTCGGCACTATCATAGTCTTATAATTCCCTGGTCTGTACCAACACCACCTAGACAGTAGGCCTGCGCACAGAAACTGTATACATTGTTACGTCATCATTAAACGGCCAAATTTAGGGCTTATTATTGGTAGAAATACGATTAACAATAGCCACTTTCTTGTGCTGTAACAATGTATGACGTTTCTGTGCGCAGGCCTTCTGTCTAGGTGGTGTTGTCTGTGCACTGGCACCGATTTCCATTGTTTTAGTCCATTGGATTGCTGTATTTAATGAAGAGCACAATCTATAGATATTCATGGTCAACGAGCTTCGGATATTTTCATTGTTTCGAGAAGCTAAGGAAAACAGATCGCGCCTGGTGCCGCATAGATCGCATTGAAACTGAAAATGAAAGTAAAGTTTCTGTCTGTCGATAGGTCGGCGCTGCAGGCGTCTTTGGGCCGATTGTACATGCAGTGCTACTTTTCAATAGGGTTCCCACCCTACCGGGATTTAGAAACTTTAGCTTCATTTTAACAATGAAACTCGATGACCATGAATATTTAAAGACCAATGACGTATATTAAAGACTGTGGTCAAAAATCCTCACCGGTGAGAGAATGATGACGTAATTTCTCACTGGGCTAACCGTCTTTTTTCTCGACGAGGACAATTAGACTAACCGGTTAAGCATCGCAGCACCATAATAGTAAAAGAGATTTTTTACTATTACGGCATTACTAACTGGCGTTTCTGACCGCGTTAAAATGAGGTCAAAGTTTTCTCACTGGGATTTCTGACCGACCAAATGCTAACTCTTCTCACCGGTGAGAGTGTTTGACCTTAGCCAAAGATAGACTCCGATCCTATTGTTAACAGCGGCAAAAAGTGAAGCAAATTGAGCCATGACAGTTCTGGGCAAGAGTGAGCCGTGGAGTAATTAGCTGTCTGGCTGCTTTGTTTTCGAAGATTTTGGGCCTGAGGAATTCCTCAAAGTTAAACTGCGTACAACTGTACAAATAGACAAGAAAAAGGTTCAGGAATCATTTTCCACAAAAATAAATCAAAAATAAGTAACTAAAATGAAAATACGTAACTGAAAGACAATCGAAACGAAATTGAAATTGAAACCATGATCGAAAAATTGTTTATAAAATATAATAAAATACTTTAAATACAAAGTAAACGAAAAGATAAGCTTATCACTCCGTGAAAAGCGTGTGAAAGAATTATTAATCAGCTACTCTCGTGTTTAGCCATGTGTTTTGCATCAACTTCACTCACTTTCGGCCATGATAGTTCTGGGCATGGAGCTTCCCAATTTGCTTCAAGTTACAACAATAGAATTCGGAGCAAGGCTTTGTATAGAACAAAACTGTCAGCTACTATTACGTGTTCAGCAACAAATATGTAACATTACCTGACAGTTTTGTTACGTTGTGCGATTGTTAAAATGCATTGTTAAGTTTGAGCTGTAGCCAAATTCATTCAAGAGAGGGGGCAAAAAACAACTCTTCAGTAAAAACAGCAATCCAATTGTTGGACTAAAACAATGGAATTCAATGCCTTGCACCACCATGGCCTTCTAGAAACTACCAGGCCTGAACATGGAAAAGATAAAGCATTGTTATGTCAAGCTGGTGGTGCTATTACAGAAGTTAGATCAACGTCACAATCTTAGTGCTTTAACAATACATTATTGACGTCATGTTCAGGCCTAGTAGTATCTAGGAGGCCTTGGTACCACGGTCTATAGATATTCATGGTCATCGAGCTTCGGCCATTTTCCATTGTTTCGAGAAGCTAAGGAAAACAGATCGCGCCAGGTGCCCCATAGATCGCACTATTTCCGACCGCAACCTGCGATAGAGATTTTCATTGAAACTGAATACGAAAGTAAAGTTTCTCTCTGCCGATAGGGTGGCGCTGCAGGCGCAGTTGGACAGATTATACATGCAGCGCCACTTTTCAATAGAGTTCCTGCCCTACCGGGAGCTAGAAACTTTAGCTGCATTTTAACAATGGAGCTCGATGACCATGAATATCTTTAGACCGTGCTGTGCACAGACCAGGGGATTAAAAGACTATGGCAATTATGGACACGGACAAGGAGCAGGAGAAGTTAGCACTTTACATTCAGGATGATTATTGAAAAACAACTCATTTATTTTACATTTGTCTTGTATTCCTAATGTATTTACGTTCATTATATATATATTTTTTAATTTCTAATTTTTATTTTGAACAAAACAGTTTTAGTTTCAGTTTCAGTTTCAGGAATAGCTGAAGATACTGATCGATAGCACAATATTGAGAGATTTACCATGTTATTTTAAGACCATAGACTTCTTATAGGTTTTCCAGTAATCTATAAGCAAAGAACTATTTTCTGTATTTTTTTCGAAATTTTAGGCTCAGTAGTTTCGGAGATAAGGTGGGGGGAATGGTCAATTTCCATTATTTTTTCTTAAATAACTTTAAAACTATTTATTTTGAAATTATAAAAAAATATATTTGAGACCCCCACAACAAGCCCTTTCATTTGATATATCACAGGATACAGTTTGCAAAACTTTTTTTTTTAATTTTCTAATTTGCCCCCAAAAAGTGACCCCCATATTCAAAATTCATTTATTTACGTTACATGTCCGTGTTTGGGTCACAGAAATACATATGTGTACCAAATTTCAACTTAATCAGTCCAGTACATTCGGGAATGGGGGGGATGATCGATTTTCATTTTGTTTCTTAAATAATTTTAAAACTATTTATTTAAAAATTATAAAGAAAATATATTTGAGACACTCACATAAAGCCCTTTCATTTGATATATCACACGATATAGTTTGCAAAAGTTTTTTTTTTAATTTTCTAATTTGCCCCCCAAAAGTGACCTTCATATTCAAAATTCATTTATTTACGTTACACGTCCGTGTTTGGGTTCCAGAAATACATATGTGTACCAAATTTCAACTTATTCGGTCTTGTAGATTCGGAGTAAATTGTCTGTGACGCCGGGACAGACAGACACAGGAGTGATCCTATAAGGGTTCTGTTTTTCATTCGCACGTACGGAACCCTAAAAATATATATATATTTACTACCAAAAATATACAAAATAAACATGATATCGAGCTGATATTTAATTAATTATACTACTCAAAAGAATTATTGCTACAACTTAATTCCCCCAAAAATAAAAACTATTACCGATAAAAAAAAATATTTCAATAATTTATTCCCCTATATTCCCCATAATTAAATTTCACAGACAACACGTGACTTGTCACAAATGCACACAGAGCAAAGTTCTTTCTGTTGTTTACAATTCTTCATACTTTTAATAAATGACACGAATGTAACTTTTGAATTGAATTTATCTTTAAAATTTTTAATTAGTTTAATACTGTTTTATTAATGTCATCATCATCATTGGCCTTTATAGGCTTTACAGCCCTTTAGCCTCAAGCACCACCATCAAGTGACTGCTTGTTTCTAGACCTTGATTTATTTTATGTGGCAGGGGGGTCGGCCCTACGCACAACCTGGGGGGATGATGATCTTAACGACTGCTGTAAGATGGGTGCAGCAGCCGGGACCGACGGCTTTACGTGCCCTCTGTAGCACGGGGGGAGATGTAAATTTCCAGGTTGTCACCCAACCATGGGGGACTAGAATAGTTGTAAATATTTACAAATGAATAGTGAATGTAATATATACAATAACAAACAAGTATATACAATATTAAATATGTATATACAACAATAAATAAAAATATTTACACCTATTTTTTACAATAAGCAATGGGCAATTAAAAATTAATATACTTATAAGGGTAACTGATACTAAGGTCTCCGTCTCTTACAAACCTTTTCTCATTGGTGCACCGGTAAGTTTTTAAAAATGGTTTATTAAAAATTGTGGCCTTATTCTTATCAAGCAACAGATTAAATGAAACGGGGACTTGGAAGGAGGTCTTACTGAATCCCATGCCACGAACGAGCTCTTCGATTGCAGCTGGTGTTAGAATCTCGTTTGCACTTTAAGTTCGGTTGTGCCATTCGAGTAATGCAAACAATACCTCTTAGCCCCAGCTACAATCAACTTTTTGATATATACATTTTATCCTAATTTTGAAATAATTTCATCCGAAAGCTCGCCAAATTACTCCCCCTAGGAAATAATTCACGGCTGATTTCCTCGAGAAATATGACACTATCTGTATCCGAATATTTTAAATTTTTACCAATTATACACATGATGCGATACAACTCCATCCTGCCAAAGCACGTGACGAAGGATGCAATAACTATGTTCTCTTTCACGTGCACGGTAGGATGGGTTGACTTGTACGTCATGAGTAAAATTTCTTCAGAGACAATGTCCAAGTCCGTGACTTCGATAGAGGGCGTGTTGAATAGCCTGTAAAACTCTGCGTAGCTATCGACAAACACTGGGTTTTTTTAGTTTCATCAAAACCATGATAACCCCAGCAGTTATTTAACGCTAGTTTGCATATGCTACGCAGACCTGGATTTTTTTGAAATTTTCTAGGACCCAACATGATCCCCTCTCACTCACGGACATGGTTGATGCATGCCTGGCGCTCGCTTGGAGTATTAGCGGACAGAGGCCAACCAGAGGCTTAGATTTACCCCCCAATAAATGCATTTACATAGTCGCTGAAGAAGTGTTTTTCCCCCATAAGCTTGTCTTAGACGAAGCGTTCTTTATAATGCCATGCTTCGAAAATTTCAACAACTGTGTTGCCTTCCTCAAGCGCCCTGTAATATTCAGGTGTGCATCTGTCAACGTCCTCTCTTCCTCGTTGTGGTTACATAACTCGGCTGATTCATATATAGAGGGAAGAAAAGACGCCCTGCACACCTGTTGGGTAGAACTGGAATAAAAAGATCTCGAGGAGGCAACATGATTGCTTTAATCAATCGAAAATATGAATTAGGGGCCGGGTTAATATTGATCATGACTGCTGGATGTGCTTTCGGATAGAACACATACTTATTCACAAAAGGATATAAAGAAGTGAAATCTAAAAAGGAGAGATGCATTTTCTCTGTAGATTCTGTAATACCGCCCGAAAAGTTCTCGGTGCGTCCTCCATAGAAGGCATCACTAGGCATGGTAAATGGTCTTTGTTCTACTTTAAAATGTTTGCAATTTCTTTATTATGTTTCAACTCATTCTCATACTGGCATTCCCATATAACACTAAAAGTGTAGTCGGGAAGCTCGTGTTTTAGAAAGGCAAGACTTTCTAGTGTATGCTGAAAATTTTCGGCGTTAGTCAGGTTGGGATTAATGCTACGAGCACTTGATACCGTGCACTTAGGACACGAGTGATAATATCACCCTAAAAATTCGATACGATTTTTCGACTGTCATCAACACCGTCTAAATAGTAAGGTCCAACGCGTCTTTCCCATTCGTTTAACGTAGAAAGTATGCGCGTACTTGCAACTTTAGATTGTTCCCATGCTAACCATTCCAGAGCTATCAAACTCTGTCGCGAGCTATTCGTGTAATCATAGCATGGAATAATACCCATAGAGCGCTTATCCAGATAACACTCTCTCAGTACCCGGTTGCAGAATCCAGCTATAGTGATGTCATTCTGGAAGGGGTTAAGACGTGTAAAGTCCTTCATGATTTCTGCAAATTTCAGGCACCCATCTCCTAGAAGAACGACATCACCGAGACAATAATCTCTAAGCTCATCCATAGAACGCCAACCATTACCGACATGCTTTTTTCATTAGAATACCAGAGAACAAATTCTTCATGTAATGATTCTTTCATCTCTGTGGGATTAAAATATTACATTTCAGGAAGTGATCCCTCATAGGAACATGTCTCATTGAGAAGCTTAAATGGGAAAAAAACCTTTCTTTTGCTCTGTCAATCCAAAGGCTCGAGGAAATTCTCTTAAGGGAAGGGTGATAAACAATAACGAATCGATAAATTGTATCTTCATCTCCTTCACCTCAATGAAGAGAATTTTCGAGCATTTGAAGATGACGTGGGGTTTCATCTTCACTTTCATACTTAGTTCATACAGGTATCGTAAAACGAAAAATCAATCAGATTTCTGCAAGTTGTGGGCGAATATTGTTGAATTCAAAAAATTAATAACATGTAGTTGCTTTTTATTGTGCCTTGACGGATTGGAAAATAAAAACTTGAGGAAATCGGCCATGGCAGTTACCCCTTTTAAAACACGCTGGACAAATGAGCCAGACTCATCCTGGTAGCTCATGGCAACGAGGATTGGTGTTAATTCCCCTGAACCCAAGTCTGTTTTTGTATCAACATCGAAAAATATTAGTCTTGGCGAATCGTTTTCAGAAGTAGAGGTAGAAGAAGCAGAAGTAGATGCAGTAGTAGTAGAGCGCTGTGTATTTTGATTCGCAGATCTTTCTTTTCCGGTTAAAACGTAACAGAAGCCTGGTTCAGGCTTAACGTTTCACCGAATGCATTGGTTTGCATCACGATTATGTGCTTTTCGGGATTCGTATATTTATTTACAAGTAAGACAGCGTTTATGCGTAAAGCATGACTTAATGAAGTCTTTGGGGTTGAGATGAGACCTGTAGCATTGTTCACCCGTAAAATAACGCTCGCACAGCAGACAGTGAACATACTCGTCCTTTAACAAGCGGGAATGTTGAGATCCGCAGTACGAGCATCGACCCCTGTAGATATGGTGTTTTTTACCCCTTGAACCATGGAAAAATACACTGGCAAATCCCGCGCTTTCTGTAGAACCCAAACAGACTTGTGATGACATCGTATTGATTATTTGTTAATAATAAATGCAGTGTATGTTTAGGTTTAGGTTCTACAAAATGCTGGGGGTAAAATATCTCATTTATCGATGAACCTGTATGTATAATGATTTCAAATTTATTGATATACTTGTCACCAAAAAGTAATGCCTGGAATTTATCCAGGCTTTCAACGCCTCCAGGGTTCGAGGGGTTTACACACGCTGCTTCGCATAACTCAAGGGCAGCTTTTTTCTTAATTGAATTACATCCCGTAATTGGTGCAGGTTGGACGGTAGTGTGGGAAGGCGTCGGATGTTTCTGTCTACTTCGTCGCATAATGAAGTAGGAACAGCGATTTGTTGGACCAAGCGATCTTCTTCCACTCATCGAGTGTCGAGTGTCGATGCCTGTATGCCCATAGCAGGCGCGATTTCCTATTTAGCGGTGACAGCGACAGTATCCGTACTGGCCGCCTGCTGTTAAACCGTGTGTTCCGATATTGGTTGGGATGCTTCCTCATTGACCTGCACTGCAATTTGTTGGGCTGTTCTCGTCCTGTTGCTGTGGATGGTTCGTGCCAGTCGCCATTGGCCTCTTATATCCACGGCCCTGTTTTGTCCAGAGTTGTGTTTATTGGAGGTTGTTTTTTGGCATAACTGCCTTTCACGGAATAACCTTGACACTATTGCACAGGAAAGCCCGGGGAGGTTCGAAGTTTGCGAAATGCTCAACTGCGCCCGTTGAGTTCCAACGATCACGCCTCGTTCAAAGTCGATCAAATCCTTGGAGTTACCCATATTCAGTCTACTTCTGCTGCTGACTGCTACTTGTGATCCAATGCATCCCTTTTATACACAGCTTCGGCCTGTTTCATTGTTTGGGTGTCACTGGGATGCCAATCGATGTTCCGTAAGGGGTGTCTCTAATAAATTAATTGTTCAGTGTACGTCAATGGATAATTTAAGGAACCCTCTCAGTACGAATAAATAAAATAAAAAAAATTCTCTCGGGGGGGGGGGGCAGTCGTTAATAAATCCAAAACAGCTCCCCAGAGCCAAACATGTCACTTAAAAAAATTGCCTTAATGAGAGGAAACCATGCATGTCGAGTTATTGAGTTTGGTTCGCTGGTATGGACGATAAAGCCATTTTTTTAATTGTAGGAAAAAATTAAAATGTCTAAAAAGGCCTAACCAATTGACATAAAAAGCATGCCAATGCCCTCCATGTATGTGTAATTTTTATTTGATTATGGTATTGGCCGTTTTGCAGGAGAGAGCTGCACAAAATTGGTCATATACAATATTGGTAATTTACATACCAAAATTGGTACACACATACAGACAAAATTTTTTCAATTTTCAGAGGCAAACAAGTACTTACTTGTGAGTTTGATATTCGACCAGGATCAGTTTTCTCATTGTTCTTGTGAGGCTGGACTGTTCTCCATAAAGGACAGTCATTTAATGTGTTCAACATGGTGTCCCTCTTGGTCAAGGCACATCTGAAGGCGCAGAAGGTTTTCTGCAAAAATGCTGGCCACGCTTCTTCAATGCGTTGCTGGAGATAGTGTCTGTTTCTGATTTTCTCTGCTGCTTTTGTTCTCGTATGTTTTGCTGCTTCTTTTTACAGATTAGTCATGAAATTTGACGGTTTTTTAATACAAGTTGATGTATTTAAATAACTTAGACACTATTATATATAACAGGAGGAAAATTATTTTCTAACCAAGAAATAAAAATTTCAATATTTGGGTTTTTCTATTTTATTCAGGTTTATCGAGTACCATTTTTATACATATTTGAGGATCTGTAACATCTAAACCCTTTGATGCCCAAAATGATACTTTGATGAGCACTAGAAAAGGTATCTTTATAAAAAAAAAAAAAGTTTTTTCTTTGTCCCTCTTTTGAGATATTTGACACTGAAATCAGCAAAAATGAAAAAATTTTCAAATTTGAGCTCAGATCAAAGAGGAACAGTGCCAAATCCAAATAGTTTTTCTGTACAGGTAATAACTACCCTACCCATAGTATTCACAAAAAATTTACAACTTTTTATTCCATTTCCCAGTCATCTTAATATGTCGTCAAAAATGAGAATTTCGCTCGCGAATATTGATGATTTCAAGGTCGATTATATCAAGTATCGAGAGAAATTTTAAAACATGCCTGTTTATTTTCTAAAAGCTCGTGATGCTCTATTTACGAAACCAGAACTTTTTATTTTATACGGCAGTGAAATGTAGCCACTTTTCAAAACCCCTAAAAAGCCTTTTTTATTTTGCTTGCCGTGGCGAGAAACAATGCGTCTAGCACCAAGGTGGCTGAAGATAAAAATATATATATATATAAGTTGTTGTGTACCTTTCAGTGATAATGTTACCCATGGTGTAAAAATTTAAAAAAATCTAAAATGGTCGAGCAACTCCACCTGGTCGATTTCTGATGGAATGACTTCAATGAGAATGATACAATGTTTTAAAGCCTATATCCATCTACACATTGATGGTGAAAGAAACATTGCTCATTTTTCTGCAATTTTACCTAAATGTCTAAATGTCATTCTTTTGAAACCAAAGTACAGACGAAAGGTGAAATCCACTGAAAATTCACAAACTGTGGTAACAAGTGTTATAAATTGATGTGTATAAATATTTGATATTAATAAAAACTAATATTTTAGTAAATGTGTAACTTTATTAATGAACTGGAGGATCGTATCTCATTTTCAAATGAACTAAGTTTAAATGAAGTGCAACAAAAATGTGTATATTTAATTTAATAAGCATACAAGGAAGTCACGTGGTGCCCACAACAGATTTTTTTATTTCAAATTTCCACCCAAGTGAGAAATAACACATGCCCTTTTAACGTACCCGAACGTGTGCGCCAATCAAATTGAAAAGCAATGTTATAAATATATTTTAAATATAAATATAGGAATTTTATAGATACCGTAATTTTGGCAAACAATGTGTGTAAACAATTTTGCTGTATTTGAAACACCCAATTTTATACATATAGGTAATTCCACGTCAGTTCAGGCAGGCATTGGCACTGACCTCTCGGATTTTAATGAAATTTGGTATACACAATTGCCCTAGGGAGATGGTAATGAATGCCAAATATTGTTATTTTATTTTCATTTTTAAGGAAGTTACGGACATTTAAAATTTGCGAAATTTGAGTGGGGGCCTTATCTATGAAGTACTGTAGCTTCGGTTGTATTTTACTTAGAAAGATGTGATTGGTGACATATGAAAGCTCTTTAACTGTAGATTCTAGAAGAAATTTTTAAAATTATGTTACACATGCGCAAATATTTGAATTTAATAAAAATATTTTATTTATGCAAATATCTCAAAAGGTGGGTATTTTTTTTCGTTAGAAAATTATTAATATCTTACACTTACTTTCATAAAAACAATACAAAAAATTCAAAACTGTGTTTTGCTCCGTTTTGAAGATATTAATTTTTAAAGCTTGAGCTCCAAGCAGCGGGAGTGAGGTATTCGGGACTTGATTCCTCATACAGGGAAGAGAAAGCTTGTAACCTAGGGACCATTCATTTATTTACGTTTTAGTATTTATATAAATAGTATTATAAATTATAATTACACGAAAAAATAAAATCAATAGTAGCATTACAATAATAATTATATCAATAGGAAAAATGTTTCTTAGAACTTCAGATTTTTTTTTTCAGAAGACAGAAAAGTATTGAGCAGCTGTTAAATAAGAAGATAATTTAGTAAGAAAATATAAATTTGAATTATGATATCGAATTGTTAGTAATAAATAAACTATATTTACTTTACACTTGTTCGGAGTCAGTCACTTCTGAGTTACCCTGAAGGTCTAGATGAATTGCAGAGGCAGCTGAAGTTGATACAGGCATCATTATACGGGGTGATTCAAAATGTAGTGTACCGTAGTGCATAGAAACGTGTACAGCACACACATCAATATACTTTCAAATCATGTGGCGTGGCATCTGACCTGCATGCTCGCCGGACCACCTCTCGATTTCTTCCTTTGGGGTGCCTTGAAAGATAAAGTGTATGCAAACAATCCGCACACTTTGCCTGAGCTGAAGGAGGAAATCACAACTGAAGTTCAGCAAATCTCACCAGCCATATTGAGTAGAGCGTTTCACAAAGTGCAGCTGCATTGTCATGCAGGGATTGAATGAACTTTTATATCGTCATCAGGGATTGAATGTCCCTTAAGGTGCTTTTTTTCTTTGGAAAGTGGTGACAGTCGCAAGGTGCAAGATCTTTCATCTTTGAACTGCAGTTTTTCATCTTTGAACTGTAGGCGCTGCAACACCTCTTGTGTGTGGCAATTCTTTGCGGGCGAGCGCTATCGTGCTGCAGATGATGGTCCAAAGCTGCCATTCAATCCTTGTATCAACAACAACCCCGGACTTCCTTTCCAACGGGTTCACCCGAATGGGCACACGTTGGTGCAATGCATGGAAAGGGATGGGGATAATGTCGAAAAGTGAAAAGTGCATTACACAGAGGACAAATGTAAGTATCAGATACAAAAAGAATTTTGAAAATCGGTGAACAATTATAAAAGTTACAGCCATGGTGGCATTACTTTTTGATCAGCCCTCGTATCTTCTCTACATTTATTGAATTTTCTTTCAAAAACGTAATGCGTTCACATTGAAAGGAATAAAAAACAGCTGTAGAATGTTTAAGACAATAGGATATTACCACAAAATTTATATTTCTTAGGATGCCTTGTCCATCTGAAAAACTGTAACATACAAACGGATGTATTGTAGCTTGGAACTTGAGCTTTAAAAATTAATATCTTCAAAACGGAGCAAAACACAGTTTTGAATTTTTTGTATTGTTTTTATGAAAGTATGTGTAAGATATTAATAATTTTTTAACGAAAAAAAAATACCCACCTTTTAAGATATTTGCATAAATAAAATATTTTTATTAAATTCAAATATTTGCGCATGCGTTATATAATTTTAAAAATTTCTTTTAGAATCTACAGTTAAAGAGCTTTCATATGTCACCAATCACATCTTTCTAAGTAAAATACAATCGAAGTTACAGTACTTCATAGATAAGGTCCCCATTCAAATTTCGCAAATTTTAAATGTCTGTAAATTCCATAAAAAGGAAAATTAAATAATAATATTTGGCATTCATTACCAACTCCCTAGGGCAATTGTGTATACTAAATTTCATTAAAATATGAGAGGTCAGTGCCAAAAGTATAAAATTTCTGCCTGAATTGACGTGGAATGACCCATTTATGAATGTTAAGTATGCACAAATTTCTTAAAATATAACTTCTATAATATGATAAATCATTTACTTATTACTTAGATATGTTATAATAATAAATTCAGAGCATAAACGCGACGGGGCTGATCGATATCATCCGAAAAAATTAGGAGACGCTCCTCTGGACTTTAACCCATCTAAATGTAAATAATTTTTATTTACCTGTTAATTAGGAACACAGCAATAATGTAAATGCTGGAAGTCCTTTTTAAAGGAAATGCCGTTTCTCCCACTAGTTTATTAAATGTGCCTAGTGCCCTTTTAAAAGGCAAGGGTGTAAAATTTGTAATACTTTCTTAAAGGAATAGAATTTATCAAATTATTATTTAGAAGCCTTGTTCAGGACTCTTATGTTTTGAATTAAATAAAAATGTATCCAATTAAATGAAGACATCCATACTTTACTTATGGCGTGCTAGTGCTGCTTGGTGATGCCATTTTTATGCTTGTAAATATGAGAATATCAGACTTCTGCCATCTAGCAGCAGTAAAAGCGCTTTTTTGAAACTTTTAAAATGACTTGGGCCATCATGGTAAACGTCAGTTATAGGAAAATTGTGTAGGATATATTTAGAAGCCGTCCTTTCGTAAGGACACTGGGTAGTAAAGGGAGAACATGCAAATCTAGTTTTGTTTCGCATTCTTCTCCCATTTAGTATATTTTAACTCACCATTTGTGTCTTACTGACTTTCTCTCGAATCTGCATTAGGCCATTCTGACTAATATGGAGGATTAATCTTATCTAGGAACAATCCGTTCCAAGTTAGGCTAAAGTTCGATGTTACATTCTTGAGACATTTTGTGATTTCAATTTAATTTTGGACCCAAGTATAAAGATGGGGTTACTGTAGGAAGAAACAAATAAGAAATCTTATGAGAAAATCAAAAATCATTAAAAACTATAGATTTAACTTCATACATCCAAAACTTTGACGAGGAAAGTTTTCACTTTAAAGAAAGCAAATTATAATTGATCACACGGGCGAGGAATGAGGTAAATAGATGCATATTTTGTGGAACGTTTGCCTTTGGGACTTGTTCATTGTCATGCATTTTAGAGCGCATCAGAAAACTGTTTTCCTTGGAATTATAAAGGTAATATCGAGAAATTTGTTAAAATGGAGCGCGGTATGAATATTGTTCCCCTTAAAACGACCTGTGTTGTTCTGTCGACCATATCTGTGAGAAGTCTTCTCACTATTAGTCTCGTATCGCTCCATAGACCTTGTTTGGGATGAACCATAAGTTTTGTAATAGCATTATGCTTGCACTCAAGCTGAATCTCAATCAAAAACATTTACGGCAAACTGCGTAAAAACTCGGATGAGAATAAGTCAGGATATTCCGCAACTTCATCGATTGTATCCAAACTATAGCACTCTCTCACCTTATCTGAACTATTATTTTCGGTTATATCAATTGCATTATCATTTGTCGTAGAAAAAACTCCTCCTGAGTAATGAGTATCTGTTCCGCTGAGAGACATTTTCATTATTTTGTGTCCTCATCAAGAAAGAGGTACCCAGTATAAGAATCTTTTTCTCTGAGCATGTATTTTTCAGGTTTCACGGATCGCCTACCTTGTCTTTCCCAATTGCAGAATCCGCTCTGTTAATTCTTTCTTTTTTCGTCCAACTTCTATTTTATCCTTAATTCTCAACATAAACTGCCAATTTAAATTTTTGAAATGTGATCATAGCTCATTTATTTAATGCTGTTCCAACGATATGTTCTCAAAATGTCCTTTGGTGGGGAAGGACTTAGCAGCGGGTACAATGCAAGATATTCATTGATGTGAGGAGAAATAAGAATTGGTATCATCGAGAAGCAAGGCAATTTTACAGGACAACTTTTCCGAGCATTGGCTTTTGATGGCTTACTGTATCGTGCAGCATGAAACATCTCATTCTTTTTCCTACATTCAGGGTGGTTATGAAAAAAGTTCGCCTACTCTAGAGCCCTATTTAATGAACCGATGGTGATGCAAACTGAAATATAGGCTATTCAGAACCATGGAGGAGAGAATTCCGAAAAGCAAAATATTAATGCAAATATTCACCACTAGGTGAAAATGTGGCGCTGAGGAATGAAAAATGGAGATTTTAAAACTAGTTTTATTGTTTAAAATAAGCAGGCAAGGTTATTGTTTGATTACAGCATATGTTCGTTCTCAATATCAGCCTTATTAGCAGAAAGTTTATTCAAATTAGAAAGTCAACATACCCAGAAGGGAATGGATTGATCCATTCATTACATATGTTTAGTGAAAAGCTTTCATAAAAGATCATGATTTTAAGCAAGAAAGAACGCGCACTTTTGGTAAAGTCGTTTTACCAGCATGATAACAGCAGTCCAGTTGCATTGCAAGCATATCGACGTCTAAAAGAACTGCGAAAAGGGCCCATATCAGATACTGGGTTCGGAAAAATGATAAAGAAATTTGAATCGACTGGCGATTTGGCTGTCGCACCAGGAGGAGGACAGCGCAAGATAGCAGACGAAGTTGTTGAGGACGTGGCTGTTGCGGTGGTGGACACAGCTTCCTCTTCTCAACATTCTGCAAGAAGTGCTCGAGCAAGAGCACGCGAATTGTCCCTCCCATGGTCCACGGTGCGAAAAGTCTTGCGATCCATTCTACATTGGGCCAAAACAAGATTCATCTGGCACAACAGCTAAAACTTCAAGATCCCTCTCAACGTGCTGACTTTGCTTATCGTTTTCTGGCGAGGATGATTGTTGATGACTTGTGGCCGTGGAACATTCTATGGTCAGACGAAGCACATTTCACCCTAGAAGGAGCGGTGAACATGCAGAACTGCCGCATATGGGGTGCCTCGTTCCCCATGTCATGCATGAAAAGCCACTGCATTCTGAATACGTGACTATATTGTGTGGACTATCCGCTGATCTTATTGTAGGCCCCTTTTTTTTGAGGAAGTGACACAAGGACGTCCTGTAAAATGTTCTCTGACAAGCGCACGGTATTATGAAGTTTGTGCACAGCATGTGAGTCCTGCCTTGCGAGAAAGACGATTCTTGGACACCACTGTCTTCGTGCAAGATGGAGCACCTCCTCATATTTGTCGTGAAGGAACTGCTTCGTGCCAACTTTGGAGATGATCGTATGATCTCTAGAAGTTTTCTAGATGCCAGGCCTCCATGTTCTCCGGATTTTAACCCGTGCGATTTTTGTTTCTGGGGATATTTGAAAGGTCGGGTCTATCTACAAAGCATATGGACGATCATGCTCTGCTACGCTTTCAACATGTCATTGACGTAGGGGGCGGACATATTGAACATATGCTGTAATCAAACAAAAAACTTGCCTGCTTGTTTAAAACAATAAAACTACTTTTAAAATCTCCATTTGTCATTCCACAGCACCACATTTTCACTAATTTTTCATGGACGGAATTCTCTCCCCCATGGTCTGAATAGCACACATCTCAATTTGCATCACAATCGGTTCATTAGATTGGACTCTAGAGGGCTCTGAGTAGGCGAATTTATTTTATAACCACCCTGTATTTACTTTTGTTATCATGATATTTGCCTTACCCGGTCTCGACCGGTTCACAGTCCCCTAAATTCTTAATACCATTTAAACACTGTGCTGCGTTTCAAACAGGCATACCCATGCGCTCTTTGTATGCGCCGATACATTCCACAGAGCTGCTGGAAAAGCTATTTTCTTTACCATAGCGAAGCTACCTACTGTGCACGTAAGGGGTGGTTTCTCCCGATTTCAGCATTGCTGTCATCAAATATTTGTTCAGCACAGGTCGCAGTCTATGTTTCATTTTAACGATTTCATATTATTAAGTAGCCAAAGAATGGAGCTACTTATTGATTTTACAAAGTCCTTCCATCTGTCCCGTTCATAATTACTGCATTTTTGAGGTAAAAGGTTGAATATCAGAAGATAGCTTACTATGGGCATGGCCACCTTCAATATTTACTTTGGTTTTGATTGGCCCAATGGAGTCGGAGTTTCGGGTGTGGAAGTTAGAAGGGACCAAAAGGTCTACGTGTATTTAGCTATGTAAAGGAGTGAAATTTGGTAAGCAGATTATTCTAGTCAAGTTCTACATTACTATGAAGTTTTGGGCAAAAATGATTCAATAGGGTCGAAGTTGTAGGGGTGACAGTCACTTGGTCTTTAGAAGTATGGCAACATAGAGCACGTGATATATCACTTGAGCAGTTATGACGAAAGAAGATAGACATTTTTTAACATTTTCTAAATCATACGTTCGATTAAAAAATTGGGGGAAAGGGTTATAAAATGCAGATAAAAAGTTAAAAATAGACGATCCTCGTGGGGATTAATTTCTTGTTAAAATAACATTTACTGTCACGGAATTTAAATTCCATCTTGAATTCCTGTGATACGAGCGCTCGTTTTGCCTTTAAATCTCGTATATTCTACAACTCCAGCTTCATTCATCGACGTCATCAGCACCATTTAGAGTGTCACTATGCAGGAGCCAATGGGAGTGGAGCTGACGGAAAGAACGGAGAAAAGTGGAAATCGCGGAGATTTGAGTGAGTGGAAAGGGGAGAGAAATGTGAGACCGAAGGAGACATACCTGGA